>BMAC01000841.1:0-35725 GCA_014905375.1 Phtheirospermum japonicum
TATCCTCTTTATTTTTTTTTCTTGGCAAACTCAACATCATTCATCATCAGAAAACTCATCACATATATCATAAACCATAAAAAAATTCAGCACCACACATATCATATACCATTAACTCCTAACTCCCCCAAAATTAAACTCTTGCATGTCCTCAAGCAAGCATAAAAACAATTATACAATATGCAGTATGAGGGAAAAGTAGGAATAAAAATCACCCGAGTAACTGGTGGGTAGGTCCCGGTGCTGAACAATGACGATGAATTTTCCTCACAAAATAAGCCCAAACATCCAAATCTTCAACCAATCCATTCTCCCCCTTCAACTATGAGATAGAAAGAAAGAAGGAAAACAAAGATAAAATTGAAAATAAAAACAATGTAAACATTGGGTTGCCTCCCAACAAGCGCCTTTTGTTAACAACATTGGCTTGACGTGATACCCCTTATTTATCAGTCCAGGGAGGTTTCGGCGAAGGTCTCAAAGTGAATGGAAATCTCATGAATTCAACCTCCTTAAACTTCACTCATTTCAAAATCGCGTGCTTCACTGGATCTTCTTGACTTGGTGGAAACTTCTCATAGAAAATTTGCGAAAACAGTTTCGCCCGTCGTCTTATGTGGAAGAATATTAGTTCCCACCATCTTGTAAACGACTCGCACATGCTGCTCTGTGTCCTTCGTCACTTGGTGCTAAATCCATGATGGAAACGGCAAGGGCTCGGCCTTGGTATGAAAACGATGGGATTGTAGATATTATGTGTAGGTTCGGGCAGACTGTTATCGAATGACTCGATATCAGCCCGTGTCTGCTCCATTTCTCCTTTCTCTTCCTCGTCTTCATCCTTCGAATCTAGTGGTGGATTCTTTGGAGCTTCCACTTTCTTCCCACTCTGCAACATAATGGCACTCACATTCTCCATTCTCTTCTCAGGGTTGGAAGGGAATCGGTCACCTCCTCGCGCATCCAGCCGGATTATATGGTCTGCCATCCTGACTCACTTGAGTTTCTAGATTCTTATACTGGACCGAGTGTCATGCTAAAATTCATCCATCTTTTGCTAAAGCTTTAAGGTATTCGATGCAATGGCTTTCATCATCTCCTCGAGTGATGGGAATGAGTCTTCCGCCTGTGGGCGGATATTATATTGTCTCGAGAAGTTCTGCCCCCTTTCAAAATCCTGAGGTGGTCCCTGACTATGATCGCCGAAGGAATTCTCGGGCTGATTTCGATAACTGAAATTCGTATGGTCTCTCCAGCCTGGGTTGTGAGTGTTAGAATATAGATTGTAATTCCTCCCTTGCTAGTTACCAGTCCCCACCACATTAGCGTGCAATGTTGGACAGTCATCGGTGACATGATCCAATGTTTGACAAATGACGCATGGTCGAACCTTAAGAAGTCCCCCCGTAGCCAATTTGCTAAATACGGAAGTCAAGTCATTTAATTGAGCTTGCAAAGAACTAGTGCCCTACCTCATTTACCGATTTCAATGAAACATCACGACTGCCAAATTATTGGGAATTTACTTCCATGTTCGATATCAACTCCTTTTGCTGACGTCTGTGTCTTATCCATGAGTGTGCCTCCGCTTGCTACATCTACCATGTTTCAATAAATGCTCATAAAAATATTGTATCAACAAATGCTCGCCCAATTGATGTTGCGGACAACTAGCGATGAGTCTCTTGAATGCCTCCCAATACTCATGCAATGTCTCCCCCTGTAATTGCCTCGCTGTACAAATGTCTTTACGAAGGTTAGCCACTCACGAAGTGGAAAAATACCTCTGTAAAAATACTCTTTCTAACGCTCCCCACATGGTGATGGATCCCGATGCAAGTAATAGAGCCAATCTTTTGCTAGGTCCTTCAATGAAAATGGAAATGCTCATAGTTAGATTTGTTCATTAGTTACTCCGACGGGCTTCATGCTCGTGCATATGGCATGGAACAACTTCAAATGCTTGTGGCGGGTCTTCGCCACCTATTCCATGAAACAATGGTAGATGATGGATTAAACCTGATCTCAATTCGAATGTAACATCCTCCTCCGGTTGGAAATGTGATGCAAAGTTGTTGTTGTGGGAGATTAAAACTTGCTAGATCTTCAACGTGCGTTCTCCGTCTCTTGCCATAGTTACGTTCTCATGTTCATCCACCTGCAAAAACTCAAACAAGACTTTTCTTTTCTTTTTTTCTTCAGATAAATATATGTAATATGTAAAAATCACAATTTAATACGCGTCACTCCCCAGCAACAGCGCCCAAAATTCGACCGTGCACCGTTTACGCGATAAATTTAATATATTTATTTTTCTTAACTTTCCTCCACTAACTAGTAGAGGCGGTAAGCAAAGGTCGATCCCACGAGAAGTGTGGATTAATATGTGATTATTCATATTTAATTAAACTAAGAAAATGGGGTAGAAGATGATGAACTAACCAATTAAATAAATAACTAAATAAGTAACGAAAGAAATAAAAATAAATAAACTCAAGCAAACAAAGCACGTAAGAGAATTTATAAGAAACTCATAATAATAAGAAAACTCCAGTCCAAGTTCAGTTCCCACCCTCAATCGATTCATCTAACCAATTGTAGTATCATAATTAACTTTCATATGAAACTAAAAGCCCTAAATAGCAACAAGCTCTGCTACTCGAATTTGCCCTTACCGAATATTTAATCAAAAAGATCTCTTCAATTAAAACTAACTAATGAACAACCTAGAATAATCTCTCTAGATTTAATCTAATAGCATCATTAGAAACCAGGCAAATAGGCTAATCTAAGAAACAAACTCATAAGCTCGATTTAATACACTTATGTTGTGTTATCCCTAATGATGCTCGATCATTAGTTGCTACATAGGAAATAGAAACTATGACAATTACACGAGAAGCAACCCTATTTCTAGCAATTGTCAACCAACCCCTAATCTAGGTGGCCAATCCAAATCAGAAAGTATGCAATCATGTCATGTAAATAGAATAACACAAATAATCTCCTATAAAGAACGAAATAGACATTACGGAAATTGATTAGAACATAATCTCACGAAGGTTTGAACGTCACAAGGACTGGAATAAATAACTACTCACTCATGGTGTTCATGAATTTATAAAAGAAAAATGGAAAAACAAACATAGTTCTTGAGTAGGAAGGTGGAAAGAAGTGTAGATCTTGAATCTTGAATCTTCAAATCTCTTGATGGATGGATGAATTGGACTCCTCTTGATTCCTTAGAACCCTAAGTATGTGAATAATCCCGTTTTTGCTGAAGTATGGAAGGTATTTATAAGTTTCAAAGACTTGGAGAAGAAGTTTCCTTCCAAAAATAGGATTCTGAGCCCGTTAGCGGTTATGGTAACCGCTAACGCTACCGTTAACCCATCGTCGATCATCTCTATCTATATTTAAACGGTGGCGCTAACTGTAAGAGCTACCATTAAGCTCACCCTTACTAGTCTCTGAAGCCTCCTAATGGTTGTTCTAATGGTAAATGTACCGTTACACCCGCCGTTAAACCTCTATGTTGTCTTCTAACGGTTGAGTAACGGTCCTGCTACCATTAATCTCACCATTAGCAAATCCTTGGAGCTCCCTGTCGCCTCCTAGCAGTTGGAACCACGGTGATAGGGCCGCTAAGAGCTTAGGGGTAGGATTTAGCGGTAAGAGCAACTKCTAAGATAACCGCTAATTCGCAAATTTGCTATTTTTCCACCGAAGTCAATCCACGAACCATCCGGTAATCATCATCACATCAATCGAGCACTAAATACTAAAAAATAGATGAAAAACATACAATTGGTGTTCATCCACTCACAAGAAAAAATAAGAGAGAAACAAATATATATGATGCTATGAAATGCAGAAAAGTACAATTTTAGATCATGAAATACAACACAATTTCTCGCATATCACTCTACTAACTAGCTTAGCTCTCGTTTCCGACTTCCACTCGTTTCTCCTCTTGCCTCATTCCACATAGGCTCGAAAATCTATCATTTATCCATGAAAAACAACTAATACACCAAAAGAATAATATTTTTCCAAGAGTCCATGAAATATGTAAAACAAGGAATATCACATGAAAAGTGTATGTTAGGTCTATAAAATGCCATCAAATATGACATTAAATACAYGTAGGTTTACATTCAAACAAGACCCCCATAATCTTATACTAAATAACACCCAAGGCCTTTAATAATGTAGACCATATACTCGAAACCAAAAAAATAAAATAACAAGACCTTTATTGATGCTAGCAAAAAACTCTAAACTTACAACGAGGAGTTTTACTCCTCACTACTTATTGATTTTTCTCCTTTCTTTTGTCAATTTAGTTTTATTTTATCGATTTTCTTTTTAATAAATTAGCGAAATGCGGAGAGTTTATAAAGTTACTCTCTTCTACTACAATGTACCATTACATAAAAATCTCTCAAATGACTCTCTACTCTATTCTACCCAGATAAACAATAAACTCTCATCAAAATATAAAACCATAAAACCAAGGGTATAAATATATCAAGACTACCCGAAAATAAGTGGCGAATGGAGAATAGTTTTAAGGCTCAAATKGGCCAACTAGAGACAATTTAATTTTAGTGAAGGTACTTTATTTAAGAAGACTTTAAATGGCTAGCAAAAGTAACCAATGATTTAGACACGAACCACAAGCATCTAGGTCTCGACCAAGACTCATAACAAGTTTTAAAAAACCCACACATAATGATTGAATCACTACATATCTTCAAAATACTTTATAAGGCTTTATATGAACACAAGCTATGTCAAGTGAATACAATAATTGAGAATTCCAATGGATTCACAAATTCAAAGATAATTGTTATCAATCCTCAACACGACTACAATATCCTCAAACTCTAGAATACACAATAAACCCTCAAATGGCCCTTGATTATACCCATTCCACAAGAAAAAAATGGGACATAAACTCAAAGAAAAAATATAAAAAAAAGAACGTGCTAAAAATAATAAAAATCTAGCATGCAACTATATAAAATTCAAAATAGATACATTATTATAACTCTATTAATGAATACCTTCAACCCAAACTTAAACAATATTATATGATAAAGCTGGGCAGGGAATAGTATCGGACGATTCGTGTACTACTCTTTTGAAATAGAGCGGTGTCAAATCTCCTCCACAATAATATGGGA
This sequence comes from Phtheirospermum japonicum, assembly GCA_014905375.1. Taxonomy (NCBI): domain Eukaryota; kingdom Viridiplantae; phylum Streptophyta; class Magnoliopsida; order Lamiales; family Orobanchaceae; genus Phtheirospermum; species Phtheirospermum japonicum. The sequence continues at coordinate 5,190 of BMAC01000841.1, forward strand.
TCGATTATGATGCAGATAGTTCTTCCCGAGTAGAGTCTCTCGATGAAGGTTAATTGGAGCTCAGTTATGTTTGAAAAACAAAAATGGAAAATAATAAATAGAAAAGTTATTCCAAACACAAGATCAAATATTTATTGGGTTTGGTTTTAAAATCTAAGTTGCAAGAATTTAAATGATGGGAACTTAAATCAAATGCATTTTAAAAAGAAAACAATTAAGCTAAAAAAGAAAGCATTTTAAAAACAATTAAAAGAAAATGAGTTTCGAAAATCAATAACAAGCAAGAATCTAAGACACTAAACTCATCTCCACAATCAATTGACAACTTATCAAATACTTAATCTAGAAATCGGTGTTGTCAATCCCAATTCTAAGTTAAACACCCAAAAAATCAAGTGAAATTGTATAAAATTAAAGCAAGAGAATGGAAAATGCAATTAAAAACCAAAACATTATATTAAGCAAAATAAGAATAATTAAATAAATTTATTAGATATGTTATACCAACAACATAAATGAACCATAAAGTTTTAGTCTTTAAGGAAAATAATAATAAATGAAGACTAGATCTAGAAAACAAGCAATTAAAAGCAATAGAGACAATTATAGGCAAAATCTAATTAAATTTAAACACAAGATCTTTGATCCTTGTTCGTCCAAAACAGGAAATACACAATCTTGTTTGCAAAAACTTAATTTAAATATTAAATGTAGGATTTTACCAAAAACAAGCAAAGATAGTTAATACAATTGAGAAAAACTTACTTAAAATTAAATGAAGATCTTCAATCCAAATGTATCAACAAACAAAAAGGTCAAAACTTGAAGAAAAATTACTAAAAATGAACTCTAGATCTAAAAATCAAGTTTGAGAGAAGGAAACCCCCAAACTTTGAAAAAATATACTCAAATATAAAAACTACATAAAGGAATGAGGTGGCGTGAAATGGAGGAGAGGGTATCTTATATATAGGGATAAATGGGGGCAAAATGGTCACTTAGTGCAAAGTAGGGCACCATGGCCGAGTTGTATCGGCCATGACTTATTGGAATGTGCATAGGTGAATGCTCGAGTAGGAATGCACGGCCGGGGAGAGTTTCTCGAGTGGGTGTGGTGTAGGCGTAACTCGGTTGCATTGGTAGGTTTTTGGAAGTCCAAAATGCTCGAACTATGCTTTGATGTATCATATTAAATGCAAGTGTCTCTTATATCAATTGAAATTTTGTGGAGAGAGTTATGGCCTCCAAACCAATAATTAATAACACGGGCTAAGGTCTATTCATACATGGGCTAAGGTCTATTCATACGCAAAATACACTATGTTGTCATCCGACTAACCTGATTCTCATGATGCTCCTATTATACACAAGTACTTTATTACATAAAAATAAAAACTCGCACAAGGTTTCTCCACCTTGCATGACTTATTACATAAGAATTAATAACAACTTCTACAAGGGTTTCTCCATCTTGCACTTTCATTTTTCTTTTTCTCTTTTTTTTTCTCTTTTTTTGTGTACCAAGTCATGAGGTACCAGACGAGCAGCTATTTATGACATAAAATACAAAACATGCATTTGAGTGTTTACGACTCTAATACTTGTTGCAACACATATAAGGCAAAACATCTCATAATTTATTACAAATGCCTAATTAATAGAGAACAATAGAGCACAGGGCTGGTAAAAAGTATAACTATTGCTCAAGATATAGATGGATAGAACAAGGCTCAATGCACTTTCACAAGAAACCTACACTTCAAGCCCCATAATTATACTAAATCTGAATGAAAGTCTAAGATGCCTAACCAACATCTCAATTTGCGTCACTTCACCAATGTTCCAAATAATGTCATCTACACTACGACTCATTCATTATCATAAGCAAGCCCACATAAGCCACACCATATCAAGGACAAACTCCTCCACATTTAAACCATGCAGTGACTTCATTGCACAGAAAGACAAAACTAATAAAAAAGAAGGGAAAGAAGTACGCCACTAACATTATTCTTGATGGGAAGAGTCGAGTGGTGAAAATATAAGAAAGTARTAAAATAAAAACACACATGACACAACACTTAAAAGAAAGTAAAAAACTTGGGTTTCTCCCCAAGAAGAGCTTGTTTAACATCTTTAGCTTGATGACCTATTTATAACAACGTTATCCGGGATCCAAACATAGGTGATGATCATGTCATGCCTTAGTGTTTTCCAAGATAACTAAAAAGTGATAATAATCATTAAGGCGGGCATGTAAAGCAAGTAACATAATAAAATAAATGAGTGTACCAACTTTCTTAGGCGGCCCAAAAAAGAATAATCGACCACCGAGAAAAGCTTGGGAAATAACGGGTGCACGACATGAGGCGTGACCACCGATAAGTGTGAATTAGGAATAATCGGCCGATGAAATATGAATGAATATTAAACCTTGATATACCCTAGGATAATACATTCTTGTTGAAGCAAATGCTCTAGGGTGGATGCAGGGTGAACAATGGATGATAAATGAGTATATTTACATGTGTATAGACCTTGACCCGTGTATGGACGTAAGGCTTGAATGGAGGGCAACTCGTTGTATTAACTGATTGAAAATGAGTCTAATCCATTTATCTCAAGTTATTGGTGGGCATTCTTTGTCATGGTTGTAAGTGAACAATTGCTCTAAATTTCTATTTAGTAGTGTGCATTAGTACATATTCCATTTGGGGGTAAAAGAAAAGATGCGAGCTCATGGCGAGCTGATGTAATAAAAGGTAAGCTATTATAAAATGAACTAAGGAGAACGTACTGGATATATTTTGCTAATTTCTTGATAATATCTATGATCGTGTGGCTAACATTGGTACAGTACTATCGATAGCTGTAGAAGATTYGACTTGTACTAATCTAGGGCTTATATCATCTGACGTGATGTGGGCTCCATGCAGACCTCTAGTACTAAGACTTGTCAGGTCGTCACTCACTTTACCTGAACTTATCAGGTCGCCATCCATGAGACCTAAACTTATTAGGTCACCATTCATGCGACCTCAGGTTATCAGGTCAACAAGRCAGTTTGTGATCGTGCGACCTGAATCCATCAGGTCACTGTGACTTATACTGTCGTTTAACACGACCCCTCAATTCTAATGAGCTCTTGGGCATGATTCTCAATTTGTCTCTGAGCTTGGTGAAGAATTGCTCACTTAAAGGTTTTATTAGAATATGAACTATCTTCTTTAAAGAAAGAACATGTTGCACTGCAAGCTTCTGTGAAAGTATCTTATCTCTAACAAAGTGAAGATCAAGTTCAATGTGCTTGGTTCTTGCATGCAGGATAGGATTCGATGCCAGAGCAATCGTGCTCAAGTTATCTACCCAAACGGTAGGCGTGCGAACTAATCCAATTTTCAATTCCTTGAGCAGATATCCTATCCACGTCATCTCTGTAGTAGTGTTTGCTAAACTCCTGTACTCTGCCTCAGTGCTTGATCTTGATATAAAACCTTACTTCTTCGAACTCCATGATACAAGATTATTGCCAAGGTACACACAGGAACCACTAATAGACTTCCCATCATCGAGTTCGGCAGCCCAATCAGAGTCAGAGAAACCAGTCAAATTGAAGTTTGGAGCTTTGTTATTCGAAGTCCATGATCAATAGTCCCTGRAAAGTATCTATGAAATATTTTTAGTGCTCTCCAGGTCGTGTTCAAGGGATCAACCATAAATTGACTAACTTTGTTAACGCTGAAGGAAATTTCAGGTCTCGTAATAGTGACATATTGTAGACCTCCAACCAAACTTCTGTAAAGAGTAGGATTTATGACCATGCTGCTCCCCTTGAACCTGGACAGGTTGTTGGAAGTAATCATTGGAGTGGGAACCGGCTTAGATGACAACATATTAGCTCACTTAGAATCTCTCTTATGTAGTGTCCTTGACTCAAATGCATTTCATCAGCGGATGTGTTAAAATGGATCCCCAAAAATTGTTTAACACTTCCCATCTCTTTCAGTGACAACCTTCTTGAAATTGGKAATTACTGTAGCGACCTCATTCTCATTGCTCCCTATAATTAGTATGTCATCTACATAGATGAGGAGATAAATTCTTGACCCATTCTTCAACCTGTAAAAAAGAGAAGCATCAGCTTTTGAACCAGTGAATTCAAGACCCTGAAGTATTCCTCAAATCTTGCCGAACCATGCTCTAGAGGCCTGTTTAAGCCCATAAATAGCCTTGGTGAGTCTGCAGATGAGCTATTTATCTTTTTGTTGTTCAAAACCGGGAGGTTCTTTCATATAAATCACTTCCTGTAAATCTCTATGCAGAAAAGCATTATTAATATCAAGATGCTTAACATCCCATCCACAATAAATAACAATGCTTAAGATTATCCTTGTTTTTTTTTTGGCTTGACAACTTGACTAAAGATTTTAGAGAAATCAAAACTAGCTCGATAAGAGAAACCTTGACCAACCAATCTTGCTTTGTGTCTAGCAACTGAACCATCGGTGTTTCTCTTGGTTTTAAACACCCATCTGKAACAAATTATATTTCTCCCCTCAGGTGCTGGACCAAAGTCCAAGTGAGATTTGTAATCAGTGTATTGTATTCAACCTGCATAGCCTGTTTCCAAACTCCAATCTTAAGAGCTTGATGAGCATTTAATGGTTCATCATCTTCATTGATGACTTCGYCAGAGAGTATTTTAGGTTTGTGAATACCAACCTTAGAACTGGTCAGCATGGGATGTAAATTTTGAGGTAGAGATGGTGGAGGAGGACCAGAGTGATCATTAGAAAGGGCTGGCAGATGAACAACAAGGGGAACTATAGTGTTAGAGCTTTGAGGTGTGCTGGAGTGAGTATGCTGAGGAGATTGGTAGAAAAGAGGATTTTGATCAGGCAATAAGACTGGAGATGTGGGAKCATTATTCAGAGGTGGTAATGTAGTGTCTGTTTGAGAAGATGGTATGGGAAAAGTATGATATTGGGGTGGTGATAATATGGATGGTAAAGGTGACAAGGTGAACTGTGGAGAAATAACGACCTCTTTTGACCTGTATGGAAACTCATGCTCACTGAACACAACATTTCTGGAGATTATCACGTTCCTAAAAGGTAACAAAACTTTGTATCCTTTGTACTGGGTGTTGTAACCAATAAAGGTACATGGAACCGACCTGTATTGAAGTTTGTGGGAATTGTAGGGCCTGATATGGGGATAGCAAAGGCAACCAAATACTCTAAGAAAGTTGTAATCAGGTCGCTGATTAAGGAGACACTCAAGAGGGGTCTTATAAAGATTTGTTTTGCAGGGAATTCTGTTGATAATGTAAGCAGAAGTAGTGAAAGCATCATCCCAAAACCTAAMATGTAGGTTTTAATGATCAAGCAAAGATAGTCCCATATCCACAAGATGTCTATGTTTCCTTTCAGACACACCATTATGTTCTGGTGTGTAGGGACAGGATATCCTATGATTTATACCATTATCTTGAAAAAATTTAGCAAGGGGTTTATATTCAGTGCCACCATCAGATTGAAATTTTTTGATCTTGCAATTGAATTTATTTTCAACAAGGTTTTTAAAATGGACAAAGGCATTTGWAACTTCTGATTTGGACCTTAGGAGATAGATCTATGTAAATCTACTAAAATGATCAATGAAGTTAACATAATAAAGAAAACCATTTGAAGATTTGATGGGTGATGGTCCCCAGAGGTCGGAGTGAATGAGTTCAAGGGGTTGCGAGCTATTAAATTGAGAGTTTGGAAAGGGTATCTTGTGACTTTTTCTAYCATACAAGAGGAATATAAGGATAAATTTTATTACTGCTGTTATAAGGAATATTATAGCTTTTAAAGGACTTATCTATTCCATCTTGACTAGAGTGACCTAATCTAGAATGCCATAGATCAGAAATGGGATCTTTATTCTGAGAACCGGAATAAAGCTAGTTTGAGCAGGTCGCATGATGAAAGGTGATGCAAATGGAGGTTGATAAGTGGCTGGCTTGGTGGTGTGAAGGTTGAAATGATAGAGTCCATCTTTAACTGTCCCTCTGATCAAGATGGTCTTGGTGGTTTGATCCTTAATGAGACAATAAGAAGGATGGAATTCAAAAAATACATTATTATCAGAGGAAAAATTGGAGACACGTAACATGGTTTTAGTGATTGAGGGAACATGGAGTAAATTCTTAAGCAAGAAGGTTCTAGAATTGAGACAAGCTTTGAGAAAAGAGTTACCAATGTGATTGATGTTTACTCCAGATCCATTTCCCATTTGGAGCCTATTTCCTCCAGCATATTCAGAGGCGATGTTCAAATTAGAAAGTTTGTTTGTTACATGCATAGTTGCTCCAGAATCAGGATACCAGAGACTATCTGAGTCATAGTCTGTGTGCGAGCTGATGCTTCCACCATTGCCAAAGTATGCCATATTGAGCGGAGGATTTCTGGCTGACTGCTGGTTGGATTGATTGTTACTGTAAGAGTTGTCATTTCTTTACCAGCACCTATCTGCTGTATGTCCAGATACATAGCAGATCTGACAAATAACTCTGTCACCTCCATCTGATCGTCCTCCGCGACCTCTTTGATTTCTACCTCCTCTGAAACTGTTCCTGCAACCTCCACGACCTCGTGAGCTTCCTCTGCCTCGTTGATAATTACTGTTGTTGATTCTCCTGGTGTTGACGTATTTAGCTACATTAATAGAGGGCTGAGATCCTTCTATATTAACATATGAAGCATTGTTGTTGTTGGTCTCCAATATGGCTTCATAGCTGAGCAAGAGGGCATGTAGTTCAGCTAGTGTGTAGGGTTGCAGCCTGGATGTAATGTTAACCATCACTGAGTCATACTCACTTCCTAATACAGCCAAAATTTGCAAGATTTGATCTTTTTCAGAGATCTTGTTCCCTGCAGAAGCCAAAACATCATAGCAAGACTTCATCTTCCCCAAATACTCTTTCATGGACATCTTTCCCAAATAATCTTATCCTATACTGCATTATCTTAGCTTGAGACTGCGTGGCAAAGTTGTTCTCAAGAGCAGACCATATTTCTTCAGATGTATTGAAACCAACAATTAAAACAAGAATACTCTCACTTAAAGAGGACAGGATCCATGAGGCTAAGATCTGATCTTGCCTTTCCCATGTAGAAAAGAGGGGGTTTGTTTGATTTTCTCCTTCATAAGTTATAAACTGTGGTGGAGCTGTAGATTCTTAATGAATGCTTCAAGACCATAACCTTTGATGGTGGTCAAGCTTGTTGTCACCATATCCAGTATTTTTTTCATCTAATTTGGTTGAAATGAGATGACTTTGAGGATAAACGATTGGAGGTAGAGGTGAGGAGGTTTCCGTTGAGGAAGAGCTGTTATATGACATTTGAAAAGGAGCAACAGAGTCAGTCACTCAAACCTGCTCTGATACCATAAAAGAAAAGATGCGAGCTCATGGCGAGCTGATGTAATAAAACGTAAGCTATTATAAAATGAATTAAGGAGAACGTACTGAATATATTTCGTAATTTCTTGATAATCAACAACAATGAAATACACTGCTATTTATATCTACATAGCTAACTATGGTTTCCCTAGATCCTGTGGTTAGAAATGCTACAGCACATATGACAACGGCCAGCTATGATCGTGTGGCTAACATTGCTACAGTACTATCGACAGCTATAGCAGACTTGAATTGTACTAATTGATTTGAACGTTTCTGTACATGTTTCTTTTTTTACTTCTTGTGTTGCGTTTGCATGTGTTTTGCTTGCATTTATGGGTATTAGGAGTCGATTATGCCTATTTTGCTAGTTTTAGGTTTTGTAGCGTGTGGCGCGGTTTTTAGTATGTTTTCGTAGTTTTTTCCTCAGTTTTATATTTTTGGCCGTAGAATGACCAAGCGGGGACCCTCGCACGCTTAGGGCATTCCATTCGACTCGCTATGGAATGGACAAGTGAAGACAAGCAAGGGAACATAGCGCGAATAAGGAATGATAACCGGTTGGTGTCTGGAGCGGAAAACGAGAAAATCGAGCCGGGAGCAGCCATGCTAGCCGATCGAATGGCATGCAGTCGATCGACTGCTAGTCCAGTCGATCGACCGACCCCAGTCCAAAATGACTGCTCAACAGAATTTGGGCCATTTGAGGATGAAGCAGTTGGTCGACAGGGTTTCAGTCGATCAACTGTTAGTCAGTCGATCGACTGCAACGTAGGAGATTTTGTAATGTTTGACCCATTTTGACGATTTTTCCCTTGCGGCTTTATATATATATATCCTAGCCTAGTCTGATTTTGAACTTGTTCAATCTCCTCCAAACCCATTCACTATTTCATTGCTTTTTAAACTTTGAAATCCTAGCATAATCCTTAGAATAGTTTTGTTAGGTTTTGATTTTCATAGGTAGTTGTTGGAGAAGGTAGCATTTTCATCTTGTGTTGAAGTAATTTTGTTGATGTTGTTCTTGATATTTTGAAGATTGTAGCTAAACTTGAAGCACTTGTTTGGAGTAATATTAGTAGTAATCTTTTCCCTTCATATTGTGTGTTATTCTTGTTTTGTTGTATTTGCTTTTGTGTTGGTTATTAGATTTTAGTTGGTGTTGTTTTTCATTGCATTTCAAATCCTCTTTTTATTTTCTAAGCTTGTTATTATCTCTTTGTGCAAAAACTCCATTGAAGAATTCATCTTGAAGCTTTTTACCCCTTATGTCTAAAAAAATATTTGGTCTTTGAAAGATGTATGAGACTTACCTCTTTGATAAATTTGGCATTTTCCTATTTAATGTTTTTTGACTTCTTTCAACTTTAAAGCTTTGATTTTCCATCCATTTTCTCTTTCAACTTGCAAGCTTTCCTTAATTTAGTAGTCTTAATTTATTTAAGGTTTTTAATTAGTGTTTAATTAATTTCCTCAAAATTAGTTATTTTCAAGCAACCTTTTAATATTCATTCCCCTTTGCTTTAATTAGTGTTTTCAAGTTTTCATTTCAATTCAAGCATTATCATTAAAAACTCAAACCCAATCAAATGACTTATTGCTTTCTTAGAGTGAATTAGTATAATTTAGATTAACAAGAGATTAATTAAAAATACCGATCGCCGATAATATCTAGCCTCGAGAGACACGGCTCGAGATATAACTCTACCACTCTACAATCGACTCCATACTATTTTAGAGATGATTTCTTAAACTAGAGTGTTGAGAAGTCATCGATCACTAATCTAGGGCTTATGTCATCCGACGTGATGTGGGCTCCATGCAAACCTCTGGTGCCGAGACTTTTTAGGTCGGAACTCACTCGACCTGAACCTATCAGGTCACCATCCATGCGACCTAAACTTATTAGGTCGCTATTCATTCGARCTTAGGTTATCATGTCGCCAAGTCGGTCTGTGATCGTGCGACCTGAATCCATCAGATCGTTGTGACTTATACGGTCATTTAACAGGGTGGTTAGCTCTTAATCATCTAAGTTAATAGTGTGCATTAGTCCATATTCCATTTAGGGGGTTATATCTTAATCGTCTAAGTTTAGGTTTAGTATTGATTGAGGACAAGCAAAAATTTTAAGTGGGGGGAATCGATTTGTATCTATTTTTGTGTATTTTTGCATCTCATTTTCTATATTTTTCTTGAGTATTTGTCATAATTTGAATCATTTTACTTTATTTTGCATTTTCGTAGTTTATTTTGTTTTATTATTAATTTTCATATTTTTCTCGTACTTTATAACTTTTATGTTATTTTATTACATAGGGTAAAACTTGATGCAAGTAGACTCTAGTTAAAATTGGAAGACAAATCGAATAGAATAATTTCCATAATGAATCTATGACGTGAAAAATCGAGCAAATCGATCTATAGACCGAATGAAGATAATGCAAAAGAAAATGAAAAGAGAAAAGGAAAAAACAAAAGGAAACAAAAATTGCATATAAAGATCCCAAAAGTGGTTAGGCTAATTCCTTGGTCAAATACAGCGGCTAAGGAATTGCGATTTTGCCATGTTACTGCACACTCCTAGGCCACGTCGTCACATCTTGTCATTAGGAGCCGATTTACAAAGTGTTGTAGCAATATTAGAGCATCTCCAATGGGATGATTATTAGAGTACATTTTTTGCCACATAAGCTCAAAATTCTTATGTGGCAAGAAGAAATGTAGACAATGTCTACCACACCTCTACATTTAGATGGTGTGCTAGACATTGTCTATTGAACAATTTACCTTATTTATTAACCATTAATATTAATTAATTTATTTCTCTCTCCTCTACACCAATAGTAGTTAAGTATTTTACACAATTCACATTTACCGATGGAGAATATTTCTAAATTAATAATAATTTTATTTTTCATGGCATTAGTAATTCACATTGTCCCATTGGAGATGCTCTTAGATCTCCTGCCCATCATGCCAAAAATACCACCTCGCACAACTTTGCACCAAATGACAATTTTATCCCATTTGTGCTTATATATTGGACACACTTCTCCAATTTCACAGACACATCATTCTTTAGCTTAGTTTTTATATTTATATTTTATTTCTCTCTAAGATTGGGGTTTTTTCTTCTTCCAAACTTGGCTTTTAAACTTAGATTTTCTTTTTCATCCACTCAACATTTGAGCTATCGGTTTATTGATATATTTGGATTGAAAGTGTTCATTTAAATTTAGGTAAGCTTTCCTCAATTATCTTTAATTTCTTTATAATTGTTCTTTACGTGTTTTTGGTAAATTCTATTTAATTTAAATTTTTCTCAAGTAAGATTGTGACTTTGTTGTTGTGTGATGAATAAGGATTGAATATCTTGTGTTGAATTTAATCAGATTTCCCTTTTAATTGTTTTTATTGCTTTTAATTGTTGATTTCTAAATCTATTCTTTGTTTCTTGTTATTTCCTTTAATATTTTGAACTTTGTGGCTATTTTGTAAATTGATTCTTATATCTGCCTTCAGTTTTGAGTTTCTTGCTTATTTCCATGTCTTTATTACATAGTATCGTGTTTAAGGTTTTTGATTGCATGATTGTTGTTCTTGCTGCTTTGGCCTTGATTGCTTGCCATTTCCTATGTCATCAAACTAGATTTATTTGGTGTAGGGCATGGGTGAGTTTAGAACCATCAATTGACAACTTATTGGGAGATTTATTATGTGCAACTCAATTTATACGGTCTTATTTTTCAAAATTAATTATTTGGCAAACTTTTAATTGTCTTTAGACATTGATAGATACCGAAAAAAGTTATCAACGTCGGATTGAAATCAAATTGAGGTTGGTATTGATGACCCCGATGTTGGGAGTGATGACCCCAACTGATGCACATTAAATGCTCGATAAATTGTCTAATTGGTCGTGGAGATGAGTCTAGAGCTTTAAGCCCATTGCTTTTTGGTTTTTAATTCAAATTTCAGTCTTAGTAGCTTTTGAAAATCAAAACCCAAGTAATGTGTCCGCGTGTTTAGAATATTATTTTTTCCTTTATTTATTTTTTGTTTCATGTTATAAACATAGAAACCATCTTCCGATTAGCCTTTCCTCTAGAGACACGACTTGAAAACTTGCCTCACTATAATCGATCCCGACCTATTACAGGAGCGATTCTAAAGTTCTCTATTTTAAAAGAGTAGTGCGCGAAGAATCATCCAATCAAAGAAAGGAAAGGAATATAATTTCAAAAAAGAACAAGAGTTAGAAAACGTATAAAACACCTTAATTAAGAGGTTACCGGCCTTTGGAGCACCTAGACGAGCACTCCTCTTCATCTTCATCCGAGCTCAAATCAATCACCTCCGTATCATCTTAAGTGAATTTACCTTTCTTAGCTCAAGCTTTATCCTCCCCTAGTGGACTTGCTTGTATCGAATCTTCTTCGATAAATGCCAAATGATCACTTGGGGACATATCCCAATTGTTACTTATGTTCATCATCACAATTTCGTCTTTGTGTAATGGAATGAAGATACTTTTATCTCGACGTCGAGAAGATGAAACCATCGTGAACCTTTTCAAAAGATTTTATGTTTCACCATCATTTGGTAATCAATAAGAATTTTATAGCATATCAACCTCCATACTTTTGTGCTAAACCTAAGGCATTTGACGATAGGAGTAATTAGGCCACCATTGCAAATATCACCACTTTCTTCCATGGACAACCTCATAAAATTCTCAATGAATAAATGACCAAAACTTATTGATCCCCCAATGAGTAACTCAAACACTAACAACTAACACTTGGTCACCTCCATTTTATTATACCAAGCAAAAAGGTATGAGAGAAACAAATGTGCATACCTCAAGGCAGGTTTTGTATCCATGTTGCCTCCATCAAGCCTGGCTTTTCATATTCCCCGATGTAGTCAACATCTTCCAATGTTTAGGGCCAAATCCTTCGGGTTTCTCCTTTCAATGTCCATGGAGTGTTCCTTGGGAATCTTGAAAATGTAAGTCTCTAAATTGTACACCTAAAGGTTCTAGGTGTTACATCCCAAATAGAAGATTAGTAAATCCACATCACTTCAATCTTCTCCCCAACATTCTATGGTATTCAAGAATTCCAAAGCTGGCCATTCAAACGTGTCCCAACTTTTAGTAAGAAATTTTCTTCATCTTATCTCTTCAAATGAGCATTTTACATACATTCCCAACCATTCAAGACTAGCCTTATCCACAAGGTTCGTAGCAACAATATTCCAATTTAAGGTTTTGAGCCACATGAGATGGCTTGCAAATTTTGATATTGAACTGGTCATGCTCGATCAACATTATTTCTCTCTTTTTATTCATCACAATTCCTATAAATAAAAGCTCAGTGCTAACAACCCACCATTATCTCTTATCACGACTTGCACCAAAGTATTCACAAAAGAACACCTGTATTATTATAAATTTAAGAGAGATTGGTGGGTTGTTTATATGTTTTTTATATATATAACATGATCAGTATTGTATGTATTTTAAATAATAATTCATTTATTTGTTTATGAATTTAATAAATTATTTGGACAACTATAATTGAGATAAGAATAAGGCTTAGAAGTCTTAAAAAAGCTCTCATACTATATACAGGTGTAAAAAGAATTAATGTTCCACATTTCAAATGTAATAAACGAACACATGAGTAGGTAACGATTTGATTTCAGGTTTCAGCATAAAATGAGCATAACTTTCTATTAAAACATGATATCAAGGTGATTCAAATGAAAATGGAAAGCCAATAGGAAGGGCTACAACTAATATGCAGATAGCACGAGCTAACTCATAATTTAAAAGGATAAAAATAGATAAACACATGGGCATTATGCCGCTGCACAGGGTAGCATTATGTGGAATGCGCAACATTTGTATTTTAGTCATAATGTTTACTAGAAAAATAATTATCAGGCCAATTCTTGCGGCTATAGAAAGACAAGGAAAGAGGGTTTGTTTTTTAGGAACAAAAAATAAATGGGCATGTAAAGGAATTAATATTCTACATATTTCAAACGTAATAAACGAACGCATGGGTAGGTAATGACTTGATTTCCAGTATCAGCACACCTTGGTAACATGAGCATAACTTTCTATTAAAACACGATATCGTTGAAAAAAAGTAAAGAATTCATATTTGAAGAAAGATTCAGTGTTTAGTTTTTCCTGTATTTCATTCCATTATATTTTTCTCAATGATTACAGCAGGGAATGTCGCCACTATTTATAATAACATGTAAGACGAATGTAACCCTAAAAAATGTGGCTAAGATTACTACAGTACATTTCTGCAATGTCTACCTAGATCGCGTGGTCACTATTGCTACAGTACAATCTAACAGCTGTATGAAGCTAGATGTACTGGATTAGGGCTGACATCATCAGCTGAAGTAGTGTAGATTGTCCTCATGTGAGACCCATTGCCAGCTATACGTGCGACCTCTGGGCGACCTCTCGTACGACCTGAGAGGTCACCAGCCTTGCGACCTGGTGTCACATTCATCTTCAGGTCGCCAAGTGTAATATAACCAGGCGACCTGAACTTATTAGGTCGCTCTCTATTATCCCCCCTTAATTCGAGTGTGGCGAGAGGAAGAACAGAGAGCTTATGTCAAAGCCGAACAAAGAATTGATGAGATAGCAATTTGGTGAAGACATCAGCAGTCTGATCAACAGAAGGAACAAACTGAACCTATAGTAATTTCTTCGCAATGAGGTCTCGAACAAAATGAAGATCTAATTCAAAGTGCTTGGTACAAGCATGGAGAGCAGGATTGGAGGCAACAACAATAGCATTTTAATTGTCAACCCAAATTGTAGGAACAACAAGAAATATGACATGAAGCTCATGTAGCAAGGATCAGATCCATATTATTTCTGCAGTAACATGAGCTACTCGAAACAGAGGTTTTCTTTTTAGAACACCAAGAGACAATATCTCATCTGAGAAAAATACAAAACCCAACGACGGATTTTCTGTCATCCAGATCACCAGCCCAGTCGGAGTCTGAAAATCTGTCAAAGTAAAGTATGAGTTTTTATTGTAGGTTAGTCCATAAGAAATGGTACCGGCAAGATATCGAAGAATTCGCTTGACATCTCGCCAGTGTGTGATGAGAGGACAGTGCATATATTGGCATACTTTGTTGACGCTATAAGAAATATCAGGTCTAGTGATTTTAATATACTGAAGAGCGCCAACAATACTTCTGTACAAGGATGAACCAACAGTGGGTTCCCCTTGAGATTTAGAGAGGACAGGAGAGACAACCATCGGCGTAGGGGTGACTTTAGCTCCATCCATACTAGTTCTTTTGAGAAGAGTCAAAATGTACTTGCCTTGATTCAGATGTAGACCCTGAGCGGTGTGCGAGACCTCAATGCCAAGGAAATGATGTAGTTCACCTAGATTCTTTAATGAAAAGGCTGAATCAAGGTGAGCAATAAGCTTCGAAATTCTGGCATTGTCGATGCCCGTGACGAGAATGTCGTCAACCTACATTAAAACCCAGATGCAACGGGAGGAAGTGTTGGAGTAGAAGAGAGAGCTATCAGCCTTGGAAGCAGAGAAACCAAAACAAATAAAGACAGCTCGCAATTTTCCAAACGAGGCGCGGGGAGCCTGTTTAAGCCCATAAATTGCTTTGGACAATCTGCACACTTGAAGATTGGTACCATCCTGTTCAAAACCAGGTGGCTGAGCCATGAAGATCTCTCGGTCCAGCTCGCCATTCAGAAAGGCATTATTGACATCCAGTTACTTGATGGACCAATTACAGTTGACAGCGATGGAGAGGACAACTCGAATACTGTTAGCTTTAACAACAGGACTGAAAGTGTTAGAAAAATCAAAACCAGGCACTTGACTATATCCTTTGGCGACCAATATGGCTTTATATCGAGCAACAGCTCCATCAGCATGAGTTTTCAGTTTGAACACCCACTTACAACCAATCAACGACTTGCCCGGTGGTAGCTCAGAGAGAGACCATCTCCGGTTCTTAAGGAGAGTTGAATACTCTTCACACATAGAAGCTTTCCAATTGAGATGTGTTAAAGCTTCAACATAGGAGGAGGGCTCCCTGAAATCTATGAGCTGCACGCTGAGCACCTTGGGCTTGTAGATTCCTACTTTAGCTCCTGTTATCATGTCGTGTTTACCTGCAAAAGGATTAGTACTAGGCACAGAAGGAAAAGGAGAAGCATGTGGAGAACTCATGATTGGTAGTTCAACAGTAAGAGGAATAGTAGAGGGACTGGATTGACTAGAGGATAGTGGGATGGGCTGATGGGGTTGTGGTGAGGTCGCGGAGAATTGTAGAGTGTTTGTTTTCTGGGGAACTTGTATAAGAGGAGGCGGACCAAGTATGGAAGGCTGAATATGAGGCTGTGGTGAGGTCGCATGTGATTGTGTTGAGGTCGCTGGTGACTGGGGTGAGGTCGCATGGGATTGTGGTGAGGTCGCAGAAGATAGTGGCGAGCTTACTGGTGGTGTAGTAGTATGGGGAACGGGTATAAGAGGTGGAGGACCAAGAATAGATGGTTGAATATTGGAGCAGGAGTGAGGTTCAGAATTCTTAGAGAAGGGAAATTTAAGCTCGTCAAAGATCACATGTCTGGTAATTATAACCTTGTTATCTTGCAGTAAGACCTTGAATCCCTTATAGTGTTCACTTTAAACAAGAAAGGTACTAGGTTGTGACCTGAACTAAAGCTTATGTTTATTGAATGGTCTAAGATGAGGGTAACAGAGACACCCAATAGGTTTAAGATGCGTATAACTGGGAATTTGATTTAGTAAGAGCTGATGAGGACTTTTGTCCAGCAGTGGTAAAGGCATCATCCCAGTATTTGATAGGTAGATGAGAGTGAGAGAGGAGAGAGAGACCTTTTTCAACAATGTGTCTATGTTTTATTTCGGCAAGGCCATTTTTTTCAGGAGTGTAGGGGCAAGAGATTTTGGGGTGTATCCCAGAGGAGTGAAACAGGTTTGTGAGAGCTTTGAATTCTCCCCCTCCATCACTTTGTACTGACTATATTTTAGAATGAAACTGAGTAAGGAGAGTGAAGGCAGTGAGCACATCAGATTTATGTTTTAGAAGATAGATCCAAGTATATCTAGTATAGTGATCAATAAAGGAAACATAGTAAGAGAATCCATTCGAGGACTTGACAGGAGCAGGACCCCATACATCTGTATGTACAAGATCAAAGGGTTTAGTATATTCAGTTCCTGAGGGAGAAAAGGGTAGCTTATGGCTTTTACCCTGAAGACAAGCACAACAAGTGGAAAAAGTGATTTTATTATTATGAGCAATGGAGAGATTACAATTTTTTAGAATTTCTTATAGTACATTATTGGCAGGATGCCCTAATCTAAGATGCCATAACTGTAAATCCACTTCCTTATTTAAATCACTGGACTTAGTGATGAAGATACTAGGGTCTCGTCTCATGAAAGAAGTAGATAGGGTTGATGGTGAGCTGGGGGTGTTGGCGAGCTGAATGTCAAATTTGTAAAGGCCTTTTCTTAGAGAGCCTCTGAGAAGAACTTGATTGGTAACCTGATCCTTTACGCAGCAAGAAGTAGGATGAAATTCAAAGTAAATAGAGTTATCTTGAGCAAATTGAGATACACTAATGAGGTTTTTAGTTATGTGCGGAACATGAAAGAGTTTTTTTAGTAAAAAGGATTTGTTGCATGATTGAAACTGAGAATTACCAATATGAGAAATAAACAAACCTGATCCATTTTCGACTTAAACCTTGTTGCTTCCATGGAATTCGTAGGTGATATTGAGATTAGCAAGGTCATTGGTGATATGATTAGAGGCTCCTGAATCAGCATACTAGCTCGCATCGCTACCTGAATCAGACATCAGTGATAGGGCAGAGGGATCAATGCACTGAGTGACAGGATAGGCTGAGTAAGAGCTCGCAGAAGTGTTGGAGCTATTCTGTGTATTGGACTGTGCAGTATAGGCAGCATCAAATATGTAATAGCATTTGTCTGCAGAGTGGTTAGAGTAACCACAGATTTGACAAGGCGACCTGTTTCTGGTTTGAAACCTCTTCCACCTCTTCCTCTTTTGTTGTTATTCCTTCCTCTTCCACCTCTTCTAGGGTGGCGACCTCGTCCTCTATTTGCTCCTGCACCCGTCCAGGTGTCTCTTCTCTGACCAGAGAACTGATTGGCTATGTTGATAGTAGGGCTTGATCTTTCTGTGTTGATGAGGTTTGACGAATTTCCTGCTTCCAGTCTGGTCTCGTAGCTTAATAACATGGGTAGAATGTTTCTGAGGGTGAGTGAGTCACTCCGAGCTGTAGCTGCGACCACCACCGGGTCAAAATCTCTCCAAGTCCAGTGAGAACATGCATAGCTTGGTCTTCTTCAGAGATTGGTTGGCCAGCTGAAACTAACATGTCGCAGCAGGTTTTTATTTTGTTAACATAGTCTCTGATGCTCGTAGCTCCTTTCTTTATAGAGGAAATCTGCATTTTGTACTGCATTTTCCTAACTGCAGTTTGCCTGGAGAAGTTTGCCTCTAGAGTTTGCCATATTTTTCTTGAGGATGCAAGGTCAACCATCATGGTAAGTAGATTTTCAGAAAGAGAGGAGAGAAGTCAGGATGCTAACAACTGATCTTGCCTAACCCAGAGTAGGAATTCCGGGTTTACAGATCCTTCGCCGATCTGGAATAGAGGTCTTGTTTCTCCAGTGAGGTAGCCTTCAAGCCCATATCCTCTGACGGTTGTGTAAACTTTCATTTTCCAAAGCAGGTAATTTGAGTCATTTAGTTTGATTGAGATGAGCTAATTTTGCAACTGAATTGCTGAGTTTGAGCCTGGAGAAGATAGAGTAGTACTATGGATAATTGAGTGAGAGCTCGCTTGAGTATCATGAGATGGAGTGGTGTTACCCTCCATGTGATATAAGGAGAGGAAAAGGAAAACGGGAGAAGAGGTGCTCAGAGTCAGGCAAAAACCTGCTCTGATACCATGAAAGAAAGTAAAGAATTCATATTTGAATAAAGATTCAGTGTTTAATTTTTTCTGTATTTCATTCCATTATATTTTTCTCAATGATTACAACAGGGAATGTTGCCACTATTTATAGTAACATGTAAGATAAATGTAACCCTAAAATATGTGGCTAAGATTGTTATAGTACACTTTTGCAACGTCTACGTAGCTTGTGTGGTCATTATTGTTACAATACAATCTGACAGCTGTATGAAGTTGGATGTACTGGATTAGGGCTGACATCATCAGCTGACGTAATGTAGGTTGTCCTCATGTGAGACACGTTACCAGCTATACATGCGCCTTTGGACGACCTCTCGTATGACTTGAGAGGTCGCCAACCTTGCGACTTGGTGTTGCATTCATCTTCAGGTCGCCAATCGTTATATGACCAGGCGACTTGAACTTATCAGGTCGCTCTCCATTAATCGTGGTGATTCAATTTAATATGAAAAGAAAATAGGAATATCTACAACCAAAATGCAGATAGCAAAAGCTAATTCAAATGTTAAAAGGGTAAAAACAGATAAATATAAATACATGGGCAGTATGCCACTGCATAGGCAGCTTTAAGTGTACTGCGCAGCATCTGTATATTAGTCATAACGTTACTAGAAAATAATTATCAGGCTAGTTCTTGTGGCTATAGAAAGACAAGGTGAGAGGGGTTCTTGTTTTGGAACCAAAAACAAACGAACACGTTACTAGTGTGACAATAGCTGAAAACAGACGAAAAACACCATTAAATTCAGCATAAATTCCTTGTCATCTTCCAATTCTTTAAAATTTAACTCGTACAATAACATCATGTGAGAACCTCTCAGCACTCATTAACTCACGAAATATATCTACCAAGTTTTTAGAAAACAAAATAATATGCGAAAGCTCATCAGCAACATGATTCAGAATCTCGTTTCTAGTTATTTAAAAAAAAAAGCTATTCCATATAATTAATCTTATCCCCACCCATCCACTCTACTTCATTACAAGCAAAGTCAAAAAATGTTTTCAATCCTTCGACCAAAATATTCATAAACCTTAAGCATTATAGAAATATTGAGTCCTTATATAACTAATACAATAAGCAGACACGAGCATGTGTAAGAGATTCAATCAAAATTTATATGACGGTCTTAATACAGAAATATAGAATATCATTTCTCTAATGTAAGTGGAGATGTAACCATAAAAATATGGACTTAACTATATTCAGGAAAGCATTTAAATGCATAGTATGTGAGATTGAACATTTTTTATGCACGATTATTCCAAATATTAATAATGAGAATTAACCCAATGGCCAAAAAATAATGAATTTCAAAGGGAAAATACAAAATAAATGAAATTGTGTACTTATAAATTGGAATGACTTAATTCGAGATTTATATGGAAAATTGGATTCCGGATTGGGGGTAGCATTTTATAATCTAAGGGACCTTGAACTTGTCATGTTTTGGCTAGAGACGCCCCCGGCGGCAGTGGAGGTGAACTTGGTGGAGAATGTAAGTGGGAGTATTTGAGAATGGAAGCGGGACTAGACACAAGGAGGCGACAGTAAATTGGAGATGCCGCACTGACGACGGATTGTAGATATGTTGACGGTAGCGAGATGGCGGTTGAATTGTTCTTGAGAAGGGATGAGAATGTTTTAGATGTTTGTTTCGAGAGGGATAGGGTTTTCTTGAATTGGTGAAGAAGTCTGATCCAACTGTATATGTTTTATTTTATTTTTTAAAGAAAATATGTTTTTAACTATTAGAGTTTTAGTATTAAGAACTATATATTTTCTTGCTAAACAAAAAATAGATTGAATTCCACTACAACAAATGAGACCAACCGGAAAGACAAAAGTCGTTCCTATAAGTGTTATTGTCTTTGCTTTTGATCTATAGGAACGACATGTCGTTCCAAAATTATCGCTTCTATAGGCATTTGCCTATATATCTATATGAACGACTTTTGTCGCTCATGTATTTTAAATACCAATAGGAACGATAAGTCGTTCCAAAATTGTCGCTCATATAGAATTCTGCCTGTATATATATAGGAACAACTCTGTGTCGCTCATGTAGATTAAATACAAATAGGAACGACGAATCGTTACAAAATTGTCGTTCCTATAGACATTTGCCTGTATCTCTATAGGAACGACTATAAGTCGCTCCTGTAACTTAAATACCAATAGACACGACATGTCGCGCCAATATCTGTCGTTCCTATTGGTTCTACAAATATTGGAACGACATGTTGTCCCAAAAGATTCATTTTTGAAACAATACTTTTTAGAACGGTTTTCATAAAAAATTTAAAAAATTCAAATGAAAGGCCAGAGCCAACAATAACAAAACACACACACACACACACACACACACACACACACACACACACACACACACATATATATATATATATATATATATATATATATATATATTAAATATTGAGAATATATTAATATTTCACCAACAAATACACCAAATCATCATAGTACATAATACACTAAAATCATCAACTTTAACAAAGAATTTATCTAAAACATAAAATATTAGAGCGGAAAAATATTTACAAGCATTACTGCCATGAATCGAAGTACACTATTATCCGGAAACAAAGGAACTCATAATTAGGGATTTTTAATACCTTTCCCAACAAAATTAGAGGAAGTGTAGTCCTTGAAACATTTAGGCTAAACAGAGCTTGGAGATCATTGATAAACTGTAAAAAACGAGACGATACATAAATAAGGTTAAAAACAGTTCACTGTAGAAATCACATACAAACCTACAATAAATACCGACCTTGAACAAATGAAAGACTTTTCTAGCCAAGCTAGTCGATTTATCGATATTTTGTGTTGTGCCGGGCTCTCCATTACTCAAGAATTTCGAAACATATTGTATGGCCTGACATATCTTATCCTTAGCTTCGGCTTTGTTCAGATAAAAAAGAGCGAGCGCTAGCTCAGCTCTAACAACATCCAACGAACCTATGTTTTTATCTTAAAAAAAAGAAGATAAAAATCAACTGATTAAATCACATTATATTTACAATTGTGCATCATTTACATATAATCAACTAGAAGAAAATTATTTAGAACGGTTTATTTTTTAAAATCAACAAAATAATAAATAACAGTAGCACATGATTTGATTCGCAGGTCAACGCCTCCATGTCTGTTCAAGACATCACCATTCAGTCAAAAGCTTTGTTCAATATTAAGGACTCAAACAAGGTATGACCATATCAGTAATTGACATGAAACAACATAAAATCTTTAAAATGCTACAGATATAACTGAGTGAAATTATAATTGGACATGATTGATAATTGTGAATATGAAAGTGAGTGAATAAAAAACTATCACTAGCGAAAATATTATGAAAATAAATCTCACAAGCAATTATGACATTATTTTCATTTTTATATACACCATTAGCAAATAAATCATCCAAGTTATAAATTTAGAGAATTCAGGTACCTCACAATTAAATAGTTTTGGACTAATCACACAAAAATAACAAATTAATGAAAAAAATACCACCTTTTAAAGTTACAAAATTCCTCTAGAGTTACGTTTCGCACCTGCTGTTAGTGAAGCTAATGAATTTGCTGATGGCATCAAATATTTTGACAATTGCAACCCTCGACTTCTCTCTATAGCTTCCAAATAGACCCGTTTTTGTCTTGTATTTTAAAATTACATCCCTCACTTATCTAAATAGCACAAATAATTGAAAAAAGGGCGGGGCTATTTGTCATATTTTTAAAAATTGAGGGAGTGTAATTGTAAAATACTTGATGACATTAGCAAATCCCATCATGTCAATTTACGGATGAGGGCACAATTTAAAATAGAATCAAACCTCAGGGTGGCTTCGAATTTCTGAAATTAGTTGTTTTTCGTAATTATAATATAACAAAGAAGAGACTATAACTTACGTCAAAAATATTATCGTATTCTTCCAGAAGCATCGTAATAATCTGTTTGGCATTATTAGCAGCATTGGTGGTAGCAATAAGCTGAGCAGAATTATCTCCATTGGTATCATAGTCATCCTCTAATTCAGATTCACCGGCTAAAAGAGGACGCAACAGCAATGGAGCCAAATGATTCGAGGTTTTGTGTGTGCCTACTTTGTAAATAATTGTCAGAAGTTTAATAGTTCGCCCGCAAGAGAACGGGATCGCGTCTAGGTTGACAAGTTTAACTCGAGTCGTCTCTCAAGGACTGATGTTCGGAATTTCTAATGTTTGCTTAATCACAATGTTTAACACGAGAACTTGTATAAATTTAGGTTTTGAAATTATAACTACGAGATTGAAAAGCAATAACCAATTATCTTAAACTAATTAAACTAAACTAATTAACCAACTATAATTAACTAGCATGGATTGAACTACTACTACGACTATCAAGCATATGAATTCTCAAGAACAAAATTAATTCTAAAATTCCCAAGCAATTGCATAACATGATTTAAATTATCAATTAATTACCCGAATATAAGCAATAATTAAAATAAGCATAAACAATCTCATTATCAAGCATGAACGAAAATAAAACGTAGCAACTAATTAATATTAAAAACGAAATTCTAAAGTTCAAAGCTTCAGTGATTCAACGGTTCAAACGATTCGAAATAAATAAACGAAACTAAAAACTCAAACGAAATAATTAAACCTAAATTATCTAGAATTAAACTAAAAATAACTAGAGTTTAGAGAACTTATTAAATAACTAAAGGTGCTAAAAGATTGCTGGCAATTCGGAGTATGGATGGTTGATCTTGGTCGAGAAATCGGAGCTTGAACGAACGTCTTCGTCTTGGTGCTTCGGATCATGAATCTTCGATGTAGATCTTGAAAATATGTTGTAGGGTGTTAAAAATAGGTTTCTCAACCCTAGGTAAGTGTTTTGAGTCGTGGGTGTGTGTTTAATCCAAAATATGAAGGGTTTATATAGTTATTTCATGACTTGGCGCACAAGAAACCCTAAAAATGCGTTTTCAGCATGTTGGCGTCGACGAGCGCGTCGGTTGACATGGGCGGTTGACGCTAGTCGGTGTCGGCAGGGGTGGCGCGTAGCGTTCGGCAGCATCGATGGTCTGGCTGGTGCGCGTCGGTCGACGCTCACAGAGAGTTGCGTCGGCCATATGCGTCGATAGGTGCCGGAAAGCATCGATCGACGCGGGCAGCTCTCGGCAGCCAATGTCGGCAGTGTGGGCTTGCTCGGTAGGCAGAGTCGCCAACGCTACTATAACGGTTCCAGATGGAATAATCGTTATAGATAATCGGCAGCATCAAACTCTTGCTACTCCTTCACCGGAAAGCTCGATCTTTGTCTCTCGATCATCATACTTCATCCTTTGCTTGCTGAACTCTTCCGGTTACTTAGCTATAAGGTGAAAAATATCAAAATATCACCTAATTGCATCAATCTAGATCATAACACGGTAAAATAAGCTGAAGATAAGAAAATACAAAATTACGCTCAATCTATCCAACCTATACTGAAAATAACAATAAAAACTAACTAAATTACTAACAAAAATCAAGATAAATCCGTGTTAATCAACTACCCCACGCTTTATTGGTTCGTTCATCCTCGAACAAATGATAGTTTCAAAGACTAACAAGAATGAAAATCAGTCCAAACAATGATTCGTGCGATGCTACATAGATAATTTTGAAAATTTAGATACATGCAACGCAAATTCAAACACTCCACCCTTATTACATTGTCGCTCCAAAATCAAATTCATGCGTCCTGGGAAATATATAAGGGTGTTCGCTCAAAGCACTCAAGTATTGCTGCATTGGACGTGTATACACTCAAATCATACAAATACAAATACAATAAACAATCACCGAAAATCAATCTCTTCTCAATCGCAAATCAAGTGTGTTATCAACAAGGAATCGAAAAGGTCTTTATGGGTTGTAATGTAAGGCTCTTTGGACGGGTATGGAATATTTAAGTCGTGTGGCTAAATAACTCACTCAACCTAATCTAATCATGAAGCAAAGTGCTTCACCTCAGTCAAAAGAAAAACCTCACTAAAATCTCATAACGTAGCCTTTAAACATAGGCTATTTCTCAACTCGAAACTCTAAAACCGACTTGTAGCGCGAACCACTTAAATACAATTGAAGCTTATAATATGTTTCTACACAACTCATGCCTTTTAAACATTAGGCTTCATAAAATAAAATAAATAATAAACACAATCCTTTATTAGCGTAGGCATTTACTCAACACGATCCAACTAGACTCACCATCTTTTTTTTTTTTTTTTTTTTTAATTTTGTCCCTTTTCTATTTTTATGGGATCTTTTTTTTTTTTTTTTTTAAGGATGGTGGTCCTCAATACTATAACAAAATCATAAATCCCTTAGTAAATTTCCAAAACTCAACTAACCAATAAAAATAACGAACTCCTCCTACCCCACGCTCTTAATGGTTGGCAGGAGTCAACTCAAAAATCACTCATGGCTAATGGAAATGGATTATTTGGCTATGATTGGCTCATTCGGAATTTATAGTGGCTAATAATATATGGTTATGGCCGGAAATAGGGTTTTTTCTGTGCCTTAACGTCATGTTCAAAGTCAACTACACACAGCGGTTTCAAATAGTTATCAAAACAGAACTCATTCAAGCACATGCAAAGATGATAGTCACTCAGGCTACTCAAAGGATTTTTGCATGAAAAAATTTTGAATTGACGCTACTTTTAAGGTTTTGCAAAATTATTTGCGGCCAAGTACCATTTTACAATATATAAATAATAATTTTGAAAATTTATGCACTTATACACGCTCAAAGACAAGAACATCAAATCATACTCAATTAACTTCGACAGGAAAGCAAGACAAACACAATTCAGCGCAAAAATTGTGATCAGTCACGTTAGAATTTAGCACTACAAACCCACAAAATTTTTGAAGATTGCACAAATTTCTACTATAAATCACACTCAACCATCCCCCCCTTTAAAAACGAGGCAAACTCCTGATTGCCATAAATAAAAGAAAATAAAAGCAAGGGAGATAAGAGAACATCCCTAAAAATTCGGTAGTTGAGTCTCTTCAAAACGCTTGTGTAATAATCCTTCGTCTTGAAATCGTGATTTGGAATTGTCTTGAATTAAAAACCTACAAAAATAAACAAAAAACAAAAACAAACTAACTAATATGTTTTTGGTTTTTTTTTTATTATTTTTAAATAAATAAATAAAGGATATTAGAACTCGGTGGAAAGGTCGTCGGCAAGATTGTCGTCAATGTCCATCTCTGGCTGGGTCTCGGTGGCAGGAGGCGGGTAAACAGCGTCGAAACATTCCTTGAGCCGAGAGAGATGAGCATTGATCTTCCGAAGGCTTCGTCGATTACGGCGGTCACTAGTGTCGAACTTTGTTTCCATCGACTGAAATCTCTCGAACATTTGCTCTTGAAAAGCTTGGTTCTCCTTGATAAATTGACCCCAATTGGGACTCGGGCCCGCATCAGCATTTGGGGTTGCTTGTGGAACCTCCTCATTATCCTCGTTGATATGATGTGATGAGGATCCTCCTTGTCCAACGTTCTTCGCCTTAGTAGCCGGAACACGCATTACCGAGAGATAAGATATCCCGAGATGAGAAAAGCCGCTATCAGTCGGATCAAACCCGAAGTGACGGGCAAGTCCGGTGATATAAGGTGCGAACGCGAGGAGCGTTTTCTGACTACCCAGTTTCCCTCCGGTTACGTTGTGAAGCACGTTTATGAATAAAGGGTAAAGCCGAGGCTGTCGTTAAGTAGATAATGAAGAACTAAAAGCTCCGGATTGGTCACATTCGTCGACTCCTCCTTGCGTAAAATAACTTGAGCAAGGATCTTATAAGAATGTACATAGCCTCATCACCAATCCGCGCACAAGGGTACCGCTTCCAATCCCCCGTATTCCCCCTCGTTATTTATGCCCAAAAAGTGGGAAGGTCGAACTCCTTATTATCGAGAATCAGGTCAACACCCTCAGTAGGCAATCTGAGAATCTCACCGAAAACATCTTCATTAACCTCAACTTCTTTCCCGCCAAGTTGACACTTGAAAGTTCTATTACTATAAATGTGCAAGGTCGAATAAAATTCATACATTAGCTCGCGGTAACCGGGCAACTCCATCCGGACGAATACCTCTCTACCGAGACCTTCGATGTAGGTGAGAATTTGAGCATGGTGCTCCGAACCGTTTTGTGCTTGCTCCTCTATGTCGTTAATGTGAATAGTCCTATGAGAAGCCATTTCCCAACCTCAAAAGGATTCGAACTTCATCCCCTCATCACTATCGTAAATGGGTAACAGGGCATTGTACCTCCCCGAGATATCCTTGTGTTTTCCCGATGAAGCCTTCCTCTTACCCGCTCCAAACATAGTGAGCAAAATTCGGATGAAAAAGTGGAAATTTTGAACTTTTTGCTCTTTGGGGAATTCCGTCGAGCGCTTGGTGACGTGTTCAAGAATATGAACTAAGATATTTCTTGAATCCAAAAGCACCTCAACTCAGCCAAACATCAATAATAACGTACCCAAAGAAGGTTCAAGAGAAGTACCTTGGTAATTGAAGTTAAAACGAACCCAACCCGGAATT
Organism: Phtheirospermum japonicum; assembly: GCA_014905375.1. NCBI lineage: Eukaryota > Viridiplantae > Streptophyta > Magnoliopsida > Lamiales > Orobanchaceae > Phtheirospermum > Phtheirospermum japonicum. Next base: position 32,333 of record BMAC01000841.1, read on the forward strand.
GAAGTTTGAACTTTCCTTCCCCTGTTTAAAAAACAAATCTGGAATTTATGAAGAATGGTGTCTTTAGATTATGAGAGGGTTGAGAAAATTGCAAAGGTTTGCTATGATTTGTTGTAATTTAAAGAAACAAGTAGAAGAAAAAGGTGAGAAGATTTTTGGAAAAACTTATTTTTTTTTTTTGTGTAAAAGAGGAGAAGAAGAGGGTTGGGGATGGTTTTAAGTACTAAGGGGGCCAAACCCGTGGGTCGGCCATCATCCAGACGGGTAGGGTCGAATTTGGGCCGAATCCGCGCTAAAACATCATCCGGGTCGAAGTGGGCCGAGCGTCGATGGGTGCGTCGACCGACGCCATGAGCATCAACGCACACAGAGACGTTTCTCGTCAGGTGTGTTGGCAATGCCTCAGCCATGCGTTGGGCGATGCGATCACTTCAGGGCGTCGATGCAGGTGTCGATGCCTGCTGTCTGGTCGATTTTTTCTGCTTGGTTCGGTCAGCGTTCCAAGACTTCTTCACCTGTTCTAATCAGAATAAAACAAAGAAGAAATTCGTAAAATAAATAAATAAATAAATAAAAACAAATAGAGATTACAAAAGGATACAAAAATTTGGGTTGCCTCCCAAGAAGCGCAACGTCTTACGTCTCTTGCTCGACGTATTTCAACGATTAATGCTTGACTTGTGGTGGATCTCCGTACTCCACCTTATCATGCTCTCCAAATTTCTCGTCAAAAATTTCGTTGGGGTTGGCAATTTCGAGGTCAGCTATAATGTCACAAAAATCAATACCAAAAAGCTCGGCTACCTCCTCCCCTCTAAGAAAATCATTGTCGTCCTCGATTTTCGACTCATCCAATATTGTTATGCTTTTGAGTTCTTGGACGCAAGAATATATCGGGTCGATGAACGAAAATTCTTCCTCCATTACTGGCAAAGGGCAATTATTCATATCTTTTAATGAAAAGGTGACTGTCTCGCCTATAACGAACATGCTCATCCTCCCCTTATTCACATCAATTACTGAATGAGAGGTAGACAAAAATGGACGGCCTAAAAGAATGGTATGCCCCTTGGTCTCATTTGGCATTTCTCCAACATCTAAAACTACAAAATAAACTGGTATTATTAATTCACCCACTCGTACCAAAACATATTCAACAATACCTAAAGGGTGTCTAATTGAACGATTTTCCAGTTGGAGACGCATTGTTGTCGGTTTCAAAGGTCCTAAATCAAATTGCTTATAAATGGAGTATGGCATTAAATTAATCCCTACGCCAAGATCAAGCATTCCGTGTGCTTGTTGCCCATTCTCCAATGTAATGTTGACACAAAAGCTTCCAGGGTCCTTCTCCTTCGTAGGCAGCGGGTGCTTGCATAACGCACTCACCTCCTTTGTTAGTGGAACGTACTGATTTGCCTCCGAATGCCTATTTCTTGTAGCAAGCTTCTTGAAGAACTTCACATACGCCGGCATCGTCTTGATCACATCCAAAACAGGAAGGTTGATGTTGACGTTCTTCAGCAAGTTATAAAGCTCCATGAAATTCTTATTCTCCTTTGCCGGTCGTAGGCGACTTGGAAATGGAACTCTTTCAACTATCGGCGAAGTGGGGTTTTTGTTCATGAGCTTCCCTTTCAAATATCCCAGAATGTAAGGGTTTGGTGTCTTATGCAATTGTTCCACCGTCTTGGATACATCTCCCTTTGGTGATACCGGTGTTGGAATCTTCGTCATCTCTTGTCCCCCTTATCATTTACCTCGACTCCATTGTCGATCACGTTTCCACTACGTAGGACCTTAATCGCTGAGGCTTGCTCTGTTTCACTTGGAAATTTGTCATTTTCCTTATTTGATCTTGCAATGTCAGCCGCTAATTGTCCTATCATCCTATCCATCCTTTCCATATTCTTAAAAAGATCATGCACTATCCTAGAGAGATTGTCAATACTATTCACCTTTCTCGAGAGTTCGTCTATCTTTCCATTCACTTTCGCAAGTCCCTCTCTATTATGAAGCATCTTAGTCACTTGATTTTGTTGCCAAACCAACAATTGATCATTTGGTTGAACTGGCTTTGACGTTTTCCCCTTCGTAAGTGGTGGTGGCGGGGGAAGGTACTGTAGGTCGCTCTGTGGCTGCACAGGTACATAATGTGGGTTCCCAGGACCCTACTTGAAAAAGGGAGAATCACATTGTGCCTGAAATTGGTTGGTGGGTTTCTGCCTAGAATTGTTATGTTGGAAATTTTGAATGGCGTTGACCTCTACGTTCGTCTCGTCATCAAAAGTCACTGAACACGCATTTGCTCCGTGTCTAAATACTCCACAAATGCCACATGTCTTTTATGAAGGTTGCGATTGTTGCTTCATCATCATGTTCGCCAACAACTCTACTTGCTCTGTCAGTTTATCGAACCTGTCATCCTCCGCTCGCGCATCTGAAACCTCATTTACTCTTACTTTTTGAGGCCTTGAACTCGTTTGACTCGACTTGTCACTCATAAACTCGAAAAGCTCCCATGCCTCCTCCGCAGTTAGATATCCAAAATCTCCAGCCTTCGTCTCCACGTACTGCTTGAAAATTGGCAATAAGCCTTCATGAAAATAGGTATTCACCAACTCGGGACCATTGTTATGATGCGGGCACGTAAGAAGAAGTTCTTTGTAGCGCTCTTAGGCTTCATGGAATAATTCACCTTCTTGCTGCTGGAAGGTGGAAATTTCCCTCCTTAATGTCGCTGTCATTTGGGTCGAGTAAAATATTCCAACAAACTTCTTGAATACCATATCCCAATTAGTTAGGGAATTAGGTTGCAATGATAAAAGCCATTGCTTTGCTTTATCCTTCAAGGTGTTCGGGAAGAATCTCATCCTAAGTTGTCCCACTGTTAGACCTCTAGATTGAACTCCCAATAGTTGCTGGTAAAATTCCCGAATGAAATTGAGTGGGTCTTCATTGGGCAAGCCGTAGAAAGCGGGCAGCCTGTTTAAGTCATCAGTCCGTAAGGGGTAGTCTCGGGCCGCTTGCCCTAAGACTATTGGTGATCTATATGGTCCAATGGTTGGGCACGCGAGGTCGCCTTTTCTACGCACATTTTGATATCAAGTGGCTCATCTCCCTCCAAATTTTGCACGACCTCCAAAGTCCTCCCTATTCTCATAGTACTCATCTTCTTCGTTGAATCCATTATCTTCGTACCCATCCTCGTAATCATCATTCATCATATCATCGTTTTGCCAATTATATCATCCACCTCTTCTATTTTGGAAACAGTTCAGTGCTCGCCCCCGATTTTGGTTGTCATTATTTTATTGGTTGTTCGGGGTCGGGGGCCCTCATTACCAACTTAATTGTGCAAAATCTCCTCATTTACCTATGCAAGGTATGCTA
>BMAC01000841.1:55839-151300 GCA_014905375.1 Phtheirospermum japonicum
AACGAGCCAGGCTCTAGTGATAATAGCCATGACTTCGCCTTGTCCTTCAAGCTGTATGGGAAACAAATCATTTGTACTTCCTCTTGGTGAAGGCCATGAACTACGAATCGCCCCACTTCATCAACAAAGTAGTATAAAAATGCCAAAGGGTCCTCATGGACATTTCCGTGAAAAGTCGGGAGTAAGTTAAGTTGATGCGGTTTGACTTCGACTGCCCTTGCAGTAGGTCCAAGAACAATGGAGGAGCTAAAAGGTACAACCTTTGGACGTGCTAAATCGCGTTGTCTTGGTGCACGATCTCCTCTTGGTTCCCTAACTCGGTCATCAGATTGCTCGTACTGGTCATCATGCGTGTAATGGTGCTCGCGCTCGTATCTCCTTCCGAAATTGTTTTGCTCGTAACCATGATCTTGATTCTCCAACCACTCGGTCACGTGCCTTTGATTGTTAACATAAGCATCACGCTGCAGAAAATTCTCATTCCTAAATGCCATGTTCTCGATGTTGTGTTGAAGCATGACATTGTTGTTCACCTCTTCGTTTTGCCTCATATTTTCCATGTTGGGTTGGTGATTGACTATGTTGTGCTGCTGGTTAACTCCTTCGTTTCTCCCCTCGTCTCGTCTCACGTTCTCAATGTGTTGCTGACAATTAGCCCAATTGGCTCGGAGTTGTGGTTGTCCATGCAAAATGATTGGTTCACTACCATACCCATTTCGAATGGGGCGTGGTGGTGATCTCGGTGGTGAATCGCCGTTTCGAACCGAATGTGCTCCTAACATAATGTCGGGAACTTGATCGCAAGAAAAATCAGTTGCTGTCGAGGAATTATCCTCGGGAATAAAAGCGGGTCTTGGTCTTGGCGGATTTGAACGGTGAATGTTGTCAATGAATGGTACAAGGTCGCGTTGAAGTGATCGCCTTCCTTGCATAAACTCAACAACACATCAACGTACCAAATGGCAAAAACCAAGTGCGAAATATAAATAAAAATGAAATTAAAAAGAAATTAATGAATCAAAAAGAAAAATAAAATGAAAAACATCTTAAATTCCTACTCGTTGCTTCCCCGACAACGACGCCAAATTTTTGATCCAAACTTTTGTGCACCCCATTTTTAATAAATTAATTTAAAAGCACGTTAGTTTGCTCGCAAGAGTACAAGGTAACTGTAAGGTGATAAGTTTGACTCGAGTCGTATCTCTCGAGGAAACAACTGTTCGGTCTTTCGGATGTTTTTCTCAATTTTACGAACTAAAGTAAAATACATGTACATTTGGGGTTTTAAAAGATATTGAGTTGATCATTATAAACTAAAGCAATAATTAAACTAAGGCTAATTAAACTAATTATCCTAGTTAGATTATCAACTACGAGCAATAATTTAAACTATCAATAATACGCAACCATAAATTAAACCTAATTAACGAATCTAAGAGCATGAGCATAAGAAATTACCACTAAGTAATGAATCATAAGAATCTACGTTTAACGAATAACTAAGCATAAATCAAATTGCATAAACAAACTAAATTAAACCAATATCCAATATCAAGCATAAAARGATTAAGCTAATTAAACTAGTCTAACATTAACAACGAAATTAACTAAGAAATTAACTAAGAAATGAACTACGAAATTATCTAAGAGTTTAGAGTACTTATTGTAACTAATGAAAGTGGTAAAAAGCTCCAGCTAGTCCGGAGTTTGAACGTTGATCTTGGGCGAATATTGAATCCCGAACTCGAATTCGATGTTTTGGACGCGTTATTTTTCGATCCTTGATCTCCATCTTCAAATATCGTTATGAAATGTGGAATTATCGTTATTGTAAACTATGGAACCCTAGGTGGTTGTGTATTATGTGTCTCTGGTGTCTCTCCTCTTAAAAATCTGAAATATAGAGGGTTTTTATAGATATTGTAAGTCTTGGCGCACAAGAAACCCTAAAATCCGGATTCTGGGCCATCGCGTCGACGGTGCATCGACTGACGCGCGCTGGTGCTCAGCGTCGGTGCTTCCTGGGCGTGCGCGTCGGCTGGGCGGGTGCGTCGTCTGACGCGGGCTTGCATCGACGCTTCAGCAAGTTACGTCGACGGTGCGTCGACTGACGCTCCTTTAGTCGACGCTTCAGCAAGTTGTGTCGACGGTGCGTCGGCCTTGCATCGACTGTGTGTGTTGATGTGCAGAGAATATGATAAATCGCTTATTCTGGACAACGTTTTTATAGCGGAAGCTCGCTACCGCAAGGCCTTACTGCTAGTTCCACTCGGGGCATTAATGATGACGATCAACCACTGAACCTACCGCTTACCGCAGCAAACATGGATTACGATGATTTCGTCGATCGAGGTCGCAATCCGACCCAAGTTAGCCGCAGTCCGGCAACCTTTTGATGAGTTGCAACCCAGCCATTTACGACGTTGGCCACAATCCGGCCGTTTCAAATCCAAAAAGACATGCCACCGGGCACTTGCGCGTAGCAATTAATCACAATCATGTTTTGTTTATTTGTTTTTATTTATAGGTTTGTTCGGGACAATCTAGTCACGCGATCTAAGACGAAAGATAATTGCACATGCGTTTTTAGAGAAGACTCGGCCATCGAATTTTCAGGGATGTTTTCTTATTTCCCATACTCTTATTTTCTTTAATATTTATGACAATCAGGAGATTGCCAAGTTTTTAAGGAGGGGGGTGGTTGAGTATGGTTAGTGCAATTTGATGTCTTTTATTTTGAAATGCATATTTTTGATGTGATTGATCGCTACTTCTGCGCTAAATTGTATTTGTATGGCATGCCTATCAAAGTTAGCTAAGTATGATTTGAGGTTTTTGTCTTTGAGCGTGCAAAATTGCATAATTTTCCAAAATTTATTATTATATATTGTAAAATGGTACTTGGACGCAATCGATTTCGCAAAACCTAAAAAGCAGCGTCATTTCAAAACTTTTTCATGCAAAAAGCCAGCGAGTAGCCTGAGTGTTTATCATCATTGCATGTATGTGAATAAGTTTCAGACTTGATATCTCTTTGAAATCGCTGTGTGTAATCGACTTTGAAAATAAAGTTAAGGCGCATATAAAACCTTATTCCGGCCATATCCATATATTTTTAGCCACTATAAATTCCGAATGAGCCAATCATAGCCAAATAATCCATGCCTTTAGCCATGAATGTTGTTGAGACGACCCCTACAACCCATTAAAAGCGTGGGGTAGGAGTTCGTATTTTTATTGGGTATTTGAGTCTTGGAATTGTTATTAGGAATTTATTATTTTGTGAGTAAGGACCACCATCTAAAAAAAATAATAAAATAATAAAAAAAATAGAGAAACCCCATAAAAAGAATAAACGGGGGAAAATAAAAAAAATGATAAGAAAGATGGTGGGTCTTGTGCTAGTAATTGCCTACGCGCTTATAAAGGCTTGAATTTTATTGTTTATTTTATGAAGCCTAATGATTAGAAGGCAAGAGTTGTGTAAGAAGCATGCTATAAGCTTCAATTATACTTAAGTGGTTTGAGCTATCAGTCGGTTTTACCGTTTGCGAGTTGGGAAATAGCCTATATTTTAAGGCTACGTTATAAGAGTTAAGTGAGGTTTTTATTTTTGAGCGAGGTGAAGCAATTTGCTTCTTGATTAGATTAGGTTGGGTGAGTTATTTAGCCACACGACTTATATATTCCATACCCGTCCAAAGAGCCTTACGTTACAACCCGCGAAGACCTTTTCCGATTCTTAGTTTAGACAACACACTTAATTCGCGATTGAAAAGAGATTGATTTTCTGTGCTTACTTATTGTGCATGCAATTGAATGATTTGAGTGTATACACATCCCATGCAAAAAAAATACTTGAGTGCTTTTGAGCGTACTTATATATATTTTCCTTCGTGAGGAAGCATGATTTTATTTTGAAGCGACAATGTAATAATGGTCGAGTGATTGACGTTGCGTGACTTGTACCTATATTTTTAAAATTACGTATGTAGCAACGCACGACTCTTTGCTTGAACTTATTTTCATTCTAGTTATACTTTGAAATTATCGTTTGTTCGAGGACGAACAAACCAATAAAGCGTGGGGCAGTTGATTAGAGTAGATTTGTCCTTATTTTTAGTAGTATTTTAACTTGTTTTTCTATTTTTTTTTTGGTATAAGTTGGATGATTTAAGCTTAATTTCGTATTTTCATAGTTCCAGCTTATTTTACCATATTTTATTCGTAATTGATGCAAATAGGTGATATTTCGTTGTTTTCACCTTACAGCTAATTAACCGGAAGAGTTCAGCGCGTAATAGACAAAGTTCGATGTTCAAGAACAGAAGAACGAGCTTTCCGGCGAAACGAGTAGCAAAAGATATAGAGAAACGGAGGCAGACGCGCAGTCGCGTCGACTGACGCGACCGTCGACGCGAACCATGATCCGCGTCAGTCGACGCAGCATCGACGCACTGTCGACGCACCGATGTCGATGCAACGTCGACGCAACTTGCTGAAGCGTCGATGTCGACGCACCCGCCCAGCCGATGCGCACGCCCAGGCAGCACCGACGCCGAGCACCAGCACACGTCAGTCGACGCACCATCGACGCGATGGCCCAGAATTCGGATTTTAGGGTTTCTTGTGTGCCAAGACTTGCAATTTCTATATAAACCCTCCTTATTTCGGACTTTTGAGAAAAACACACGACCTCCTAGGGTATTTTAGCTGATAATAAACATAATTCCACATCTCATAACGAGATTTGAAGATGGAGATCAAGGATCGAAGAACAACGCATCCAAAATATCGAATTCGCATTCGGGATTCAATCTTCGCCCAAGATCGACGTGCAACTCCGGAATAGCTGGAGCTTCTCATTACTTTTAGTAGTTACAATAAGTTTTCTAAACTCTTAGTTAATTTAGTAGTTAATTTCTTAGTTTAATTCTTATTTAATCTCTTAGTTAATTCTAGTTTAATTAGTTTAATCGTTTTATGCTTGGATATTGGATATTGGTTAATTTATTTTACTTATGCGATTGATTTATGCTTAATTAATCGTTCTTAGATTCGTATGATGCGATTGTTTGATGGTAGTTATTATATTTATGCGTTAGATTCGTTGTTTTAAATTCTTAGTTCTTAAGTTCAAGTAGTTTAAATTATTGCTCGCAGTTGATAATCTAGTTAGAGTAATTAGTTTAATTAGTTTTAGTTTAATTATTTCTTTAGTTCATAATGATCAATTCAACATCTTTTAAAATCCCAAATGTACATGTATTTTATCTTAGCTCGTAAATTGAGAAAAACATCGAAAAGACCGAATAGTTGTTTCCTCGAGAGATTCGACTCGAGTCAAACTTATCACCCTACAATTACCTCGTACACTTGCGAGCAAACTAACGTGCTTTTAAATTAATTAAAAATGGGGTGCACAAAAGTTTGAGTCATTTGCTTCTGCTGCTGCTAAAGCCAAGTAATTGTTAATGATTTCTTATCTTCATAATCTCTGCTTTTGTTTTTTTTCTTCTTCTTGACAATTGGCGGATTGCAGAAATAGATAACTATTAAACAATAAATGAAGAGGTCACGGTTTATTTTACTTTAATTTGTTGGTCGTTTGGAATCTTATTTGTTGATGGGGTTAGTCTTTTTTGATGAAAAAGCGTATATTTGTTGCTTTTCTGTTTGGAAGTATTTGCAAGACTTCTTTGTTGATCAGCGTTACCGATATGCATGTGTTGTGCGTGCGTGTATAGACGATGGAATATGGTATGAGTTTTTTTAATTTATTTTATCCAGTAATGGTTTTGCGCTATGCGTTTGCATTAGGTAGATTTGGGTTCGGAGTTTGTAAACAGTTTGGGTTTATGGATGCTTGGTAATGAATTCGTATATCTCAATATTGATCCTTCACAGTACAGATAGGATTAGAGCTATGATTTCGTCAAAAAAAGGATGCTTTTACTCCATTGTGTCTGACTGTCAAGGAGATATATTGTTCGGAGTTTTTTTTTTTGGATTTAGTTGTTGAATTGTTTGGCTAATTAATAATCGTGTTAAAATCTATTTAACAATGCATATGTCTCGCAGAGGATGGGGCACTGCCCGTTCGGTAGTGATTTTGATCAAAAGGTGTTTTGGAAGACAAAGATGTGTAGTAAATGGGAGATGGGGCATTGTCGCTCGGAAAAAGGTGTCATTATGCTAATGGGCAGTCAGGTATATTGGGATGCGACAATTTACGAATATTTGATATATTTTTTTAAATCACGACAAAAAACTCGAAAAGAGGCAAGGCGGCAATTTACGAATATTTTTTTTAATTCGGTGTCGGTGGTGGTCCAAGGCAAGGCGGCCGCAAAGAGGCTCAGGCTATTTGGGGTGAACATGGACTGCCCAATTAAAATTCAAAGGTGAACATGCATTTCAGGCTGACTATGCGAAGGGTGGTTCAATGCATCAATTCTTGACGAAACGGCAGAACAGGTCAAGATTCTTGTCTAAAAAACACTGCGCAACAGTTTTTGTGAGGTAATTTTTTTTTCTTTTTTGTAAAACTTCATAGGGCTGCAACATAATTTTGTGTTCCCCAATTTTTCATTCGGGTACTATTTTGGATTGAATTCAGGGAATTCTCTTTCTTTATCTATTCGTCAATTGTTGTTTTTGAATGTAAGATGTTCGTTCTTCATTGTTTTTTTTTATTTTAGTCGGAAAAAAGAAATTGTGGTAACCTTTTCTTAATTACTTTTTTTCAATTAATATTTCGCATATTTCTCAAGAGATTATATGTTGAGCAGTATATGTTTTTGATATTTTGTTAACCTAATGAACATTTTCTTATTATTGTATTATAAGAAATATTGGTGGGTCACTTTGGATTAATGTTTTTGTTTTTGGTGAGACAATTTTAATTGAAAATAGCACAAATGGTGCTTAACCCTTGAAAACAAGTCCACCAAATAATTATTCAAGTAACTGTTTGGTATTGACTTGATTTACTTCTTTTAAATTTACAAAGTTGTTTAAGGTGCAACTATTATTTATTTATTTTTTAGAGTTTCATAGGGATTTCTCCTGCTAATAGTTTATATATATTGTGATTTAGAATTTGTTTTGGGTCTGATCAAGAATCTAAACTCCTTAATGTGTTCATTCTACGACTATTGATGAATAGCCATGTCGAATTACAAAGTTTTAGTGATTCTCATTTGCTATATTGGCGAGAATTTAACGCAGTCTCAATGCATCATAATGATCTAATAATGCACTTTTCTTTTTAAAGAACCCATTATTGGCAATTCGGCATTAGCAAATATATGGCTTCTCCCCCATTTTTGTGAAAGATTGTCACATATTGGCGGCTAACATGTCTTCATAGTATGACTAGAGTCCGCTGCTAAGTTTCACTTCATAAGCATTTGCTATTTTCCCTTCATTTGATTATAAAGGAGGATTTGATTCTATTTTAACCCACTAAATTTGGAATTTAGGGTGTGGAAGATAATAATATAAGTTTATATAGTTAAGCATCCAAGTTTGTTGTTTCAAGGTTATTTTGGTTTTTTAAAACATATATACATTTTGTGATATTTTCTAATATCAGTTATATTTGATATGTTATGTTTCCCTGTTTGGCCTCTGTTTTCCCTTATATGCAGACTAGCTGAATATTTGTGAGGCATTATAGTGCTGTTTGAAATTGTTGTGACAATTTAAAGTTAAAAGTATTTATTTTATCGTGTTTTGCAGGGAGCAACCATAGTGGACCAGGTTGTTATCATAACACCAGCAGTAAACTATGCAACTCAACCTGAGATTCGAGTACGAATGTTGTGTATTTTTTTAAATAATGCCGTTTTCCACAATGTTCATTTTAAGTAATGTTATCACAAGACGTTCGATCAATTCCTTGCTTCGATCCCAACAATTCTATTAGAACTTGAAAATGGCATCGGGGTTAGAAGCTTAGAATCACTTTTTTTTAAACGAGTTTGCAAAAACTCCGTAAATCCCATTTTTTTTTATTTCCTTACGTGAAGGTTTACTTGAGGACCAGGTTGAAGTTTGGGTTCGCGAAATCGATTAGAGTGTATTCAGGTAAAGTCTCCTTTATATTACTTGATAAAAAAACTAATTTTTTCTTTAATTTGGATTCAAGTTTTTTATTGTTTTGCATGTAATTGTGGTGTTTTTCTCGTATTTCTAATTAGAGTTTTATGTTAGTTTTAGTAGTTTTTAATCGAGTTTCGTTAGGTTATTCGTTTGTTTTCTCGTTTTGTTGTTTTTCGTGCTTCTTGTTGATTTTAAACTTAAAATGGTTAAATGAGTTCAATTAATTTGTGGATGGGTGTTATTTTTGTTAGGTTTTGACAAGAAGGCAAAAAGAAGGTGAAAATTAGCCCTTGGCTCGATTTAGCTCGAGCCAAGGTGAGTCCCGCACACCAGTTGCTCAGCAGCTGCCGAGCGCTGCAGGACACGCCCACCCAGTCCCGCGCGCAGCTGCCGGCCATGCCCGCCGAGTCCCGCGCGCACCTGCGCGCGCCTGCCTGCACGCTTCCGAGAGCTGCCGAGACCCAGCGCTGAGGCCTGCTGAGAGCGGCCGAGCCCTGCCGACCAGCGCCGAGCCCTGCCGAGCCTTTGCCACCCAGTTTCACCCAGCGCTGAGCCTAGCTCGGCCAATGCCGAGCCAACCGAGCCAATTCGACCCAAATGGTTTTATATGACCATTTTGGGTCAAAATTGGTCAAACATAGGGATATCCAAGCTTATAAGGTATAATTGACCCATTTACCCCTAATTACCATGTATAAATAGACCCACCTCTCATTTTCTCCCAACCCAAGCATGGGTTTGGGATTAAAAATCCTCTCTCTAGTTTTTAAGATCTATTTTCTATTCCTTAGGTTTTAGATTTTATTTCAAACTTTAATGTCATTTCTTTTCCTAGATTTAGATTTAATTTCATGCACCTCCTTGAGTTTGTATTCCTAAGAAGAATCCAAATACTCCTTTGGATTGTTACTTTTGATTGCAATTACATTCAAGCTTTGCTTCCTTTCTTAATTCAAGTAAGTTTCCTTTCGATTTCATGTTTTGTGCTTTAATTCTATGCTTTGCTCTTCATTTCCATGCTTGTTGTTCATTTTATACTTTTTGTCTTAGCACCTTGAATTCATTTTAGATCTTAAGAATTGGCTATGGAATCTAGATGAGTGACACATCTAAATCATAGATCGGGTCTTGGATCGTCTTGATTTTGAGATATTGCTATGCTTTATTTTGGTTTTTATTTCCATGCATAGTTTAAAGTTGAATCTTAGATCTACTCTTTGTTGCTTGTTATTTTTCATAAAGTTTTAAAATTTCATGTCAACTTTTATTTCCCTTTACACTGATGCTTTCAATTTTTGCTAATTTGCATTATTTGAGTTTTTATGCATAGTTGTACCTTGTGCTTGCATGCTTGTACTTGGTGAAATATTGCTTGTTCTTGCTAAATTTTGGATTTTGCTTGCATTTTCATTGAAGGCATACGATCAAGGCATCCTACCCACTTTCTATTTCAACTTCTAGTTTAGTTTAGATAGGTTAATTTCTTTATTTTCATTTTCCTTTTTATTTTCAAAGCTTGAAACACATTGAAACTCACAATTGAATTATTTTTGATAACACCGAGCCAAATGAACCTTTAATTTCTAAAACCATGAAAAACCACACTTCAAAATGGCGCCGTTGCGATTCGGCTTGGTTAAGGCTTTCGATTTGATTTTTGTTTCTTTGTATTTTTAGCTTTCTTTGTTATTTGACGTTTTTTGTTGAGTATGTTAGGTGCTTATAGCTGTGGTAGATACATTCCCGGCATGGGAGGTCATGGTGCAAACCATATCGGGAATGAGATATTGTATAATGGCCTTGGCAATGTGGGAGGGCATGGTGCAAACCACGTTGCCAATGGTGGTTTCGATTATGGGCAACCCGGCATGGGAGGGCATGGTGAAAACCATGTTGGGTTTGATAGTTTCTCGGGCGTGAATGGTTCCTTGGGTGGTTATGGAGCTCCAAATTCCTATCCGAACATGCAAGCTCCTTATTCCTATCCGAATGTGCAAGCCCTGACTTCCGGCTCGTATGGCTATGGTGCTCCACAAAATTATCCAAATATGCCGAGCCCGAATCCCGGCCCGTATGGAGCCCCACCCAGTTATAATTCCACTCTTATGCCGCATATGACTCCGAGTGGACATGTGAGTGGTGGAAATCCGAGTTTCGGCCCGTACTACGATTCTCATCCTCTCAATTTCAATCAAGCCCCGAGTGGTGCCACTACTAATGTCCAAGTCCTCGATGCTTATGATCGATTTGGAGGTTTGATCTCCGATGCACCCCCCGTCCGCACTATGGGAGACTTTAGTAGACCCTTTGTGGGGGGGTTTCCTCTTGATGAGCAAATATCTCCTCCACCAACACATGCTCATGGGGTGTTTCCACCCTTATCATCCAAGGAGTTTGAGTTGGTTACGAAAATAGCGACATTGAAATCTCAAATTGATCAATTATCTAGCCCGGGACTGACTCCTCCTTATGCGGAACCCGGTTGTCCCACTCCACCGCCGCCTCACGATCCTACTATTACTTATCACGTGGACCCACTAACTTCGCCTACTCTTCCGGTCACGTTCCTTGAAAAGTGCGGGGTAGTTGATTCGGTTGTCTCACCGACGGAGGATGCCGTGGTTTCAATTTCGAGTATTTCTACCCCTCTTGACCCCTTGCCTTTCACTTCAAAACAATCTTGCGAAGAGTGGGTGTATATGGACTTCATCAAGGCCACGGTCGAACGAGTTTGTTTGGAAGAGAGGAGCAACGAGGAAGAGGTTGGCCCGGTTGTCGATATAGAGGGATGTTTTGAGGATGAGCCCCTTGTTCTTCCTGATGAGCCCGTTGTGCCTCTATTTGACCCCGTTTTGTGTTCGATGTGTCTTTGAGGGCAACAGAGACTTTTTAGAGGGGGTGGGGGTGGGGGTTATTGATAATGAGCTTGGAAAAATTGACGATTATCTTGAGGAGGATGAGGAGAGTAAGTCAATTACCATCCTTGCAAATTCGCATTGAGAGGAAAAGGAGGAGATGATGGTTGAAGGGTTTAAAATTCTTAAGGATGCTATTTAGTGGAGACCCGGAGTGGTTGAGAGAGTTATCCCTTTGAATTTGATTCTTGATGAAATGGTGAGAGCCGGGATTTGGAGATTGTTTTGGGACGGGTTAATGTTCGTACTTTCCCAAAGCGAGTGGGTGAAGCCCATTGACTTGGTGCCCAAGACGAGCGACTTGTTAGTTCTTGAGGATGAAAAAGGAGGGTTGATAGCCACGAGGGCTACAATGGGTTGGAGGACGTTGATCGATTTTAAGAAGTTGAAAGTGGCTACCGAGAGAGATCATTTCCCTCCCCCATTTATCGATCAAAGGATGAACAAGCTAGTCGGCCATTATTCCTATCGTTTCTTGAACGATTTTTCGGGGCACTTCAAAACCACCATTCCACCCGAGGACCTAGCCGAGACGAGCTTCAAATGCCCATTTCGAACATTTACTCTTTGGAGGATCTTATTCGAGCTATGCAATGCGCCAAGGACGTTCCAAAGAGTGGATCCTCCCGACAAGGAGGAGATTGTGTTGGTGGAACCTCCCGTGATCTTTCCACCTTGACCAAAAGGGAGTACGTCGATCTAATGACGTAAAACAAGCTCTTCTTGGGAGGCAACCCAAGTTCTTCTCGTTTATTCTTTTATTTTTCTTCTTAAAATAAAAATCCAAAAACATTTGAAAAATTGAAAACTAAAAAATATTTTCGAGTTGTCTTTTGGTCCTTTTTGGTCTTTAGTTTCATTTTGTTTAGGTTTATGTACATAATTCCTTTTGTTTTTGAATTTTATGTGATTTTCTTTTCTAGGTTTGGTTTTTCGACTTCAACCTTGGGCGATTTGATAAGTTAGTAGCTTTCATGAGGCCGGGAGATACTGGCCATGCTCGATTTTTGCTTGGATTGCTTAGATGCCTAGGCGGACCCTACCGAGCTCGACTCAAACTTGCTCGGTTAAGGAAGTTTCTATTCCCCCTCCTTTTACTTTGTTTTCATTAAAATGCGTATATCGCATGGTTTAAGTGTGGGGTGGGAAGGTGGTTAGGGTCCCGGTTCTTTTCAAGCACGATTTGTTGTTCTTAACTCGAGCCTTGGCAAAGTGACGCTTAATATTTGCGCATTTATATAGTTGAGTCGATTTTTGTGTCGTTTGTGTCTTTATTACATTGTTGAACAACTCCACGTACTTGAAAATTTGAATAGTTTACTTTTCGAGTTTTTGCATGTTTTTGTCCTCTTGTGTGAGGGGTTGAATTTTTGTACTTCGTCTAAACCCGCCTATATATATATATATATAATCAACATTTTCTCGTGAAAAGATTGCAAAGCTCCAAAAGCTCTTTTGATTTCGCTCCCGAATTCGGTGCGAACTAGTGAGTAGCCTTGTGTGATTTATTGGCTTGCTTGCATTTTTATGAAAATTGCATTGAGGAGGTTTGACTTTGCTCGTACATGATTCAATTTGAAAATGGCCTCGAGGCACATATATCACCCTTGTTCCGGCCATATCCATATATGTAAGCTACTTAAAAATCCCAAACGAGCCCCCTTGAGCCTATGTCCCATTTCTTGTTAGCCGAGCTCGATTTTAGCTCTTGTATCTTCATGAATTGTGAGGTGAGAGGGTGTGTTTTTAGTTGACGAGAAATGTGAGGGAAAATCGATTATGGGTTTTGGGTTTTGAGTTGCTTATACAAAAAAAAAAAAAAAAAGAAAAAGGAGAAGAATAATAATACTCCAACACAAATCACGAAAAGTGATAAAGCGTGCGTTCAAGTGAAAAGCCTAATTCAAAAAGGGCTAATTTTAGTAAAAGAAGCAAATTCATAAAGCTTCTAAGTGTTGTGAAAATAAAAGTCGGAAAAGTGTGTGAATAAACGAAAGGGTTTCGAATGAAAGTTTGGTGAATTGGGAAAGGTGAAGCGATTATAAGCTTCGGGTTTTAGAAATTAGGATCTTTGTGTGTTATTGATCACGTTTGATCGTGTGTTAGCCACTATATCCAAATATTCCATACCTTACCAAAGAGCCAACATTACAACCCATAATAAAGACCTCTTTCGATTCTTATTTGGTCATGTACTATGAGCAATTTTGAGCGTCCGATTTGTGAAATCTTGACAAGAGTGCATGTATTGACCGACTTGAGCGTAAAACACGTCCTATATACTAAACACTTGAGCGAATTGAGCGAACACCCTCAAAATTCCATTTGAGAGGAAGTCATCGATTTGGCTTGCATTTGAGAAAGAGTAATACGAGCAATGCTTGACGATAGCGAGTCTATGTTGATACTACCATCATATTAATAAGGATAAGCACAAGGATTTTTCGTTTTACACAATGTTCATTGCATGTACACTCTCGATTCTTTTCGTTGTTCGAGGACGAACAAACCGATAAGTGTGGGGTAGTTGTTTTGCATGTAATTGTGGTGTTTTTCTCGTAATTTTTAATTAGAGTTTTATGTTGATTTTAGTAGTTTTTAATCGAATTTTGTTAGGTTATTCGTTTGTTTTCTCGTTTTGTTGTTTTTCGTGTTTCTTGTTGATTTTAAACTTAAAATGGTCAAATGAGTTCAATTAATTTGTGGATGGGTGCTTATTTTTGTTAGGTTTTTGACAAGAAGGCCAAAAAGAAGGTGAAAATTGGCCCTTGGCTCGATTTAACTCGAGGCCAAGGTGAGTCCCGCGCACAGCATTGCTCGGAAGCTGCGAGCGCTGCCGGCCACGCCCGCCCAGTCCCGCACGCAGCTGCCGGCCACGCCCGCCCAATCCCGCGCGCACCTACGAGCGCGCCTGCCTGCCACCTCCGGGCTACCGAGAGCTACCGAGACCCAGCGCTGAGGCCTGCCGAGAGTGGCCGAGCACTTCCGACCAGCGCCGAGCCCTGCCGATCCTTGCCACCCAATTTCGCCCAGCGCTGAGCCTAGCTCGGCCAATGCCGAGCCAACCGATCCAATTCGACCCAAATGGTTTTATATGACCATTTTGGGTCAAAATTGGTCAAACATAGGGACATCGAAGCTTATAAGGTATACCCATTTACCCTTAATTACCTTGTACAAATAGACCCACCTCTCATTTTCTCCAACCCAAGCATGAGTTTGGGATTAAAAATCCTCTCTCTAGTTTTTAAGATCTATTTTCTATTCCTTAGGTTTTAGATTTTATTTCAAACTTTAATGTAATTTCTTTTCCTAGATTTAGATTTAATTTCATGCACCTCATTGGGTTTGTAAGCCTAAGAAGAATCCAAATACTCCTTTGGATTGTTACTTTTGATTGCAATTACATTCAAGCTTTGCTTCCTTTCTTAATTTAAGTAAGTTTCCTTTCAATTTCATGTTTTGTGCTTTAATTCTATGCTTTGTTCTTCATTTCCATGCTTGTTGTTAATTTTATGCCTTTTCTCTTAGCACCTTGAATTCATATTAGATCTTAAGAATTGGCTATGGAATCTAAATGAGTGACACATCTAGATCATAGATTGGGTCTTGGATCGTCTTGATTTTGAGTTTTTGCTATGCTTTTTTCTGGTTTTTATTTTCATGCATAGGTTTAAGTTGAATCTTAGATCTACTCTTTGTTGCTTGTTATTTTTCTTAAAGTTTTAAAATTTCATGTCAACTTTTATTGCTCTTTACATTGATGCTTTCAATTTTTTCTAATTTGCATTATTTGAGTTTTTATGCATAGTTGTACCTTGTGCTTGCATGCTTGTACTTGGTGAAACATTGATTGTTCTTGCTAAATTTTCGATTTTTCTTGCATTTTCATTGAAGGCATACGACCGAGGCATCCTACCCACTTGCTATTCCAATTTCTAGTTTAGTTTAGATAGGTTAATTGCTTTATTTTCATTTTCCTTTTTATTTCCAAAGCTTGAAACACATTGAAACTCACAATTGAATTGATAACACCGAGCCAAATGAACCTTTAATTTCTAAAACCACTAAAAACCAGACTTCATTTATCTATAAGTGTTTTCATACTGTTATACATATGATTGCAAATCAACCTTCATATTTTTTTACTTTTTTTGTTCAGGTCCTTGGATTCACATTCTACAATATCAAGCACCAACTAAAATTTATTTTTTCTCTCTCCATAATTATCATTAATTTGTTACTAACAGTTTTTAATCTTTATTTCATCTTCTCCCCCATAATTTCGTGTTTGAACCAATTACGATAATATGTAGAGTTCCTGAATTGTTTTATAATTATGAAATTTGTATTTATTATCAGGTTTGTGGTTATAGTATTCTGGACTGTGGCTTTTGATTATTTTTATTTTTTAATTATAAGATTTTGTTTTTTATGATTGTTACATGATCAAGATGAGTAAATTGAAGAAATTTATGCGTAATTTTCTCAACGCTTTGACACAATGAAGAAAATGCATGTTTCATTTATTCTTTATTTCCCAAATATGAACTTAAAAAAATAATTATTTATTTGTTTGATTGTTTAGCCTTCAACTCAAGTGAGTCTGTGCTTTCAATGTATAAAGACAATGATTATGTAATTTACTGTTTCTTTTTTTTTTCTTTAGTTTCTCATTTTATTTTCTTTACGTGAAGGTGATTTTTATTAGCCCTATTTTATATTTACTTGGGAGTAAAATGTATTAAGAAAATAATGTGATTTTTGATAGACTATATTTAGATATATTTTTAATGAATTTAATACTTTAAATTCATTGTGTTCTCGATTGTTTAGAATTCAATATTTTATTTTATGGAATGAGTATTAATACATTCTTCTCTGTTAAAAAAATCACTTTTGAGAAATATTTTTATTATTTAGGCTTTCTTATTTTTTTAATATTTTCATTATTTAGACTTCCTTATTTTTACATATTTTTATTATTTTTTAATATATGTATTTTAACCCTATGACGATTATAATTCTGCAATATCAAGCTCCAAAAATATATTTAACATAACTAATTATTGTGATAATTGGTAAGAATAAATTCTCACATATTTATTTCGTAATTATTCCTCATATTAATAATTTATAAACTTAAATTGAAATATTCACCAAATATATATTAATTCATAAAATCAAAGAATTATAATTCTCATAGGGTTAAACTGCATATATATTCTTCGAACTACATAGTATTTTGGTCTTAATTATATTTTCGAAATTTACAAGAATTTACAGTAATCCTCATAATTTCGGAATTTACAAGAATCTCATTCTTAATTATATTTTTCATCTCTTGAATGAATATGATAACCTTATAAAATAAATATTTGATATCCCTCAAGGGGTCCTTATCATTTTTACAATTTCGGTTTTCTTCGTGTTTGAACATCACATTAAGGGTAATTTGCTATATTTAACAACTAATCCCATTGATTGGGTGTATAAATACACATAAACATTATTTTTTATGAAAATGATGTAATGTAAATAATATACCAGAACTTGAACGATTTTTATATTAGAACGAGACGCCACATAAGTTTAAAATACAATCATACTTTAAGTTTTTTTTATGAAAATGATGTAATGTAAATAGAAATATACCAGAACTTGAACGATTTTTATATTAGAACAAGACGCCCCATAAGTTTAAAATACAATCATACTTTAAGGTTTTTTATTTTATTTCTATAGGTATCACAAATCTTTCAAAAGTGTCATTATAAAACTCGCGTATAATGTACAAGTCATATTTATTTCACAATATTGATAGTTAAGAGCATAAAGAATTGGAAATTCTTTGTTGTGACGAAAATGATGTCATTATAAACAAAACAACTAATGTAGTATAAGAAAAATCAAAATTTAAAGTGAACAATATTTTTTTTCTTTTTGATATAATAATTCACATTCTTAATTATTTTTTTTGATATATTTCATTTTCTAAGCAATTTTTATATTTGCCCGCGAAAATCGCGGGCTTCACACTAGTATATATATATATATCGAGCTTGTCAACACGAATCGAATATCCTAATATTCGATTCAGTTTGTTCGAAATCCTAATTCAATGGAAGCAATGGATGCTCTTCAAGTATTTTGACTCCATAGATTAAATTTTTGATTCACGGTGATGGTAATTGCTTTTTTTTAATAAATTATTACTATTACTATTATTATTATATTCGTATTTTATAAATATCAAAATATATGGATGGTGTAGAAATTATTAAATTATAATAATACAACAAAAGTAATAACAATATTAATAATTTCAATTAATAAACATCGGCTCGAAGACAAGTTCGATTTCAGAATTGGAGAAAGTCTTGAGAAAATATGATGCTTTCATGAAAATAAAATGAAATGATACAATATATCATCAATTATTATCAAGTTGTTATTAAAAAGTATCCTCCTAAATCTTTGTATGAATGAAAAATGTATATTTTTCGTCACTAAATAACACTTTGGTATCAAAATAAGGTTGTCACTACTTTTCTTGGAGTAGTGATAATATATGGTTTTGTCATGTAGAGAAACTTATTGTGACATTAGATTCTGTTGCCACTTTTTATGGAAAAAATAATGAAAAAAATATACTGATATCAGGAATAAACTTATTGCGACACCAAATATCGTCACCATTTATTTCCAATTTGTCACTGAAATGTTTATCCTAACTTTTTTTTTGTCATTCCATTATTGTGACAAATTTCATTTAACCCTCATCAAATATACAAATAGTGACGAATTAGATCAATGATGACAAAAATAAATATTATTGTGAAAGTGTATTATTCTGCTACAAAAATAAAATTTGACACTATTGTGTAATGTATTATGATACAATTTATGCGTGAAAAAGAATCGTCATTAAACATATGATTTCCTATAGTATTTCTAGACTTAGTTTCGATTGACAAATATTTTGGTTTGATGATATAGAAAATTTTAATTAAAGTTTAATCCTATAAGATTCGCAAAGTTAACTCGCACTTCAGTTACTTAAGTAAATGTACGTAGACTGCATTATCCACATGCACGCCCTACGGTGATCTAGCTTCCCGACCATATACATAATTTTGATGAAAAAAGTTCCTAAAAATTATAATATCCCCTGTCAAACAACTGTACATCCTGTACCCCATCCACGCCCTCTATCTTATTGCTTAAATATTGCATCTGCGCTATGGCATAGATTCAATATTTGCAAATAAGTATACAATATTAACAAAATAAACTAATAGGTAATAAATAATTAACAAACGAAACACTTTAATATCATAAATCTTGAGTCATCAATCTACTTTCATGTCCGGAATTAAAGCATTAGCTTGACATGGTTATAACAAAATGGGGACTAAAAATTCCCCAACAATGTATGCCTTTTTTTTTTTTTTGGAATTTACCCCTAAAGTATTTTTTGTTCTACTTAGCCTCCTGATGTACAAGAATTTCCGATATTGCCCTCTAAAGTTTAATTTTGGCGAAATATTCCTTCAATATTCCATCAATGGGGAATCTAGGGGCAAAGTCGAAAATTCTTATAGTTTGGGGGTCAAAGCAAAATAGTCTTATAGTTTGAGGGGTCAAATTAAAATAAAATAAAAAATAACTTTTTGTCTAAAAGTTTTATGTTTGAAGAAAATGGAGTTTTCTATTTCATATATATATATACATGATATTATAATAATTTCACTAATAATAATATAGTATTTAGTAACATCGTGACAAAAGATTTGATTAGAAAGAATTATATCCTTTGTAAGTCTTATCCACAATCTTATACAACATGTATTGTTGAATAATATAGTACTTATATACATTTATCATACAAAAAATATCCAAAAATTGCAACCTCATGGGAGTTATTCCTCAAAACTCAACACAATAATGAAGTGAAGGTTTTCCTATTTCTTTAGGACAAAGTAATGTTTATAGTTTTCAAAATATAAAGGGGAAAAGATTGTAACCATCCTGTACTATACGCGTTTTTTGGGTTTGCATCCTAACGTTTTTTTTGTAATTTAATGCATCATGTTCTATACAAATTTTTGAAAGTGCATCCTGTACTATACAAAATTTAGAAAAAAACTAGTTTTATTAAAAAAAAACTCGAATTTATTAAATAAATATGCAAACCATATTTTATCCTAATGTTTACCGGAACTAGTTTTATTAAATAAATAAAATTTATTATTTATTTAGTAATAAATTCGGTAATTTTTGCATATTTAATAAAYTATGRCGGAACTAGTTTTAAATAAATAATAAATTCAKCGGAACTCACACAAAGTATATGGGTTTGAAAATATGCAAACTCACTCGCGAGACTAGGTGAGTTTCGACGAGTTTGGACGAGTTGATTGGTCGGAGGATGCACTTTCAAAAATTTTTGAAGTATAGGATGCATTAAATTACAAAAAAAACGTTAGGATGCAAACTCAAAAAACGCGTATAGTACAGGATGGTTACAATCTTTTCCCCAAATATAAATGTTGTCAAGACATCTTATTTTGTTTAATATGAAACACCAAACTAAGTATTATGCAAATTTTTAGGCTAAAAGAAAAATTAATATAAGGCAAAAATGTAGAATTCGTCCATTAACTTTTTGCACTTGGAAAAAATGGTCCACTAAATACAGGGGTGGTAATTTAGTCCATCAATTAAATATTTGTCATACTTTTAGTACAATTTTAATTAGTGGACTAAATCTGCAACAAAATTTTTGACTAAATATGCGACAAAAATTTAATTGGTAGACTAAATTTGCAACTCCTTGGATTTTGACCGACTGCCATTTGGTCAAAATCCTCAAAATTGGACTAAATGTGCAATAAGAATTTAATTGAGGGACAAAATTTACCACCCTTGTATTTAGTGGACCATTTTTGCCAAGTTCAAAATGTTAATGGACGAATTCTATATTTTAGCCTTAATATAATGTTGCGTATTATGTTTGAACAAAACAAAACAAAATTTTATTTTGTATATGCTTTATTGTGATACGAAAGATTATCATTCAATCTTTTTTATAAGAAATGTTACTAAGTACTATATTTATCGCTAATACATATTATTTAAGATTGTGTTACAATATTACATAGATTAAACATGTGAATCCAGGTGCAAATATGATTATATTATAAGCTATAATGTTTTTTAATTATATTTTTTTAATTAAAGAATTATATATATATATATATATATATATATATATTCATATATATATTTATATTTATGTGTGTGTGTGTGTGTGTGTGTGTGAGAGAGAGAGAGAGACATAAATTGTATTTTTTTTAATAAAAATAATACTTTTACACAAAAATACAATATTTATATTATTTTAGTTCTCCCACCAAACTATGAGATTCTTCGACTTTATCCCTAGATTTCTCTCCAGCGGAGTCCAGATTGAATATTCTGCTGGAAATAAACTTTTGGGGAAACATCAAAAACTCTTGTACTTCAGGGGGCAAATTCAAAAATACGTATACATTGGGGGGCGGGGGACAACTTTTTCCTAACAAAACTAAACATTTCTTACATAACACATGAACAAACTTAATCTAATAACAAAAAGAGAGTGGAGAACCATTTCGAGCCGTGGTGAATCATGGGGAACTTTGTCTTGTCGTTGTTCGCATGTAAAACCACGCTTTTTTAAGTGCATATTTGATAGCTTTTGATAGGCATAACGTGCAGTTTTCCTTGTATACGTATTTTACAGAAATATTATGCTTTTGGTGTTTTGGTGTTTTGGTGTTTATCATATAATATATTTTTGAGCCTTTTTGGAACACAAGCGTTGACAAACCCATATTACATGACCAAAGCATGCACGAGAAAGGAAGAAAAAACATATAGAAGTCAGAAACAAAAGTTAAGTGCAGATATGAAGAATTGAAGAAGTTGGGCTACATCTATTTTGTATTTGGGCCATGATTCTCTCATACGAAATCCAATCGAAATGGCCAAAAAAGTCTAAGAGATAAGTTTACAACTTTAACGAAGACTGAAGCCCGATTTGGCAATTCCAAGGGCAAAATGTGAGAAGGAAAATACTCCTGAGGTGCAGCTGGCTGAATCTAGACCAATTATAGTATTTGAGACATAACTGTCACATATAAAGTCATAATGAGGTGATTTAAATAGAAAATAAAATCTATGACAGGCATACAACTTTCATGAAGAATATTAAACTTAATTCGGCCGTTCTGAGGGCCAAAAGTGAGAAGCAAAGTACACTTGAGTTACTGGTCAGGTCTGCCAACTCAGGTAGATAAACTGAGGTTAAACCCGACTTAATTCCTGAGTTGCAACTATCGTGCTATGTCAGGTGCGGCCCCATAATCCTAAAAAATGCATTTTTAAGTCTAAAGACCATAAGGGGACTCCTAGAACCATGAATGAAAATAGAACTTCATATCACATAATACACCATTCGAGGGGGCTTGAGCCCGATTCGAAGGGGCAGAAACTTGAGGGAGTGATTCCAAGGAACGAGAGGAAAATGAGACAAACGTCATACATCTATCTAAGAGAAGAGACAACAAAGGCCAAACGAATCATCCCAATTTGCAGCGGTTTTATTTCTCTTTTGTACCTTACTTTACTTGATTATGCATTATTCTAACATGTCTATTTGTTTTGTTTTGACCATGTATGACTAGTCTCTTTGATTCCGGTGATGGGAGTAGATTGATGAATCAAGTGTTTATGATATTAAAGTATTTATTTTTGAAATTATTTGTTATCTATATTTTTGTATCTTGTTAATGACTTTGTGAGCAACATGCTACTGCTTTACATTTATTTTCAAAATAATGAATTTACACTAGCGTGATCTGAGGCAATATTTAGGCAATAATAATATAGATGACATATATGAGGGATAGAGATGTTCATTTGTCAAATGGGTGATATTATAATCTTATGAGCCTTATTCATCTGAACTATGTGTGTCGGACTAGCGGTGTATGCAGACACGAGTAATTTAGTCTACACACCTTTACATCCCTAACCAAGAGTACAAGTTTGCTGCGCGATTTTCTATAAAATTAGACTTTAATTAAAATATTATTTATCATAGAAAGATCTAGAGTTGTCAATGAAAACCATGCATAGGAATCATTTATCCTCCCTTCGTATATCTCTTTGTGTTTATTATAGTTTTTATTTATTTTATTATTATAGTTTAATTAATTCATGCATCTACATTATATCCTATAAATAAAAATATGTTCTACTATAAATGAGGTACTCATTTAAATAGTTAACTAGTCTATGTGCTTTGCTCACCACTACGACATTCAAAACTCGTACTCTTGTGGTATTCAATATAAAAGGTGAACAATAAATTGGCGTCATTGATGGGGACTAATGTAACTATTGATATTGCGATGAGTAGTGTAGATTTTAATTTAGAGTTTTTATTTTTGTTTTTATTGTGGTGCTTGATTTGGTGTTTTGATCTGTATGTGTAGAGATGGCTGACTCACCTCTCATAGATACTTATGACCCATGGTGATGCACTTGTTAAGGGAGATTTTTAGATTTAAAGAACATGAATTTGAGTAATTTTCTGAAGCATGTGATTAATTCTGAGAGCTTAGTTAGACATGCCCACTGGTTTCGGGCGAATCGGCTAAATTGTCGGTTCAAACCGGCGGTCAACGGTTGGAGAAACCGTTGACCATGGTTTGAACCAGAATTGGAACTAAAACCGAAATTAAGGCTGTCTGGTTCTCCTTTTTTCCAACCGTAAACCGTTGGTTTAAACTGCTGGTTTGAGAATTTTAAAGAAAATTGGCCGATTCAAACCGGCGGTAGAACCGATCAAAATATATTCGTTGGGCGCCGTCAACGTCTAGTTTGAAATCAACGGTCAATATCAAGTGACCATTGATGATCAACGGTCGAGATGAAATGATCGTTGATCAAATCACCGGTTTGAACCGATACCGGCCAGCTTGGTCCAAAACCGGCGGTTCTCCTGCCGTTTTTTTTATTTCTTCACTCCTATTAGTACCCCTCATTTCCAACTCATTTCTCTCACACCAATCTATCATCTTCTATAATCTCTCTATTCTACATTGTCCTCTTTTCAAATTTAGTGAAGTTTAGTGTTATAATTCCAAATATATTTCTTACTTTATAATTATAATCCTACTACTTTAGTCTACTACTACTACTACTCTTTCTCACCTTTTTTGTATTAATCTTATATAAAAAAATGGCAAGCCGTGGAGGTTCTTCTCATTCTCGTCGAGGTGATAAGGGGAAGAGTATGGCACTCGACAACAATACAATTGTCCATCCCTTCGGCTTATCACAAGGCAACACTCCTTCGGTCAGTGACTATAATCCTAACCCCATCGACATTGATGAAGATTGGAGTGATACCTAAATTGATCGAACTTATCGAGCTGCACCGCCTTTGCCAGCGAAGAAATGCATATGCCCGATCAAGAGGAGGTGGAGCACGATAATTCGCCTCCAAGAAACCCTACCCGAGAAACTCATTCTTGGGTAACAATGGAGTTAAATTTGATATTTATCGAGATCCTGCTACCTGCAAAAGAGCCGCCTTCGGAAGATGGAAAAAAAACAAAAAAAGAGGTACCGTGTCACTTGCAACTATTGTCCATCATCTTACCAATTCCTAGAAAGAGGATGATATGGGAATATGCGCAACCATCTCAACAACAAACACCCTGACAAAGTCGGTATCGATAAGACTCAAATGTAACTACAAGGAGGACAGGTAAGTACAAACTCCTCTTCTTTGTTTATATATTCCGACGCTACTCATAGAAAGGGATTAGAAATATTTATTTCTTCTATATCTCTTCCTTTTAACTTTGTCAATGATGATTTATATGAAAATTTTACCCAATTTTATTATAATCCCTCGAGTACGAGAGTCCCACGCATACCCTTACTCGTGATATTAAAAAAGTTGTTGGTGAGTATAAGTTAAACTTATGTAATGAATTTGATAGTTTACCAAACAAAGTTTCAATTTGCTCGAATGTTTGAAGTGATCATTGGGAACGAAACTCTTACATGGGTGTTACATGTCATTGGGTTGATAATTCATGTACTTTACAAAAACGTGTGTTTGCATTTAGAGATTTTAAACCTCCTCATAATGCATATAATCTTTGTCAATTAACTCATATGATTTGTGAAGATTATGGTCTAGTTGAATAAATATTTTCTATTTCAATTGACAATGCAAGTCCTAATATGCGAGTGTTAATGAGCTTATTAGTATTTGTAAACCATCTATTGGTGGCTTGTTTTTTCATATTAGATGCATATGCCATATTTTGGATTTGTGTGCTTAAGATGATTTGAATGTTTTGAAAAATGAACTTTCTCCTATTAAAGTGGCGGTCATGTGTATTCATAGAAATAAATCTTTGCAACGAAAATGGGTGAGATTTTGTAAGAAAAACGGGTTGGAGAATTTTTTTTAACAAATGTGCCTACTCGTTGGAACTCTACATATAAATTACTAAAAGATACATATTCGTATAGAGAGGTTTTGTGTTCATTTTTTGGCCAACAAGGAACTGGAATTATGTTATATATAAACCAATGGACAACATGTAATTATTTGAAATTTTTTTAAAGGTGTTTAATGATGCTTCTTATTTATTTTCCGGTTTTTATTATCCTACTTCTCACTTTATTGTTGAATATTGTGTTAAAATTGCATTCATCTTCAGGGAGTGCATGAAAAATGAACGATTGGAAGAATGTGTTGTTTTTATGAAATGAAAATGGTTGAAGTATTTTAATTACATTCCAAATATATTTTTAGTTGCTACATTATTAGATCCTAATAATAGAGAAAGTGGTTTAGAACTTTATTCTAACAGTTGTTATGATACTTTATTGCTGTTTGAAGAGTTTGAATATCTTTCCATTGAAAATATTATTTAAAATGTGAAAAAAAATCTTTATTTGATATATTTAAAGAATATAATACAAATTTTGAGGGTTCTCTTCCTATGAGTACTTTTGGGCGACAAAATTCTACTACAAGTGGTATTCTAGTAAAACTGGTGACGACGACGATGAGATTGAGGGATTTTAAGGATTTTTTTAAACAAAAAAAATCACGAATGGAGCGTTCGGATTACTTATTCAGTTCTAACCCTTATTGAGAACTTGAAACTTATCTACGACTTTTGAGTATGGAACGTTGGGTGAAAATGAATCCGACATCAAGCTTGATATTTTGAGTTGGTGGGCATCGAAGAAATCACTTTATCCCGTTGTTAACATCATTGTGAGGGAGATATTGGTCGTTCCCGTATCAGCGGTTTCAGTCGAACAATCATTTAGTGAAGAGGGGTACATGCTGGACCAGCGAAGATCTAACATTAGACCTCACAATCTCGAGTATCAAATGTTGTTTCATGATTGAGTCAATGTCGATCGACAGAAACAAAAAAAACGTTCTTAGTGAAGATGAAAAGAGCGAGACGTATTATAATACGGGATCTAGCAACGAGTCGGTAAATGGATGAGCATGATACCCCCCACACCACCGCTTCCGATTCCTAAGGTAAGTAATGTAAGTGACAACTACGTGACTTTGATTCCTAAGGTAAGGGATGCGTAAACAACTATCTTCAATTATCTGAAATTAAAAATTTAAATCTTAACTTCAAGTATTTGAAAATAGTTCAAGTCCAATTTCTTTTTCTTTCTTTAATTTATTAGAAATATTATTTATATTTTCTCACTTAACTTCAAATTTTCAAAATTCTTCTAATATATATTTTTTAATTTTAAATTCAAGTATATTAAATGGTTCAATTTCACATTTTTTTAATAAATTCAAAATTTCAAAGTATTAGTTCTATTTCTCACTGAACTTCAAAATTTCAAAATTCTTCTAATATATATTTTTTATTTTAACTTCAAATATTTTAATGGTTCAATTTCACAATTCTATTTAATAAATTCAAAATTTCAAAGTATTATCTCTATTTTATCATTTGATCTCATACATTTTAAAAAAATTATAATAATTAAACATACAAAGTTTTAACTTCAAAAATCTAAGATATTTCAGTTAAAATCTTTTATTTTAACTTCATATTAAATAGTAGTTCAAGTTTAATTTCTTTTTAATGGTTTTGAATTAATTAAAAGTGCTATTTATTTCTATTTTCTCACTTATTTAATTATATTTTTAATAAAATAAAAAATAAATACACATAGAAAAAAACCAAAAAATATGGATTATAAAAGTTTAAAAGGGAAAAAAAACACCGATCAAACCGAACCGAAATTGAACCGTGAACGGTGGTTTGAAAACCGCCAAAAATTGGCTGGTTTCACGGTTCGTTTCTCGTTCAAGGTTTCTGTCAAAACTGAACCATCTGTTCGAACTGTATGGACATTTCTAAGCTTAATCGAAGATGCATTATGCTTACAAAGAGTTAACATTTTCTTTTATTTTATAATGGACTATGTACCATTATCGTGTTTATCTTCATGTGGCCACCGGTGGATTCCTCTCTCAAAGCAAATATCAATCTTATAAACAACTTGAGAAGATTGCTATGAATGATTTTAGGTTGCTGCTTGAGATGCCCAAAAGTGAAGTAGAGAATTGTATTAGTTAAAAATCAAGGAGAATGTGGTCGAGGTTATTGACGAGCACTACAAGAAAACTGGAAAATACCAACAGAAAAATCTGTTGGTAATTAATTATTTCTGTTGGAAACTGAGTTTACCAACAGATTACCAACAGAAAAAATCTGTTGGTAAACAGCTCGATGGTAAAATTTACCAACAAAATACTGTCTGTTGGTAATTTTAGCAACAGATTACCAACAGAAATTTTCTGTCACTAGATTTAGCAACAGACTCATCTGTCGCTATTTACCAACAGAATATTTCCGTTGGTAAATACCAACTGAAGCAGTCTGTTGGTAATAATAAATTCACCAACAGAATATATCCGTTGGTAATACCAACTGAAGCAGTTTGTTGGTAATTGAAAATTCACCAACGGAATTAATCTGTTGGTAAAATACAACAACAATTCTCCGTTAGTAATAATATTACCAACAGCCACAATATGTATTTTTTATTTTTTCAATTCTTAATTTTTCCTTTAATTACACCAAATAATTCACAATAATAACCAATAATAAATAATAACCAAAAATTAAAAGATAACTGAAACTATATATTAAATTCCAAACGCCAATATTCAAAATAACAAACGTCAATATCTAAATCAAATCATACCCAAAATACAAAACAACGATATCTAAATCACACATGATACCCAAAATATCCAAACATTAATCACCAACTACACACATAACCTCCAAATATGAAAGCAATATCCATAATGTAAATGCATGCGCAAAGGGATATGTGGAATCGAGATAGAAAATCGTCATAACCATGAAGGTGGCAATCCACCTTGTTGATGGAAATTCTTAATCATCTCCATCACCTGTGCCATTTACGCCTGCAAATCTGCACGAGCAGCACGCTCCGCCTCTAAGGCCTGCTGCAAATTAGAAGAAAATCTCATGTAGAAATATGAAGATATGCAACTGAATAATAATATATTATTTATGTAAGAAAATTTCACAAGTTAAAATAAACTCAAATAATAAGTAGAAATATTGATGAAGATATGCAACTGAATGACCATATCTGTCACCAGTAGAAACAATTTTAATGAAGATATGCAATTGAATGACAGGAATGAAGTTCAACAAAATGATGGGTCTGAAATTGAAATTACAGTGGAGATAATTTTGTAGTCTATGAGTTCTATTTTGACAACGTTGGTTCTCATGACGAGATTAAAGAAAAGCTGAGCAGCAACATAGTCGAGGATGGTTCGAAAGATGTTACTGATTTAAATGTGACCTTGGACAAACTCACAGAGKTCACATTACAGCAAGCTCTCACCCAAGAAGCTAATTCGGATTTTAAAATGTAAGATAGAATCAAACCGCAAGGAGTGAAGGGTACTWTAGTGATTTTCTAAAGATCTTTGGATTTATTATTATTTTATAACTATCCCAAAACTCAGGGGGATTATTATATCCATAATTTGCAGTGCAGCATGTGCACAGTAACACCATAAGGTTCTTTTCTTTTTCCCCCTTGAACATGGCATGTTCAAATATTTGTAGAAACATTAGACTGAAGCAAGGAAAAAATAATAAGTGCTATTATCTCTTATATTTTGGTTGAAGCTAGAGGATTTTGTGCTCAAGTTTTGTGAAGCTTCGAAATTCAAAGCTCGTCCGACGCGAGCTATTTCTTGGACCCGCGCAATTGCATGCATCTATTGCAAATATTCAGTAAATTACTTCCGGCAAATGTAACCTTTCGCCAGCGCTTGAAGCTTAACCAATGCTTTCAATGCCTGTAAAGCTCTTCTTGCCTACGATTTAAAGAAATAATAAATAAACATTTACTATATGTGTCAATTCTTCAAACACAGTAAAATAAGAAACGAAGTTTAAATTTAAAAAAGAAAGAAAGAAAAAGTTAAGATATTTGAACAAGACATCCAACCCAATTATATAAAGTGTACACTAAGAGTAAGAGTGAAAAAGTTAAGATATTTGAACAAGACATCCAACCCAATTATATAAAGTGTACACTAAGAGTAAGAGTAACCTAATAAGTCCTAAAAGGTAAAAAAGATGAATAGAATTCCAACCAACATTTTTCTATCGAGTATATATACTCAAAAATCTTTCTCATTCAGATTCTTCACTTTTTGTTGTTATGTAACTTTCAATGAACTACTGTAGCTTTACCCATACCCTAAACCCAGCAGTAAGCTACAAAAATCCAAAACCCATTAGAAAAAATAATATCAATCAAATTAATTATTATGACTAAAATTATCAGATCTACAACAGGCACATGAAAACATATCCCACCCACAGAATAGAACTTAGGTACTATATTTCAAATTGAATATACTATATTTCTTGGTCCACGCGTTTTCGACATATCCGTTGACTCCATATATCGACCCTTCACACACACCAACTCCAGTATGCATAGACCCTACTGGTCCACATCATATACGATAGATACATGCGTACACATGATTAAAGAAATAAATACAAAATTAAAATGATGTTTAGTTTAATTAAACAAATCAATAATCTTTTGGAACTACAAATATCCTTTGAGCTTTGTAGTAATTATTAGTAGTACTTTAAATTAACCCTTCTTGGACAGAAACAAATAAGTTCTAGAATTATCAAATATAATTGATTTTTTTTATTTTTTTTGAAATAAGCTAGTTTCATAATTACACTCCCAAATAAATAAGCTTCCTCCAGTTGAGAGGCAAAGATGATAGCAGCAGAGCTTCCATTTTTCAGTTGAGGAAGATGATTATAGAGCTTCCCTTAAGATAATATATGGAGGCTAGAGCTTGGTTTATCGATGATAAACAGGCTATAAAAAAAAAGTAAATCCAACATTTCATTGTCAAATATTCTTAATCTGGAATCTACAAAATGTGCATGAGAAAATCAAAAGAAAAAAGAATCACAACTATTATCTACATCTCCCACATTATCTCTATAACCACAAAAATAGAAATAATCCTCAACTTTTAATTGAATTACACTAATTTCCCCCAAATGCCTGAGTGTTATCTACATCCCCAGCTTATATCTCTAGAACCACAAACAGTAAGATTCATAAAACATGGAAGAACCCTCAACATTTAATTGAATTCCACTTATGTCCCCCTGATACCCCCAAATTCATCGGATCCAGTAAAACCAACAACTAAAATCAAGCAACAACAACAACAAAAAAAACTACATTCTGAGACTGTGTATGAATTTACTTACAGCGCTGAGCATTGAAGAACACAAGAGCTTTGTTCATTGCCTGCGTGTAATTATCCGGCGGCGGCGAGCGGTGTTTGTGGCGCGGCACCATCTTCACAATCGGCGTAATTAACCCAACCAACAACCCGGTGACCAAAACCGTGCCCACAGTCCACACGAAGATCTTCCTGCTGACTATAACGCATCCCAGATCTACATATCTCTTCTTCTTCTGCTCGCCCAGTCCCAGCAGCCAGCTCTGCTGCGTCTCGTCCGGCGGCCGCGACAGCACCGCCTGGTCGTAGTCCTGTAAGTTCCTGCTCCGATCGTCGTCCATGGCCGAGTCGGCCTCGATCTCCAGCGGCCCACCCCACGGAATGAAAGAGAAACGAGAAGGTTTTTAGGTTTAATGTTTTGTTTTATTGAAAGAGACGGTGAACCCAGAAAGAGAAATGAGAGTGGAAATGCGAAATTAATTTAATTTGCATTACCAACCGATGTAAAACAACTGTCGGTAAAATGGCCATATTACCAACGGAATACTTTAACTGTTGGTAATTTTAATATTTTTTAAAAAAGAAAATTGTCAAAATACCAACGGATTAGTATTCCATTGGTATATTTTTTTTAAAAAAAGGAAAAAGTTATTTACCAACGGACATATCCGTCTCTAATTAGCAACGAAATCTTGCTCCGTTGGTAATTACCAACAGATTAGTAATCTGTCTCTAAAATATTTAAAGAAATAAATAAATAAAATAAAAATATTATTCTGTTGGCATTCTTTTGGTATTCTGTCAAAATTACCAACTGATGTCATCCGTTGGTAAAATTCTGTTGGTATTTTCCAGTTTTCTTGTAGTGGAGGAGCATGAGTCAGAAATGAGGCTACAAGAAACTGAGACTAGATGATGATAAAATTCATCATATAAAGTTTCGTCATTAAAATTAATATGTGATGAAAATTGAGCGTCACAAAGGTCATTACGGCCTGACCATCATGATAGGTGACAGTGCGGACTTTCTTGAATGTGCCACTAAATTTTGAACTTTTGATGATGCTAATGAACATTGTCATCATATATTGTACTATTTGGTGACGACTAATTCATCACTTATGTGAACGAATATTTGTCATCTAAAAGTCTGTATTGTCACCATATGTTACCATTAAGAATGAGGAACACTTATTTTGTAACATTTGACTTTCAATGACAAAAATAATTATAGTGACAACATTCATTGAATTATAATGACGCTCCGATTGTCACAATTTACATTAAAAAAAATTTAAATATAATATAATTTATTGTGAAAGGGTTATTTTATAGTGAGGAAATATTGATCATCCCTAAATAAGTATATTTACAATGACAAAAAATGTGTGATCAATTACTATGAAAGATAATGACATGTTTTTCCATGAGAGAAATAACAATATGTGACGATTATTATAATCATCCCAAAAGGTAATGTTTGATGATGATCTAAGGGGAACATATGGTGACAAAACTTATTGTCATTAGATGAATTTATATGGTAACATGTCAATCATCTCAGAAATGAGCTAGTTTATGTCATAAGTTCCAATCATTATGTGAAGAAACAAGTTGTGATAATTGATTTTAAATGACAATTTGAAATTATTATGTGACCTTACAAGTTATAATAATTGATTCAATGATGAAAACTCACATTGATACAATTTTATTATTTTCTTTAATGACAAGATAAATAATCTTGAATATGTGCATTAATTTGTAATAAATAAGAAAAAAAAACATAAAGAAGGAAATAGAAACAAACAAGCATGTGAGTATCCATTCCACCAAAATATTACTTGGAACATTCAAATATATACCCAAATAGTACTACAATCAGAGTACTCGGAACATCAGTAACTTTGTTATTTCTGGTCAAATCCAAGGCCTTTGATATAATTAGATGTTAACCCAAGAACTTTAGTAACTATTTTTTACTCAGTCTTGTCAATTACTTCTTCAGCATATTTTGCTTCTTTGCTATCATATCTTATTAATATACATGGTAGTTAGTGTATTGATAATAACATGGTCATTAACATCGTTTGATTATAAAAAGTATGTGTGAGTTACCCAATTCTCTTCTGCCTCATCTTTTGACCAACCACCTTTCATTGTATGACGAGTAAGATTGTAAAGTTCAATCATATCATAGTCATCTCCGGCCTTCTGATACTAGCAATATATTTTAAGTGTGTTTTAGATAGATTTGTTAATTTTGGTATAAGTTAGATAGATTGAGCATATTTTTGTATTTATGTATCTTCGGCTTATTTTACCGTATTTGATTTTTATTTTAGGGATTTTGAAGTGTATTGATTGTAAGATGGACGAGTGTGGGCCCGCGAGTGGAGTTTCAAAGAAATTGGGCCCCGATTCAACGTATTACCTCTGACACTGGGTATGTTGTCCACACTGGGTTACCCAGTGTTAGCACATCCGGTCGGATTGACCGCATGACCGGTCGGACGAAACCTTCTGGACTTATCCGGTCGGATGGAGCTGACTCCGACCGACGACACTAGGTAAGCTGTCCACACTGGGTTACCCAGTGTCAAGCGTTACAAACTCGAAATTTGAAGAATCTTCAGTTACGAAATGGTTTTTAAAGCCATTAAATCCCAGAAATATCAAAGGAGTAAAATGGGGTATTTGAAGGCTACAAAAGGTCAAGAACTCAGCCACATTCAACCATCCATCCATAGTCAAAGGATCCCTCGTCCGGTTTATGACAGACTGGTCGAGAAGACATTCTCGAACCTCTTAGGGATGACAACCCAAGTGTGTTCTAGAATCGTAGATTCGGTAGTTACCACGGCGGTTGCAGCATCTCGAGAGTGCGTGACAGCTTCCAAGGCTCGACTCGTAGACGATAATCCCTCCGGAATAGCAAGAGATAGTTCTTGCAAACATCTCAATTTTGTACTCTCTAAACTCTATTTTAGTTGTATGGTTGAATGTTTGAATGCTTTAATTTCAATATTTCTTAATCGTGCGATTGACGCCCGCATTGGTTAATCTAGTTGGTAATGTTCTTGGTTACAGTTGCTAGTTTTAGAAGTGATTTAGTTAATGCTTGATATGTGTTCGATGAAATGCTTGAATAATAATTCTTAGTTCAAATCTCGTAGTTAAGTGCTTGCGAGGAGATTGACGACCTCCTAGCAAGTATAGTTCAATTCGCTGCTTAGTTTGATAAACGTAGTTAATTGCTTGCGAAGAGATTGACGCCCTCTAGCAAGATTAGTTCTAATGATGGTTACCTTTTGAATGATAAAACAAAAACCCTTTTGTCCGTGTGTTTAGATTAGTCTTTTTCCCCGTTTCTCGTTTGTAAAAAAAAACACTTAAATAACTTCCGATTAGCCTTCCTCTAGAGATTGACTCGAGTTAACTTGTTAAGTATACGGTGACCCCGTTCTCTTGCGGGCGAACTAAAACCTTTCAAACATAGATGCGCATTTGTTTAACTAGATTTTAATTTTGAAAGGAACACAAAAGTTCGGATCAATAATGATAACCCTTTATTCATCGCTGATCTAGATAAGCATCAACCCATAGTTTGTGAAAAGTGCATAAAGTACAAGTCCATCGCTGACCTAAAGAAGCATCAGCCCATGATAGAAATAAGTGCCCTGCTTTTCGCATGATCGCCACAATACCCTTCGTGTATTTCCCGCACTACTTCCAATCCTTACTCCCTTGATAAACACTTCAAGTATGGGCCGAAGTGCGACCTCTTATATAAGTCCCCATTCATCAAGCAAAATCGTGCTGCTGTTCTGGTCTATTTAGCAGATAAATGTGTACCTCATGAGACCACCTTATCGACAGTCTCCCAAATCAGTGTTTACCAATCCTCTCGTTCGTCTATTTCCATGATCTCCCTTCCTTTTTCCACATAGCAATGGGCTAACTCCATCAAAATTACGCTTCTTGTGGTACAAGTACCCAATGTCCTAGTTATTTTTGCTAGCTGATCCACTCTAGTATTATCAGCTCACGGTAAATGTTCCAATTTAAACTCTTCGAATTGAGTTACCCCTCCCTTGAGCTTTTTTAAGTATTCCTGCATGGGTTATTGTCTTGCTTCAAAAGACCCGTCATACTGGCAAACTACCAGTTGTGAGTCTGTGTAGGCTTTATTTCTCCGCGCTCCCAGGTCGCTTGCCATTTTTATGCCCTATAGAAATGCCTCATACTATGATTCGTTCTTAGAGGCCTTAAATCCCAGTTTGATCATGAAATCGAGGTGCTCCCCTTATGAACTAGTCAAAATAATCCCAAGTCCAGTGCCTGTTGTCATAGTTGATCCATCTGTATGTAGAAGCCATGCCTTCTATCCCTCCTCATGCTCTGCCGAGCACACCATCTCCTGTAGGAAATTTTCTAACACCTGCGCTTTAATAGCCGTCCTAGGCTCATACACCACATCGTAGTCACTAAGCTCGACTGCCCACTTCACCAATCGTCCAGATACATTTGGATTACTCAAAACCTACTTGAGGGCTAAGTTAGTGCGTACCTTAACCTTGTGGCCCAAAAATAAGACAGGAGCTTTCTCTCTGTATAGATCAATGCAAATATGCCTTTCTCCATCTCTGAGTAGTTCAACTCAGCTCCCCTTAACATTCTGCAGATATAATAGATAGGTTTTTGGACCTGCATCTTCTCTGATGAGTACCGAGCTTACCGTAACCTCACCAACGGTTATGTACAGAATCAGATCTTCTCCCGACATTGGTTTAGTTAGTAATGGGATCTCAGCCAAATATTCCTTGAGCTTGTCAAAAGCTTCTACCTCTTCCTTTGTCCACTCAAACTTGGATCCTTTCCTCAAATTCCTTAATAAAGGGACACCCTTCTTTGCCGACCTAAAAATAAAATTGCTAAGACCTGCGATACGACCAGTTAATAACTGCACATCTTGTACCATTCGAGGATTGGGAATATCCATAACATCTTGCACCTTCTCCGGGTTTACTTTGATACCTCGCTCTATCACCATTTACCCCAAGAATTTACCTGAATGTACGCCAAATGCACACTTCTTGGGGTTAAGGCGCATGCCATATTGCCTCAGTATGGAAAAGGATTTTCGTAAGTCCTCCGCATGTGAGTCCACCTTTTTTCTATTCACCAGCATATCATCAACATAAACCTCCATGGTAGACCCCAATAGATATCTGAACATCTTGTCCACCAACCTCTGATAGGTCGCCCCTGCATTCGTCAACCCAAATGGCATAGAAACAACACAGTATGTAAGTGTCAAGGTGACAAAGCTCACCTTGGGTTGATCTCCTTTCACCAATGGAATCTGGTGGTATCCCTGCGATGCGTCCATCATGCTCAAGAGCTTGCATCCTGAGGTTGATCTAACCAGTTGGTCGATACGTAGTAAAGGATAATGATCCTTTCGACAGGTCTTGTTTAACTCGTGGAAATCCACACACATCCTCCAATTCTATCCAGGTTTAGGCACCATCACGACATTGGATAAATATTTTTGGAAATGGATCACTCAGATGTGACCAAACATTAGTAGACGTTATATGCCGAGTTCCCTTTGATGATCAAAAACCTCATATCCTTCTTCACTCTTAGTTCGCCTTTTCCCCATGCCACTAGGAGTGCCAACTCACCTTCAGTGATAACCTGCGCGCCATTAAAAGCGTAAATTGTGGTATTTACCTGCCATACCTTTGTCTTTAAGTTCAACTGGTCCAGGCACTCTGGGTATATGATGTTAACCGAGCTTCCATTATCCACAAACACTCGTCCAACCTCATACCCTGCTACCTCAGCTTTAATCACAAGCGCATCATTATGCTCGACCTGTAATCCATGTCTATTCTCTGAGCTGAAAGAAATTACTGGTCCTAACGTTGGAGGTTGCCTTTTGATGGCAGAAACCTCACATGGTCTTGGGCGGGCTACCTTCGCATGCCTTTTTGTGCATTATTTGTGTCACCATCTGTTATCCCCCAGATATCATGTTTATTCTTCCCCTATTGTTCCTCTTGGCTCTTCCTCGTTCCGACTGCTTTTATCCCTCTTTTCGTGGTTGTCCCTCTGCCTGCACGGGTGGAGGTCCACCATGAGGTTGTGGGGGTAATTGCTGCCTTTGTTCTCGAGGTTCCTTATCGTTGTATATTACTTCTTTCAAGTGCCCCGCTTTAATTAACCTCTCAATATCCTCCCTTAAATGCCTGCATCGTTTAGTTGAATGGTCGTAGTTATTGTGAAACCTGCAAAATAAATCAAATCTCAGGTTAGTAGGTATTGGGGTGTAGCTCTCCGGCCACTTGATATCATCAGGTACTTGGCGCTCCATAATTTTGAACACCCTTGCTTGTGGAAAAGCTAAGGTTGTAAAGTCTTCTTTTCTTTAAGCCCTTCCCCCGCCTCATGTTTCCCCTCTGCCCTCTGCTCTAGTGGTTAAGAGTGCACGAGCAGCTTGCCTTGGCTCTCTCCTAGGCTCCGACCTCCTGGAAGTGATTCTCTCTTGTTCCGCAATCTCCAGCGCAAAGTGTAACCTGTGTTCTTCTTCAGTCTCCTCTACATGTATGTATTTTGCGCATCTATCCAAAACCTCTTCATATGTGTATGTATATCGCTTAGCTAATGACTTGTGTAAATCCTCCATTCTCAATCCTTGGTGCAATGCTCCTGCCTTCATCTCAGTTGTGTCCGCAGGAACCTCCAAGGTAGCTCGGGTAAATTTGGTTATATAATTCTTCAAACTTTCTCCCGACCGCTGCACGATTATAAAGAGAGACTGTGTGGTTTATGTGTGTATCTTGGTGCTAGCAAAATACTTCAAAAAATCTGCTTTCATGATTTGGAAGTTGGTGACCCTTCCCGGTGCTAACTGATGGAACCAGTCTTGTGCTATCCCCCTCAACGTATATAAAAAGGCTCGACATGCTACAACATCCGTATACTATCTTAGAACCACCTCGTTTTCAAACACCTGCACATGACGCGTCGGGTCTGACAACCCATCATATTAGAAATCTAATCCTTTGTACTCGTGAAGTAGTATTGCTCTCAATATCCTCTCAGGTAAAGGATACCCTTTTAACTCTTCACGTCACGCTTCAGCAACCTGCCTTTGTAAAGCTCGCACTACCTCCTACATATCTCTCAATGTGCGAGAGGCTGGTGCTGCCTCGTCTTTATATTCTTCTATATCTCACTAATCCTATTGTTTATAAGGTCTCGTCTGTAACCTGCCAACCATGTATTACAGATTGTCATTGACGTCATCCTCGGACAATGATGGGTATTCGATAAGATATCACCCCCTTTTTGCACTCCGAAATATCTCAGGACTTGGCCTCCATGGTTCCCTTTCTCTACTCATCCATTTGCCCGAGGTCAATGGCACTGGCCTATATTCCTCATCTTTCCCTTATCTTCATCCTCTTCGCTGTCACCTTCGCCTACCAAGATCTCATCCAATTTCTCTAGTTTGCTTGGAGGTATCAACCCAATCAATTGGTCAATGAGTCCCTTCTCAATGTGACAAGTCCTCCCCTTTGGTAAATCCTTCAATTCTTTCGTTCCAATGTGAACAACCTTTTGTTTGATTACCTCCAGAGTCTTTTTCTTACTTCCTTCTTCTGGTTTTCTCTTCTTTTATTTTCTTGTCGAGGGTGGTGGTTGTTGGATTAGTTGTTATCCCTTGAGGTGTTGTTTTTTCCTCCTTAGTCTCTTTCCCGCTGTCTACTTCTTTTGCCTTACTTGCCTCCCCGTCAA
Source organism: Phtheirospermum japonicum (assembly GCA_014905375.1). NCBI lineage: Eukaryota > Viridiplantae > Streptophyta > Magnoliopsida > Lamiales > Orobanchaceae > Phtheirospermum > Phtheirospermum japonicum. The sequence goes on from BMAC01000841.1 coordinate 93,586, forward strand.
AATTCAAATTCTGAGGCATGATATTCCTTCCCTTCATAGTGCACTTATTAAGATTCTCACTTCTTTTTCTAAAGGACTCGATGTCCCTCTTTCCCGCAGACGGTGCCACTTGATGCGGCCAAAAAGATTGGTTCACCAAGAATAGAGAGTACTGACCTTAAATATGTGATTAGCGACATGATAGATCCACAAAAGGCTCCTGGAGACCTGATCAAACCTGCAAAACAAAACACAAGCTAGGCGGTGGACAGCCCTGGCGTTGGCCTTCTGATGCTTGAGTCAGATAGTGTTTGGGAGAGATGTGCGAGAGCTTAAAACGTAGGATAAAATCAACTTAAAGAAAAGGATGAGGTCTGAGTCCTCTTTATATAGACAAGAGAAGTGTTCCCAATCTAGGGTTCCCATCTCCTATTAGAACAATAATTTCATAAATAGCAACCGACATAGAATTAGGATTTCTCCTGTATATACTAAGTTTTCAAAGATATTAGAACTCTCGCTAAATTAATTTAACAGCCATGGGCCAATAACCATGTCCATAACCTTAGTCTGCCGGGACACCATACAACAATCCATATTAGCCCAATAGGGCCCAAAACCATATTAACCATAAAATCGTGCTCTACATACCAAGCTACCACTCAATATCGAGCTGCTTAATACCATTTATTTCATAAGAGCTCGACACCTCACATAAGATCTCCCCACTCTTACATGAGAGGTCCCCCCCTAAAACAGCTTACCCACCTCAAAGAATGATTGCACCTTCTAAAGGAGGAGGTCGTTTCCTAATTCCTTACAATACCTGCATATTTGTCGACGTGAATATTTGATGTCGTATCACATGTCGTACCTAAATATATGAACCTCAACTTTAGTAGTAACTAGATGGTGACCTGCACTTCGCCGCGGGTGAAATTAGTAGGTACATAACAAAAATGATATAGATAAAACAGTAGGCCAAATAATGTATGCAACCTCGAAGCTTAATGTTCACATATTTTTCTTTATCGATAAAATACAAACATACTACAACACGATTTAAGAGACAATAACAGATAAGATTTATCACCATAACAAACTAAAAAGTTGATGCTTAGGATACATACATAAAAATAATATATATATATATATATATATAAGATACTTAGGTTATCAACTCTTCAATGCATCATAATGTCAACTCAATATTACTCGTCTCACAGTTTTGGAAGCGAAAGTATCGACCAAGTTCGCTTAATCAACTTTTTCAACTGATGAGTCCAAAAAGTTGAACTACCAAATAAAGGGGCACTAACCTCAGAAAGAGATCAGCGACCTGAAACTGCTTCTGGATATATTGTAGCGACCTGACAAGTCCTCCGTGAATCTTCTGGCGACCTTCCTGGTCCTGCAAAACAGCGCCTCAGACGGGCTAGATTTCGAGCCCGTTAAGGCCCTCCGACGCTTAAGTTAATAAGCGAAAAACCAACACTCAATACTCTCAATATATGTAATAATGCCGTATAGCGATATCGACTTATCTCTATAATGAGGGGCATACGCCTCCTTTTATAGTGATTGGGGAAGTGTCCCTCAATGTAGGGTTACCTTCTATAACCGTAATTCTATTCATATCATAACTCTTCAACCGACTCTCAATTGGGACTCTCCCCGCATGTTAAGTTCCCATACATAAAAAATCTTTTTAATACAACAGGCCTGGGCCCTTTATTCAACCCTATCTAAAACCATATATATTACTCACTTTAAGCCCACAGGCTGATTATTCATAAAGCCCACAAAACGAGCTCAAGTATACAACTCAGATTATAAGAGATCACGACCCTATATGAGAACTCATCCCCATATTACAGGTCACTACTCCTCAAAACCCATCTCGCTTACTCCTTAAGAACACAAAACAGCTCGCTCATCTCCCAGGAGGAACACCTTCTCCCAGAAATGAGGTCACTTACCACAAATAACCTTATACATAAAATAATATCACGTACAGATATTTTGGTCCGTATCATCAACCATTTAGTCTATTTTGTATTTGAACACCACTATCAAAGAGTAATCTCTGGGCTTAGATGAAATTATCGACTTGAAATGAAGTTGGACAAGTCATTTTTAAGCAAGGATACATGGAACTAGAGCTGAAAATGATGAAACAACACAACACAACATAGAGCTGAAAAAGTCTCAATAATTCTTTAGCTTTGTGCCAGTTGCACGTATGTAAAACTCACTCTTACCAAAGGCTAAAAAACAGTACCATTTCTAGGAGAGCATAACAAAATATTCGTTGAAAGAGACTGTTCATGAGCTTCATCCACCGTAATGACGCTGAATGGCAAAAAAAGTAAAGGTTGAGAAATAGTAATCTGGAGCATATTTTGAATATCCAGATCAGGTTAGCTAGTTCTACTAGTTCAACTGGGAACCTATGCCTGGTCCGATCCAAATATCCATAAAAACTGAATTATATGGTTCAACCGCTAAAATCGAAAGAATTGGTCTTGAACCGGAATAGTCGGCGAACCTACTGTCATTTGCATTGTCTGGTCATTAAGCCCTTTTCTATAAGTAAGAATAAAAAAGAAGTAAAAAATCATTTGAAGTTGGAAACCAAACCTGTGGGTGTTACTGTTTATCTCTTTAGTTGTTGTTCTTTTAATTTTTCTTCCAAACTTCATTCAAACAATCAAATCAAGTTTTAAGAAACTATAATATCTTTTTTAAAGCCATCTATAAGAACAAGTATATGAATTCTATCTAAAAGGTAAGGTGTAAAAATTAAAAAAAAAAAATCTTTTAGTCTGCTTGCCTTTTTGTTTTTCAAATTTTCTTTTCTTTAGTTGCCCTAATTTTTCTCTAATTATCTGTCTACAAAATTAATCTTTAATATTTTCAAAGGTTGGTTTCTACTCTTCCATTACATTTCCGTGTTCCTTTTCTTCTATTCTTAATTATATTATAATTTTTTAAGGATAATTTATTTATTTTCTATTTTACTAAAACCAATCAACATACGAATCGACTCGGGTATATTAAACTTGAACCCCACTATCATCTAGTCATTGACAATCAATAAAATAGTTATGTACTTAAAAATAGAAAAATGATAAATGTGTATAATATGTCCATTTGTATTAGTAATAGAATAAATTAATAGTTTATGTAGCATAATTAAAATTTTAATTAGTGTTTATGAAAAATGATTGAACCGGTGGGGAGACCAGTTTGACGATCGGCCTATATTTTATAAATGACCCATACTTTGGTCTCTATGCGACATAATTCTAGAAGTTCTTAATTATCATAGGGTACTAAGAATTAAAGCTTCCAGAGCCATAGACATACATATACCGACTTAACAGAGGATCATCCATCATTTCCCTCAATAATAACTGATAAATTTATCCTTTCTAGTTCCTACTTCAACAAAAGGATGTTTAATAATTATTAGTGCTAATGAGAAAAAAGTGTATGAAAGAGTAGGGTTTTTGGCTTTTCTTTAATATATAACCTTTAAATAGTAGGGTTTTTATTAACCCCTTCCACCTAACATCATTCTACCACAAATATTAAACTCTCAAGACCACACAAAAAGTTATAACATTTATAAGGCTTCTCGAGAGCATGTAATAAGCTCACGACTATCACAGACTGGGAAATAAAAGCTTGAATGGGTCTGACTACAAATTAATTTATTTGTAGTAGTTTATCAAAATGAAATGCAAGAACTGTGTTTTCAAAAATCTGCCGAAATCATTTTCAAGTCAATTCGTAGTCTTGCAACCTTGAGACAAAACAAGAGCAAGTTCTAAATTGATACACACACAACCGATAATTCACATAAGGAATTAAATAACTGTTTTTATGATTTATGAGTCAAAAATATCCAAATCGCATATCATTTATTCAAAGACGAAACGATAAAGATTTTTTAGTTTTTAGGCACAACAACCTTGTTCAAGCATGTATTTTATAAATATATATAATTTTCTAAAATCAACTCATCCTTAGCACATAATCAACATAATCACAAAAGAGTTCCATACGAATGCAATTCATCAAAGTAAGATTAAATATTATTACAGACCCAAAATCATCCACACTTTTATTTCTAACTCTAAAAATTCAATTAGATGTGCAAATAAAAGAAAAATAAAATTTAGAATACATTGAAAGCAACTAATGCAATTATATATGAAATGCAAAGAAATAAAAATGTAATATACATGGCCAAGGTAATCCGCACTTAGGCAGCATAGTCAATCCGAGAAATGTGGAGGTTGTCCATTTGCCTCATCATCCTCATCATTCTTCTCATATCTTGGCATATTTCAACTTGATTCTCATGAATCGCATGTACGCTTTCTTCCAACCTATCGATCTGGTTAACATCATACTCCTCCCTCGTCCAATGTCACGAAGGTCCCATCTCATCATCATTGGGCCTCATGCCTCCATAAGCTTGTATGACATCTCTATGTTCTTGCGAGTCGAGAGTCCAATTAGTTCATTCTCGAAGACTTCCAGGAGAGGTAAGTGCCAGATTATGGAGCGAAAAGTCGTACTTTGCTCGTTGTTGGGACAAAAAGTGATCCCCATGTGGGGTAATCATTCTTGTTATCTTTAGGTGCTCGAGGTTTAGCTCATTTTTCTCCAACTCTCCAATTTCTATGATAGAATTCTAACAATTCGATAATGGGTGTGATGAAGCCACCAATGCGAATGTGCCCTTCCATACTGTTCTTTTGTAAAGTAAGATGATCGATCAGGTCCCATGAAACGTTTAACATTATTCCCAATAGCATGCACCATAATGCCAATACTTCTTGCTTTTACATGCCTCCATTTTAGAATCAGGTGAGTATCTTTGATAATCACCCTTTGAATGTATCATAACACTGGGTTCCGAATCTTTGAGGCTTTTGAACTTTATATATTATATATTTTTCCTCTTTCCCCTTGTCTCTTTGTAATATTGGCCCAAAACTCTTTTTGGTTATAGTTCACTAGAAAATCGCCACAAAAACCTCCATCGAGGAGGTTGAAGAGATTCGTGATTTGGGTCAAAAAAGTGAGGTAGTGACCAGTATTTTTCAATCGGAGTGAGATCACTACAGGATCTCTCGTCGTCCACACCCTCTCAACCTTGAGTGTGCTCAGGAACTCCAACATCATCCAGTGATGCATTGGCCATGTTCCATTCATGAGCCCGTTGTTCCACCTAATTGAACTAAAGAATCTGTTCTCATCACCTTCAATTTTGAGAGCTTTCATGCACGTGGAGTTTGCATACTTTGTCGCTCGAACTCCCAAAACGATAAGTTGATACTTATTTCTTTTGGCTCTTAAGTTAAGTTGATCGTACTCTAAATTCATCCGGATCGGTGGCCAGATTGGTAATGTACTCCTCTTCTTTTATTCGGATGGGACATTAGGTGATGGTGGTAGTGACAATGTTGGTTCGCGTACTTGGAGTGCTCGGGAGGCATTACCTCCTTGTCATGTTCTAATGCGTCGTGAAGAAATGTCCTACAAACATGCTTCAATTAAACTTAACTCCAAGTATACTAATAATCATTTGGTTTTTCTCATTCAAAAACCAAAACCGAACATCCAACATCATTTACATTCTTCTTCGTCAAATAAACTCACAACGAACTTGATGCACTTACTCAATCATGATAAACTTAAAAAATATTTAAAGTAAACATCCAAAAATCAAATCCTATTGATCATCGCTACAACAGTTATCCCCCCAAATGTATGAATATTCCCCTAAATGTTAATTGAAAACATAATGCTGCAATTTGAAGTTCATAGCATGACTCAATCATTTCAAAAATGCATAAACATTTAAGTACTAAGCATGCATATCAAGTGTTTGACAATATTCTTTAATGAAAATTCAAGACAAAGCTCAAATTTGAAGTAGATCATACACCCAATCAAATAATTTCATCAATCTGTATAATCCTAAACATCAACTAAAAAGTATGCATTTGTAATTCGACCCAATTCTTCAAAAATCCTAAAACTCAAATATGAATAACCTTTGTTGAGAATTTAAAGAATCCATACCTTGTTGTTGGTTGGATGATGATGAAATGAAGTAATGTTGATGTGTTTTGTTTTTAAAACACAATTTTGTCCAAAATTCAGAAAAAAATTAAGAGAGAGAGAGAGAGGGTTGGCCGAGGAGAAGAATGAGTTTTTAAAATAGAATTTCGTGTCTGCTGAGTTTATACCCATTCGGTGTCTTATTATTGACATGACTAGCGGTAATGGTGGCCTTGAAATTGATCAATACTCGGGTCACTAGTGGGTCAGAAACCTCAAATTTCTTTCTTTTTGGAAATCTACCTATGTACCTTAAAATATTGGGTTACGTCCCATATAATGATTCCTTTTTTGTATGTACCTAGATATTCTCTTACGTCAAGAGATCAATTTTCAAAACAATGATGCCGTCACCATCTCTTTCCATTTTTTTCTTCATTTATCAATTTTCATGCACACAATTATCAATTTCACCAATATCACAACATATATCAATAAAGTTATGCAAAACACGATGTGAGGGTGTAATCAAGACATTTTCAACATGAGTACTTAAATCATCTATCTATTTACACTTCTCAACCAGAGGCACATTATCACATATTTTTATATAATTATAAATTTTTAGAACTTTATGCTCATCATTGATACTCAATGTGAGTTCTCCCTTTTAAAAGCCAATAAGGGATCGACTTGTTACTTAATGGCACGTTTTTATCCTCTTCCATATCTAAAACCTTAAATTCTATCGGGAAGAAGAATTCATCAACTTTCACTAGTACATCATCGACTCTATCCTTTAGTACATCAAAGATCTATCTGCTAGTTTGAATGTGATATTTTTCTGCTTGATGTTTCGGATCTCCAGTTTCTTGAAGATCGACAATGGCATAAGGTTTATGCTTGCTCCGAGATCATTAGAGGTCTGTTGTCAACAAACTTCCCGCAATAATACAAAGGATCTTGAAACCTCTGGTGTCTTTGCACTTGAGAGGCAATGTCTTTTGAATGACCGCGTTACATTTCTCAATTAGGTTTATGGTCACTAAAGTATTTTTTTATTGCTTGTTACCTCCTTTAAAAACCTTATGTGTTTGGCATCTACATTAAAGCATTAAAAAATGGTATGTTAATATGGTTTTTCTGAAAACAATTCTAGAAACTTGGAAAATTGCTCATCTATATTTTCTTTTTAACTTTATATGAGAACTATTAAAAATTAGAAGGGTGAAAACTTGTAGAGTTAGATTTTGGCTTCTCAACCTCTTTTTAGAGTTCTATTTCAATCGTATCCTCCCCGGTATGTTTTCCCATTTCTTTCTTAAGTTTGGTTTCAATGTGATCCGAACTTTTATGTTTCAAAATTAAAATCCAAGTTAAACCATTTGCGTCTATGTTTGAAAACAAGTTAGTTCGCCCACAAGAGAACGGGGTCACTTGTAAATTGGCAAGTTAAATCGGGTTGATTCTCTCGAGGAGTGGAACGGAGTCAACAATGTTTATTATTAATAAAACATAAGTTCTAATACTAAACACGCGATCAAAGGGGGGTTTTGTCCCAAAAATTTTGGAAGTACTTGATTTAAGAAAACTCGATGAACCTATCTTGCTTCGAGGGTGTCAACCTCTTTGCAAGAGTAGTTTTATCAATTCACGAACTGAACAATAACTATTATTACTCGATCTAAAGACTGATCCACCAAATATCATTCGCACATTTCATAAAAAAATAGATATGCATTTTCAAATTATCCAAAAGCAATTCTAATTAAGACAATCCACACCAAGTTATCCAAATCGGAATGATACAAATAAACTAAATTAACATTAAACAATCCGTCGCAAGATCATTCACAAAAACTTATTCATCAACGATTCGTAAGAAATATCCAAACATGATATCACAAGATTACTATCTAACATGAATTATTGAACTAATTAACGAGATAAAAGTTTAGAGTTTACTAAATCATTAGAAAACTCAATCACAATACTACGATGAATTCTTGCCAAATCCAGCTATTCCGGGAAATGAAATGAACTTCGCTGAATCCTGGAAGCTTTTCACGAACCTCCGTCTTCAGCGGTCATCACGAACCAATCGAACTTCTAAATGAATTTTCCGTAAGGAATATAAGTCAAAGGTTGAGAAAGTTGTCAATTCTCTCTTCCAATGTATATGATCCAGTCTAGGGATGAAAAGATGGGTCTTCTCTGAGAATTTCTGAGTTTTAAAGGCTCAAAAACCATTTCATAACTGAAAAATCCCGAAAATCTGCAATTTGTAACGTATGAGTTCGATCGGATTATTCATGAGTACGATCGGATGAAAGCTTCTGTCCTCTTGTTTGATCGGACATAGCACTTATCCAATCACTGCATGTTTTGAAAGTCAATCCGATCAGTTATTGAGCTCATCCAATCGGATAGGTGTTCTTTTGGCTACTTCGAGCACTGATTCTTCGTCTTCATCTCCCGGGTTTTGTCAAGTGATTCAGCTAAAAGAGAAAAACAAGAAAAATGGTCCAAAATGACCAATTATTGAATAAAAAGTCAAAAAGCTAATCGAAAAGCCAAATAATGCAAAATCATGCAAAATAGCTAATTCTTGACCTAAGAAGATGGTAAAAAGACTCAAACATGACTCAAAATATGTACAAAAGTGTAACAAAAACGTACGAATTAATCACCCCGTGCATTATTGGTTTGTTCGTCCTCGAACAAACGAAAGAATCAAAATCAAGAAAGAATGAAAGTAGTTAGATCAAAGAGTCATGTTGTGCATATAACTTAGTTTTGCAAATATAAACACTTTTGTTGAAAACTTTTAAGCTAAGGTCCTATTACTTTTCACCTTGAAATCAAAAGAATGCGTCCTCTCAAAAGAGAGATATATATAATGGTGAACTCATTCGCTCGTGTTTTTCAAAAGGTAAGATCTAAACATGCATTCAACGACTCGGGTCAATCTAAACATGCATTCAACGACTCTTGAAAATCAAAGACTCGTACATCGCATAAAGGTGTGCACATCTAATCAAGAATCAGATTAGGACTTTTTAGGGTTGTAATGTAAGATCTTTGGTAAGGTATGTCATATATAAAGATGTGTGGCTAACTCGCGAAAAAAAGCAATCAATAACTCACTCAATCAAACATTTTTAAGCATAGAGCATAGTTTTGCTCCTCAATCCTCCCAAAATAATCATGTACTATTATTTTTAGACTTTTATAACTAAGTCTATTTCTCACCCAAAACCCAAATACTTGCCTTTATACACAGGCTTTATTCTTAATATCTAGATGCTCTGAAAGAACTTAAGCATCCTTAATTTCCTCTTTTTATTTTTTTATTATAAACTCCACTAATTCCCACCCTGCAATCGTCAATCTCAATAAATCAAAAATAAACTCTCATATCACAAACTTAACTGAAATAAGAGCTACAATGATGCTCATGCCTAACAAAGAGACGGGATAAAGGCTCGAAGGGGCTCATTATGGATTTATAGTGGTTTTTATTTCTGAATATAGCTGGAATTGGGTTTTATATGTGCCTATCGTCATTTTCAAAATGAAATGTACATATGCGACTTTGAGACTTTTCAAAACACTTATCGAATCATAGCATGTAATGTTGATCAACACACAAGGCTTCTTACAAGGGTTTATTCAAACTTTGAAAGCAAGGTAATCGAGTTTCGAAAGCTTCGCAAAATTGCTAACGACTAAGTGTTATTTTAAATAATTATATATAATTAGGTTTCGAAAAATTTAGCACTAAACAAGCTCAAAGGACTCTAACGATGGATCACACAATTCATGATTTTGACAGGCAAGCTAGTACAAACACAAATAAGTATGGGAATAATTTCAACTAAAGCTGACATAAGCAATTGGTTAATTCATACGTAGTTACATAATAGAACTAAAAAGTAAATAAATTGACTAAGATTATTTGAATTATGCATGCATCCAGGTTCATCCGGTCCGATATAGCACTCGTCCGACCGGATGAAGTGTAATTAACATGTTCGACCGGTGAATGTTCTTGTCCGGTCGGGCAAGAGGACAGTAGGTTTTGTCCGGTCAGATATTACTGTCCTTCTGATCGAATGATACCTTTTTGGTCGAATTTCGGCCAATTTCACCCCCTTGCAAAAAGAAATTAGCAATCTCCTGGTTGCTAACCAAAATAAGTAATAAACGGGAAGGGACAGTTCAAACATGCAATAATTCAAATCAGTTATTTAGTACAGACACCCACGCACCCAACATAAAATAAAATAAAAAAAATAAAATAAACAAATTAAAAGTTTGGATAGAAATGATACAAATTGGGGAACGAGCCCGCCTACTGGTCCATGTCGTGTGGAGGTGGAGGTGGGTAGCGATGCTCGATCCTCATCAAGCGTTCATCTATAGAAATGAGGTATCCATGGTTGGTTTCGACATTATCGTTCAACCTAGCGAGATATTTGTTAGTTGTGGCTATGTTGGCGTCCAATATCTCCAGGGAACCTTGAAATGTCCTCGATTCTTCATGTGCCTCCCACTCATTTGATCCATCATAATCGCTTGGAAATCCTGCTGCTGCCTCCACTGTTCATCCGAGTAACCACCACCAAAGTTACCACTATAGCCACCATTGTAGCCACCATACTCGAGACCTTCCCCATAGTCTCTGTGAGCGTATCCTTGGAAACCTGTGTTTCCATCATCTCCATCCTCCTCATCGTCGTCCTCATTCTCTTCGTCATCCTCGTCATCATCATCCTCATTCTCATCATCGTCGGTGTCTTCGACTATTTCGGCCCTTTTCTTTTCCGAGGGCATCAAGAAAGTTGGAATGGTAATATTACGACCGTTGAATGTTCGACTTTCAACCAGCATAGCCACACTCGAATAGATAATTTCGTCATCGTAAGGGTCACAGTTGTGCTTTCGTGCGAGCTCGGTGACGAACGTACCCAAGGTGAGCTTCGCCATCTTCCTATCGTTCATTTGTTGAACGTTCTCTATCGCGGCTATCATTAACGAATAGAGTTTCGCTTCACCCCGGTGGTGCGCAATCCACAAGGCTCGAAACTTGGATGACGAGATCCGCATCATGTCCTCTTTTCCCAAAAACACTTGCATGAAAAAGTTATACGTCAAGTACATGGCATTCGACCGTAATGAAGTGGAATTAAAACAGCATCCGGGCTCCGGTGGTGCTCCCGAAAGTTTCTCCCACCAAACCTTCTGGTCATAATCATCGTGCTGAAATAACTCGTCTCCTAGTTTGTCGTTGGTTATTCCGAAGATGACGTTGAGGTCCCCTTTGGTGGTATGAAATGGGCGGTTGCGGATTCAACAATTAAAAGAGCCATCGGCAACCGGCTTGTAAGTCGTGAAAAACTCCAGCATTAGAGTTCGATAGCTGGGTTGCTTAACGTCCGCCCATTTTTCCAAGTTGAGGGCCTTGATGCCCGCCATGAATTTCTCTGCCATTTTATCGCCCATTGCGATTTGGAGATCCCAAAATTTAGTATCGATGTGCTGAGGAGCGTAAACGTCTCTTGCAATCAAGGATTTATACAGCGTCACCTCCCTCTCATCGATTAAATCGAACAGAGCCAAGCCTCCCCCAATATTCCTTGTTCCTTTCCCACGACCTCTTCCCGAGTTGATTCCCTTCCTTGGTCGTGATCCAGAAGCCATTGTGATAAAAAGTTCAAATATTTGGGCACAAAAACTCTCTTAGGACTTTCATCGAACACCTACTGTGCGACACACTTTCAACCCAAAACAACCTCCAAATTCTCCCAACAATCACTCCCCTTCAAAAACCTTGCAAATCAATTCCCAAGCAGTTAAAGAGTTTGAGTTCAAGACATTTTACCTATCGAATCACGGATTCGTGTTCTTGAGGTTTGAGGGGAACAAATTGGACTTGATCTTTTTCTTCCGAACGGATGGAGTTGATTGAATTAGTTCCAATCGGATATGTTTGTTTGAAAGAATATGGGATTAATATCGATTTGAAAATGACTTTGCTCTTTTGCTCTGTAAAATAGGAGAATAATTAGTTGAAGTGTGAAATTTTCGTGTTTAAGAAAACTGACTTTTATAAAATCTGCACTGTCGTCTGACCGGATTATGGTCCTGTCTGATCGGATGTGAGTCCAGTGTGTTTTATCCGGTCGGATAGTGTTCTTTTTTTCGGTCGGATGGTCAGCCAGTAACTTTAGTCCGATCAGTTTAGACCTCCATCCAGTCGGTTGGTACTGTTCCCTGTAAAACTTACGAAAAGATTCGTTAAATAGAAATAAATTGCGCAAGCACAAATCCTTTATTTATTCAATAAGTGAGCATAATTGCTCTTATTTAAACTAGAAATTATACCAAACGACAATAAGCTAAATCCTGAACATAATTGCATAAAATTAAGGTAAACAAGGAACTAAGATCCTATGGTCTAGGTCCATAAGCCAAATCTTCAAGGTTTTTTATATCCTCCTTCATCTTGGCAATCTTGGCCTTGAGTTCGACGATCTTGGCGTCCGCCTCGGCCAAATATTTGTGGAAGGTGGCTATGTCCTCCGCCAGTGCCATCTCCTCGTAGATATAATTGGAGATATCCGCCCTCATCTCTCTCATTTTTTCTCTCTATTCCTCCAGTTTAATTTCAAACTCTCCACCGTATCCTCGTATTTCATTCTACTTACCCACCCATGACCAAAGTGAAAAGGGGATGGGTTGTTGCTCATGTTTCTAAGTGAGTATTCAAAAACCATGGAGTGTGAAAAAAAAAAGACTGTTATGAGGAACAAGAACACTGAAGATGGGTTTTTATAGGAATCAAACGCTCAGAGGAGGGAAACCTAAGGATCTTATAAAATCAAGACGTTCCTAGTTTTTCCTTGATTACAATAAAATAATAGGATTAAAATTAGCCAATATTCAGCACAATCCTTACCAAATCAGACTTACCTTACGCAATATTCTTCCCAAATCTGTGTTCAGAATCAGTTAATCTCACTGCGATATTCGATCGAATTGTGTGTTGTCCGATCGGATGGTGGGTAGTCGGCATATCCGATTGGTCATAATTTTTATCCAGTCGGAAGATAGTCCAGTAAGTTTGATCCGACTGGTTGTATTCATCCCTCCGATCGGATGATTTGTGCTGAAGGTTGATCTGAAGCTTTCTAAACATCTTAAAACAAAAATAATAACTTTCCAATATGAAATATATGTACAGAAATGAAAATAAAATAAGAACACTTGGGCTACCTCCCAAGAAGTGCAAATGTTAACGTCCTTTGATAGACGTTTCCTCATCTTGGTTCAAGAATCTTGAGGTGGATCATTATGTAGCATGACCTCACGATCGTTTCTGGGGGTAGGTCCCCCATGATACAATTTCACTCGATGACCATTGACTTGGAACGTGGAATCGCTTTTCTTGTCGTACAAAGTGATAGTCCCAAATTTGCTGATATTAGTGATCAAGTATGGCCCACTCCATTTCAACTTGAGTTTTCCTGGAAAAAGTTTGAAATGTGAGATAAATAGTAAGGCTAGTTTCCCTAACTCCAATTCCTTTGGAATAAGCTTTTTGTCGTGCATATATGTCATCTTTTGCTTGCTTGCCTACGCCATCTCATAAGAGTCGTTTCTTCTTTCTTCCAACTCACTCAATTCTAACTTCCTAAACTCATCGGCCTCGTTTACATCCATGTTCAGTTTTCGTATTGCCCATTCCTCTTTGTGTGCTAACTCAACTGGTAGATGACAAGATTTTCCATAAACCAATCAAAAAGGACTCATGCCCAAAACCGTCTTATGGGCCATTCGATATGCCCACAATTCATCAACGAGTTTCATCGCACAATCTCTACGGTTTAGCTTTACTATCTTCTCAAGAATGCCTTTAATTTGTCAATTACTTGTCTCCACTTGTCCCGACGTTTGTGGATTATAGGGGGTTTCTACTTTGTGCCGCACCCCTTATTTGCTTATCAACCGGTCGAAAGCGTGGTTACAAAAATGGCTACCTCCGTCACTTATGATTGCTCTTGGCACTCCAAAACGGATAAAAATGCTTTTGTGTAAGAACTTGAGAACGATCTCGGAATTAGCCTTGCGGGTTGGTATCGCTTCCACTCATTTCGACACACAATCAACTCCAACAAGGATGTACTCATACTCTTCACTCTTTGGAAATGGTCCCATAAAATCGATGCCCAATATATCAAAGATTTCGATTACTTGATTCGGAACCAATGGCATCTCGTTCTTCTTCTCTATTGAGTCCGATCTTTGACAATTATCGCATGTCTTGCAGTAATGGTGTGCATCGGCGAATAGTGAGGGCCAATATAAACCGGATTGGAGGACTTTGAATGATGTCTTCTGGCTCCTGAAATGTCCTCCCTCGTCATGACAGACCTCAACACATCAATCTTTTCTTCGTCCGGTAAACACCTTCGATAGAGTCCATCCTTGCAACGTTTATACAAGTATGGATCATCCCAAAAGAAACTCCTGCACTTAGACAAAAGTCTCTTTTTTTCTTGGGTACAAAGGTGGGTAGAGATAATATTGCATGCAAGATAATTGACAAAATCAGCATACCAAGGCTCACTAATGTTTTAACCAGTGTTAGCATCCTCATACGAAAAAATATCATCGACAAAACTAATTTTGCTAGACTCATTATCTACTAACATGCGAAATAAATGATTGGCAATCACATTTTCACATCCTTTTTATCCTTGATTTCAACGTCGAACTCTTGCAAAAGAAGAACCCAACGAATCAACCTTGGTTTACTTTAGATTTTAACAAATAAGTGGCGCAAGGCCGCATGATCGGTGTGCACAATTACTTTTGACCCAACAATATAAGAACGAAGTTTATCTAATGAAAACATTACAGAAAATAGTTCCCGTTCAGTGGTGGTATAATTACATTGTGCACTATTTAGCATGAGACTAGCATAATAGATCACCCTTAGCAATTTATCAACTCGTTGCCCCAAAACAGCCCCTACCGCATCGTTAGACGCGTCATACATAATCTCTAATGGTAGTGACCAATTGGGTCCAACTACAACCGATGCCTGTGTGAGTTTTCTTTCAATACGTTAAAGGCATCAAGACATTTATCATCAAACTCAAAAGGCAAATCTTTATTCAATAATTTACACAACAGGCGACAAATTTTTGAAAAATCTTTTATGAAATGCCGATAAAATCCCGCGTGCCCTCGAAAACTTCTAATTCCCTTAAAATCTTTATGTGGTGGGAGGGTTTGAATAACATCAATCTTGGCCTTATCGAATTCTAACCCCTTGCTTGACACAACATGCCCAAGCACGATCCCACTTTTTACCATAAAGTTCGATTTCTCCCAACTCAACGTCCAACAAAACTCTACACATCGTTCAAGCACTTTAGATAAATTATTTAAACAATGAGAGAAAGATGAGCCATATATCGAAAAACCATCCATGAAGACTTCGAGGAAGTTGTCAATGAACTCAGTGAAGATGGAAAGCATGCATCTCTGGAATGTTGCTGGTGCGTTGCATAATCCGAACGACATCCTCTGGTAAGCATACCTGCCAAAAGGACACATGAATGTAGTCTTCTTCTGATCTTCTGGAGCTTTTGCTATTTGATAATAGCCCTGAAAGGCCGTCCAAAAAGTAATAGTATCCGTGCCCTGCCAGTTTATCGGCTATTTGATCCATGAATGGAAGTGGGAAGTGATCCCTTATTGTTGCTGCATTTAGTTTTCGGTAATCAATACACATGCGCCACCCAGTGGTTGAGCGCGTTGGAACAACCTCTCTCTTCTCATCTTCCACAATTTCTATGCCTCCTTTCTTCGGAACGACGTGCACTGGGATGACCCACTCGCTAACGGACACAGGGTAGATAATTCCTTCTTCAATGAGTTTGAAAATTTCCTTTTTGAATACCTCTTGAAGTGTCGGATTCAAGCGTCTTTGTCCATCCCTTATTGGTTTGTCTCCTTCTTCTAACTCAATCTGATGCATGCACGTCACCAGACTTATTCCTCTAATGTTTCCGATGCTCCAACCAATTGCTTGTTTGTACTTTTTAAGTACCTCGATCAATTCATTTTCTTCATGCTCAGCTAGTTCCGCGAAAATGATCACGGGTTTTCTCTCGTTGGCTTCGAGAAAAACATACTTGAGGTGGATCAAAAGTGGTTTAAACTCTATTTTAGGTTCTACCATGGGCTCACAGACGTTTCACTCACGTGCTCCTCGTCAATCTCGAATACGTCGACCACCCCCTCCGTATTAAAATTTTCGTCCTAGAAGTTCCATTTCTCAAAAGGTGTTATACTGAACAATTCTTTCACGCATTGATCCACTGAATCGAGATAAGAACAATAAGGTTCCATTGAATGTGAAGGAACTCTTTAAATGTCTCTAAGTGAAAACATGACCGATTCACCGAACACTAAAAGTGTCATTTTTCCTCGCCCACGTCGATCAAGGTGTGTTATGTTGCCATGAAAGGTCTACCAATTAGAATTGTGTGCTTCTTACTTAATTTTGCAATTTCTCCGACATCTAGTATAACAAAGTCCACGGGGACTACTAAGGAACCGACTTCTACAAAAATGTCTTCGACTACTCACAAGGGATGTCGTACTGATCGGTCGGCTAACTAAAGTCTCAATCTTGTTGGTTTAATCTCCCCAAGGTTGAACTTTTTGTAAAGGGCGTAGGGCATCAAGTTCATCCCTGCCCCTAAATCGAGCATTCCTCTAGTGTTTTATCCATCCCTGAGAGTTATCGTTATGCAAGAACTCCCTGGGTCGCCCGCTTTCGATGGTAGTGGTTGATGGCAAATTGCACTCACTTCTTTTGAAAACACTATTCTCTCATTTGCCTCTACCTTCCTCTCCTTTGATGCTAGTTCTTTGAAAATTTTCATGTAACCCGACATTACCTTGATCATATCAAACAGTGGTAAGTTTACATTCACGTTCTTCAACATGTTGTAGAGTTCCATGAATTTCTTGCTCTCTTTCGCTGGCTTGAGTTTGTTTGGAAGTGGTATAGAGTCACGGATGACTCGTTATTGTTTGAGAATGCTCAAATTCTCCTGTGTATGGGTTTCATCCGACCAGATATCCTCTTCAGTCCGATCGGATAAAACTTCCTGTCCTCTGGTCCGATCGGAATTATGCTTCGTCTGGTCGGACAAAACTTTCTCTCCTCCAGTCCGATCAGATTTTCCCCCAGTCCGTTCGGATAAAACTTCATGTCCCGCAGCCCGATCGGAATTTTGCTTCATCCGGTCGGATAAAACTTTCTATCCTCCAATCCAGTCAAATTTTTGCCCTATCCGATCGGATTCCTTGGCTGGTTTTTCCTTCAAAATACATTTGTCATCATGATCCTCCCCTTCTGTCACTCCGATTCGTTATCGACTTTCTTGCCTACCCTTAGCACATTTATGACCATTAACTGCTCGGGTTAAGTGGGGAGTTTTTTGGGGTCGGCTCTGAGTTTTTCCACGAACGCGAAAAGTTGACCTATCATCATCTCCAACTTGTTCATTTATTTCTTTGTTAGGTTATTTTCCTCGATGGTTCGAAGGGTCTCTTCTCGATTGCGTAGCGTTTCCATCTCTTGCCTTTGCCTCCAAAGTAGCAACTCTTCATCGGAATCTTAGGGTATTGGGGGTTTTTGTTATTGTGGTGGAGTTTTATATTATTGTTGTTGTGGTTGACTTTGCCTTTGCGAAAAACGTTGTTGATAACCACCTTGGCCCTTGTTCTGATAGGAATTGTAATTGCTCGGTCCTCCTTGACTTTTGTTTGGGCGGTGGTACGTAATTGGGACTCCCCGGTCTGTATCTGAGGTTTAAATGGTCTCGGATAATCGGATTGTACGAGTTGTAAGTTTTAGTGAACTTTTGACCAAATTTAATGTTGGATTGGAATTCTTGCACGGTGTTCACCTCTTCGTCCTCGTCTTTGTCAAATGTTGTGTCACACATGTTGTCTCCATGTCCAAATGCTCCATAGACCCCACAGATTTCGTGTGATGGTTACGTCATTTCCTTCTCACGCGTCATCATTCCAGTCAACAATGAAACTTGTTTTGTAAGCTCCTCAAGTTTGCCACTCTCCCCTTTTGATGTTGATACTTCGTTCACTCTAATTTTCCTTGGTCTGGAACTCGTTTGCCTAGATTTCTCACCCAAAATTTTGAACAAATCCCATGCCTCCATCGCGGTTAAGTCTCCAAACTCGCAGGCCTTGTTCTCAACTTGTTCCTTAAAGTTGGCAACAATCCTTCGTGGAAATAGTTGTTGAACATTTTGGGACTATTGTTGTGATGCGGGCATGCTTGTACAAGTCCTTTGTATCGTTCCCACGCTTCGTGGAATGACTTTCCGTCCATCTGCTCAAAATTGGTGATTTCTCTGCTGAGTTTGGCTGTCGTTTGAGCCGAATAAAATCTGCCCACGAACTTCTTAAACACCATATCCCAATTAGTTAGGGAATTGGGTTGCAATGATAAAAGCCACTGTTTGGCCTTTTCCTTCAAGCTACTTGGAAAACACCTCATCTTGAGTTGATTCTCGTTTAATCCAAATGCTGGTATTCTGGACACCGCCGCATAAAACTCTCGAATAAAATTAAGCGGGTCTTCATTCGGCATTCCATAAAAGGTTGGAAATTGATTGACAATCTTAGACTTTAACTCGTAGTCTGGAGCCGTTGGGCCTTAGACGATAGCTGAACTATATGGGCCAATGTTTGGGCATACTAGGTCTCCTTGTCGGCGTTCATTTGGATATCGTTGCCCTCGGCCTCCACGAATGTTTCTTCCTCCACCATAACTATTGTATTGCTCTTCTTCATAAGTTTGGTCGCACTCGTCATTTTTCCAAACACTGTACATTTGTTTGTTTCTTCCGTTTCTAAAATGATTCGGTCCTCGTGCTCGGTTCTCAAATTCAAAATGATTTTGTTGGTTATTTCGAGGCTGGGGACCGCCATTTCCAACATGATTATCTTCGAATCTTTGATTTGCCCATGTGTTGAAGTCTTGGACTTCCTCTAACCTTTGGAAATGTTGTGGCGTTCGATCGACTGGTTGTTTTTGCATCGATCTCAACCGGCTACCATCTTTCCATGGCTTACCGCACGAGGATGCTCTCCACTTCCTTCGAATTTTCTCCTACACCGTGTCAAGCTTTCCACGACAAGGGATATATATTGACCAAATCAAGATGTGATTCTTTCCATACACGGTGAGAGATAAGGCAGTCGATTGGATAATGACGTTACCGTCTTACTCCACCACCAATTGGGACTTGGTGAGTGAGAAGTTAATAGAAGAGTACTACTCCCAAGACAAGAAGGCCGACTTTTGAGCGAAGATTACCTCGTTCTGTCAAGCAAGCGATGAGACCTTTTATGAGGCATTGGAGCATTTCAAGGGTTACCTTACCAAGTGCCCTCACCATCGGTTCACCGATAATTTCTTGAACCAATTTTTCCACAATGGCTTGACATTTACGTCTAAACGCATTGTGAACAATGCTGCTGCAAGAAACCTCGTCAGCCGCTCGATGATGAATCTATATAACATCTTCATTAATATGGCCGCAGACGATCACCAATTGAGTATATTGGAGCAAACAGAGAAAGTGAAAGAAGTATCAACGAGGGATGAGACTGAGTGGGCTCGTAAGATTGTCTACCTCTATTGTCAAGTGGCTTCTCTCACCAAGCCCTACCCAGTTTTGATGGAGACATGCACCACGCACGGTATCTTGGGTCATGGAGCTAGTATGTGCCCGATGGTTTTTTAACAACCAAGTGAGTTTGACGAGCAAGTGTTCGCGGTCCAAGGCTACCAAACCTCGCAACCAAACGAAGCCCAACGAAGTGGGATCCAACGGCATAACAATCCATATTTTCAAACTTACAACCCTGGGTGGAGGAACCACCCTAACTTTGGGTGGAGGGACACGACCAATGCATAAAAACCATCACCAATGCAACACCATGACCTCAAGCCATGTTTAATGCACGAACACCTTTCCCGCCTCTTCAAGCATCTTTTTCGGCTCCTCAAGATAATTCGGCGTCATGCCGACCAAGCATTGAGTCCATCTTGACCGAACTTTCGGGTTCTATCTAACAATTGATCAAACGGCTTGCGAGTTTACATACACAAGTGGGGCAAGTGGCGATGGATGTTAATGATCTTAAGTGGGACCACAACAAGGGAAATCTACCGAGTCAACCGATTCAAGCTCAAGCCGTGATGATTCTTCGAAGTGGCAAGTTGGTAGATAACAAGGTTTCCCATCCCGATGATGATCCCTTACTTTCACTCCAAGTTCAAGACAATTTGACTGTGCAAGACCCGGATGACCCCGTGGTCACTCCTAGTACACCCACATTCTCTTCAAGTGGTGAGGAGAAGGATACCAAGGTTATTGAGGGACTCCACAAATCCGTGACACCGTATCGACCCTCAATCCCATATCCGAGCTGTATCTGACCGATGAAGCAAGACGCCCAATTTCTTGAATTATACAAGATGTTGTCCAAGGTGAACATCAACCTTCCCTTGCTCGATATTATCTGAAACGTGCCCGCGTACACGAAATTCCATGGAGTTGACACCCAAGAAGCGACGGTTCGAGGACAATGAGAGGTTGTGTATATCAAACGTGGTGAGCATCATTTATAGCAATCCTCTTCCACCTAAGGAGGGCGATCTGGGAAGTTTTTGTATAAAGATCACTCTCGGGAATGGCAAGGAAACACGAGGGATGCTAGAAACCGGCGCAGGGATTAATTTGATGCCCTACTCCATCTTTAAACAATTGGAGTTGGGCAGTCTCAAGGAAACAATGATGTGTTTGCAATTGGCCGACCGATCAATTCGGTACCCGAAGGGGGTAGTTGAAGATGTGTTGGTGCAAGTAGGAGGCCTCATAGTCCCCATGGATTTCGTGATCTTGGATGTTGGATAAGTGAGCAATGAAAGCCGTGAGAATGGGAAGTTGACGTTCTTGGTTATGGGGGACACGGTGAATTCTTTGATCTAAGACTTGAGTGTCATTCCCCCTCCTCTTCTCAAGCTGATGAAGCCCTGAACACCGGTTCGGGAGTGCATTTCAGACGAGCCAAGCGGTAATCCCGCATCCAGAGGGGGGCAGAGCATCGGCTCGGGTCACGACATGAGTTGGCACAAGTTCCAATGGCAAGTGTTTGCACGTCTCAATCGGATCGATGCCCAATTAGGTTTGATTACTGAGGAGATGAGGTTGGGGCATGCGAGGAGCGACCAAAGACGAGGAATCCAACCTCAACCCCCGACATAGGAGACGTCGATGATTCTCCCAACTATCCTTTTTTTTGCTTTAATAAGACTTGTGATTTATTTTTGTTTGTTTTATACTTACTCTTGTTTATTGTTCGATTATGTTATTTTATTTCTCATCTCAACTCTTGAAAAATTATATATATATAATTTCAAAAAAAAGGCTAAAAATAAAAATTTAGTATGTATTGTGCTTTTGATTTATAATTCTCTTTTATTCCCCATCCCCATTCTTAAAAAAAATCATCATAAAAAAATAAAAATTCCGAAAACCTCAAAAAAAGATTTTCACTTTTTGTACATAGCTTGTTTTTGCAACTTTCCCCCAGTTTTTTCATGTCTTGTAGATAGATTGTCTCGACTCCCAGAGAGAAATTATGCACGACCGAGTCATCATCACAAGCTCGAGAATAGGGGTATTTTCTTTTCCCTTTACACTTTTTACCGCTTTATAGCTTAATTTGCAATGAGGACATTGCTAGGTTTTAAGTGTGGGGTGGTTAGGGTTTGCCTTAGGCCTTTAAGTTGTTTGTATGCTTGCTTGTGATAATTGAGTAGTGCATGTGTGTGTTATATTTGCTTGGAACCTTGATGAAGTGACGCGGTTTTGATGATTTAGTTAGGGAGTTTAGGTTGTCGATCGGATGTAGTGGACTTAGGTAGCTTAACTTGTTGGAAACTTCGTTCAGCTTTAACTTCGTGCTATCCTTGAGATCAATTTTGAACTAGTGCCTCAACTAACCTCGTCATCGAACATTCTCTATAGGATTTTTGTTTTGTAATTTTTCTTCTAATATTGAAGTCGTAAATTACTCCATGTGCTCGATCGGAAATATTGTGAATTTCTAGTAGCAATGAGTGATCGGAGTCGTTGAACTCTATTTGTATTATATATAAACAAAAAAAATGATGAATAAACAAGGATACGATATAAGTCCTTGAAGTTATTATGTAATAAATGTGCAACCCTTGCACATTTCTCTTTTCCCTTTTTAGATTTTGTTTGTTAAAGAGAGTTGTAGATGATTGGGGCTAGTAGGAAGCCGATTAACATTTCGAGCGTGGAT
Source organism: Phtheirospermum japonicum (assembly GCA_014905375.1). NCBI lineage: Eukaryota > Viridiplantae > Streptophyta > Magnoliopsida > Lamiales > Orobanchaceae > Phtheirospermum > Phtheirospermum japonicum. The sequence continues at coordinate 116,101 of BMAC01000841.1, forward strand.
AGACCTTAGCCGGGGCAAGGACGGGGGGACCTACCTGGAGGGTTATCTTGTACTTTTAGGTTCTGGGAGCCAATCTAAACTTTCTTTGTCAACGCATCCTTGTCGTCACTTTTGATCAAGCTAACAAGCATTGTAGCATGCGACGTCTCGAATTAGATTATTGTGCATTATTATAGAATCAATTAAGGGTAGTTTCATAATTCTAGACTAAATTTGCTTGAGGAAAAGCAATTATTCTAAGTGTGGGGTGGTTGATTTGCATGTTTTTGTACATGTTTTTGTTACATTTTTGTGTCGTGATTGCATGTGTTTCGCTTGCATTTATTGGTGTTAGGGGTCGATTAGGCCTATTTTGTTAGTTTTAGGTTTTATAGCGTTTGCGCGGTTTCTATTAGTGTTAGCTTGAAGTTGAAAATTTATTGCAGGGTATGAGAAAGAGTTTAAAGGATTTTTTTCCCTTGCCAATTCCAAAGGACATCGATTAGAGTGTGTATAGTAATAAGTTTACTGCTAAAGAATTAGAGTATTATTATAAGACACTCATTGAAGATTATAGTATATTGGTTGATAATTTGAATGTTGTTCAGTGTTGCAGTTATGATAAAGCCATGGAATGCAATACATTCGATCAAGGGTGGTGTATTTCTTGTCTATAGATATGGAGGGGTTGGTAAAAAAATTGTTTGAAGGACACTTTTTGTGGTCATTAGATCTAATGGTTGAAGTATTTTAATGTAACATATAGCGGCATAACTTCTCTTCTTCTTCCGAAAGGAAAAACTGGGTATTCTAGATTTAAGATTTCTTTAATCTCCACCAAGATTCATCATGTTAGATCTTTACTGAAACTCCACTTGTAGAGTTAATGGTACATGAGCAACTCATTACTTAAGACGAAGCTTCGATGATGCAGGCATTATTTTGAAACTCTTCACAAAATATTTAAAGACTTGATGGGATTGCAAAATAATTCTAATAGACAGCCTCCATTTGGTGGCAAAATAACAGTTCTTGGTGGATATTTTCGTCAAATTTTGTTAGTTATTCCAAAAGGTACTAGAATAGAGAGAGTTCACACGATGATTAATTCTTCACATTTACAGACTCATTGTATAGTTTTGAGGTTGACCAAGAATATGAGGCTTCAAAATCTCAATTCAGACCCCGATTGTGTTGAATTAAATAAATTTTAGCGACTAGATAAAAAGTATAGGAGATAGAACAATTGGAGGCCAAATGCTGGTGTAGTTAAAATTGAAACACCATAAGATCTATTAATAAAAGATGATGGTGACAATATTACGTCAATTATGGTGAGCACATATCCACAATTTGGAAAAATTAGTGAATGTTATGCTTATTTGGAAGGTCGTGGTATTCTGCCACAACACTTGATTTCGTCGATTTAATTAATGAATATATGACCTCATAGAATGATGGAAAATTTAAACACTACAAAAAAATAGTGAAATGCTGACGGGTTCCGCCCGTCAACATTTTTGGCGTCAGTAAATGATATGTTAATAAATAAATAAACTTATCCCTAAAATAGAAAGTTTTTAGTCGTGCGTAAAAAAAAAGGGCGGGTCTTTTTTTTTCTTTTGGCGCCTAAAAATCAGTTATTTTTGGTAGCTTATAATCTAATCACGGTATTGATACTTAGCATAAAGAATCGGTCACACCCATACTTCTCCAAATTGCATTTAAAAAAAAATTCCACTTGCGGTGCATAAGCAGTCAAGCCAAGGTTTGTTCATGTGTGTTTAAGTGTGTGAGATTTGGGTTAGTTGGTTTTCATATGTGAATTTTTGTGTTAAAAACTAGAATAATAAATTAGTGATATTGTTTATCCATATGTAATTCTTTTCTGAATTTACTGCATATGTAATCATATGTTCTTCCAACTTCTCAGCTTATTCATTTGTTCATCATATGTAAAAAGATGTTTGRAGTTGGTTTGTTATGAGTATATATATGCATAGTGTGTATTGAAATTTTGCCAGATAATTTATTTACTGAGGCTAAACTGGAATACTTATGTGGTACATTTATGCTAATTCTGGGGAACATTTATGTACATCTTAGATTATTCTGATTTAAAAATTATGTATGCTTAGTGTAGATTGTAATCGCGATGCCAGAATATATTTGCAGTAGCTTTCTTGTGAGTATATGAATGCTTATTTTAAATTGAATTTGTGACTACATAATATGTTTTTATGATGCTGAACTGGAATACATATGATTGTGTAATAACATTTTCTAGTTTTCTATCACATTTATGTTGATCTTAGATATACATGCTTACTGTATATCTAATTATGTTAGATAATATGTTTTATGATGATTATCTTGAATACATTAACTAGTGTAGTAGCCTTATGTTAGTTTTGTATCACATTTATGATGATTCCAGAATTAATGATGCTTAAATTATGTAATGAGATCTGTTACTGTGATCTTAGATTATTGTGATGCTAAAATTATTTTATATTATTTGTTAGCAGGTTCTGTGTAAAATGAAATATAACATAACTTGATTTATTAAGTAAATCTAGTTTATAATATTTGTGATCTTTTTGTTTGTAATATTTACAATTTTTAATCCATATGCTAGTTGTATCATCCCCACGGTGTTTAACTGTGCTGTTGTGATTGCGAATATTTCACCCAATTGATGCTAATTAAGTAAGCAATGAAAAATAGATTGATGCTAAATAATTATTCAATGACGAACATATAATTTCGATACACTGGTCTTTTTAATTTATGATGATGTTCAACAATTGTATTTCTTTTACAATCTAATTGTCGGATATATGTGTGTTCATCATAGATCTCATGTAAAGAATATATTTCTTTAAACAAACTTTTTATAATGTAGTATCCAACTGTGTCTAGTATCCATTATAATGTTATTAGTTTATTTGTATATCAGTTGGCTGATCAATGACGTTATTTGTTGTGTTCTGTTTAGTCAGAGAAATGGCACCGGGAGGTATACTGAAGAAACAGAAAGTGACCGCAAACAAGCCTCGACTACATGTCGCGAACCATACTTCTTTTAATGCCTCCACACTCCGTAGGCTGACAAGAAAATCTGACGGTCTGAACGAACCACCTGCCACTCAAAACCAACCACCTTCCACTCAATCCCAACCACCTGCCACTAAAAACAAACCACCTGCCACTCAATCCCAACCACCTGCCACTAAAAACCAGCCACCTGCCCCCAAAATCAATCACCTATCCCCCAATCTCAATCACCTATCTCTCAAACCCCTCCTGCCCCTCAAACTCAGTCACCCATCAGTCAAACCCAACCTGAGGGCCCTCAGAGTCAATTTCCTATCCCCCGGTTTGAATCAACTAACACCCAGACTGGTCCAACTGGGCTTCAGACTGATTCAACAGGCACTGGACTTCAATCAACAAACAACACCGAAGACTCATCACATGAAAATGATGAAGAGACAGGTTTATGTTTCTTACATTTCAATTTTTTTCATCTTGGTAATAGTCTTGAATCTGCTTCATATGTTTTCTGTGCTTTGATGTATACTAATTTGATACCTATGGCGATTTGTGTTATTTGAAATCAGTTGTAAGTTATATGTTATAACAATTGTACACATATAGTACATGACATTGTCAAGTTTCAAAATTGGCAAATATTTCATAACGTGCAACTTTTGTTTTTTATTGAGATTCATATGTATTAGATTTACTTTGATCTAAAAGTCTGCTATTGTGATATGTAGTTCATTCTTTATAGAGTCACCATTTTTATTCTAGATTCATCTGATTGGGTAGAGACATTACAATTCTTAGTTTACAGTTAACTTACCTTTGCCTAAATGTTGGGATTACATAGTTGGATATAAATGTCAAATGTCACTGGTTGAGTTGGGCAATATATTATGTGGGGTAGAACTGTTGATGAGTAAATTAGTTTCTCGAATTGGCGTTTGTTTAATGTACGCATAATATTGTTGATATGAATAATTATGAAAATGACTTTTGTTAAAAGTTGTTTGGTGGTTGATTTAGAGAGATCTACTTCTTTGTCCTCGTATGAAAACATCTTACTAATAAATGAAGTTTATTTAAACATTTTTTGAATACATTAAATAAGGTTCAGAAATTTAAATTTCAAATGAAGTCTTTGATATATACTAATTAATTGATGTGCAGATGTTGTTTCCAAAATTGTTAAAAGGAAACGTGGCCCAACAATGGGCAAAGGCATCATGAAGGCATTCGACAAGTTTTCGGGGAAAAAATGAAGATAGAGGTTGATCCATCGACTGGAAGACCTAAAAGTCGAGTGCAGTCTGCTAAGTTCTCGAGTCAAATTGGGGTACTGACTCGGGATGTCCTTCCGATGCCGAGGAGGTGGAAGGAGGTAGATGTAGAGAAGACTCTGGGGCCGTGCATTGACCATATGCAGGTAGGGTTTTTGCACTTTTTTCTTTTGATGAATTTTAATCTTGTATCAGCTTAATGATACATCACTGTGTTATATGCAGATTCATATGGATGTCAATCTAGAAAAAACGGGTGTCAAACAATGCTTGATTGAAAGAATTCAATCTAGTTCCCGATAACTGAGCTACAGTCTGCATAAGCATTACTTGAAGTACCCTAACATTGAGGAAGCTAAGAAAAATAGGCCACGTTCTTGTCATGAGCAACAGAACTGGGAATTATTGTGCAACCATTTCAATTCATCCGAATTCAAGGTAATATAAATCAAAACAAATACTTTTGTTTATATAGTATGATATATATCATATGTATGTTTCTGCCATGAGAATATTAATATTTATGTTTTTGCAGAATCAAAGTGAGGCTAATACCAAAAATCGGAAAAAACTGCGAGCTCCACATATTACAGGCCGAACTCCTTTCACTGTACTTCAAAATGAATTTGTAAGTGTTACCAAGACTTTTACAACAAAATTTTTAGATATATCAGTGGTTGGTTAGTAAAATCAATATTGTGAAATTTGTTGCGATATAAAGGGAAAATCTTTGACAGTGATATATAAATTAAATCAACTTAAGTGTAACGAAATGAAGATTTCAGTATTAAGTTTATTCCTTCTTGGTGCAATTTTTATATTTCTATTGTGACGAAGGCATTTGTTTTATTTTCTTTTTTGAATGTCGATTAGTCTGAGAAGGACGACGATGAATGTGATATTATTGAACTTTACAAGCGCACGCATTATACGATGAAAGGTGGCTGGTCAAGCGATGAGGCGGGAGAAAAATGGGTAACTAACTAACTGGCACATGGTTTTTATAATCGAAATTCGTTAATGATCATGTTATTATTATTATTATAATTAAATCGATGTGTTTTTAGGATAAGATGATAGCAATGAAAGAAAAGTGTAATGAAGAAGGGATTTAGAAGACAGAACATGAGATAGAAATTGAGGTTCCTGGCCATGCTTCTGGTTATATCAAAGGCATTGGTTATGGACCGAAACCTACAGGAGAGCGCGCTGATTCGAACACCCGACTCCTGTAAGAGGAACTGGCAGACACTCGAGGGAAGCTACAGGATTCGGAAGGTCAAGTGACGGAGCTCAAGAATGAAGTCGGTGATTTCAAAAATCAACTGACTCAGCAAGGGGAGTGCATCAACAAGCTTATGGCCTTCATGAGAGCAAATGTGTCTGCTTCGGGTGGGAATCCTTTGGGTGGGACCTGATCCATTGTATTCCACGTAAGTCAGAATTTATAGTTTCAATTTTGTGAACTTTGTATAGTATCTTTTTGATGGTTTGATTATTAACTGATTTAGAATTATAAATTTCAAATATGCAGGTCTGATCCCACTTTTGTTTTTGCTTGGCAATGTTGGCATGTGGAACAAGTCAAGCTCAACTCTTGTTATATGACATAACTCTTTTGGTTTACTTTACACTTCCTGGTCCTTGTTTTGAATATTCAAGTACATAGATGTCTAATTTGGTATGTGTTCTGGATATTTCAAGTTAATATTTTTGTGAGTTGTAAGTGTTTTGGTGAATGTTCGAAATCGTCGAAGAAATATTTTGGAATATTGTTATCATTATACTGTAATGATAAATGCTCATTTGCTTTCATTTTCATCGTTACGATATTTTTTCCTTACTAATGACTAATGACGAATTAATGTAAGACTATGTCGTCATGGAAGTAAATAATCAAATCGAGTTCACTCAATTATTACAACTTTAAGAGTCACATTAGTATTTCAAATTTGTCACTTTAATAAATTATGACAACTTGTTTCATCACATAATACTTTCAACTTATCACTTAAACTACATAATTTATGATGATTGGTTTTTCACCATATAAACTCATTTAATGACAATAGATTTTATCACCATATGTACCCATTAAATCATCATTGAACATATATCTTTTATGATCATAATAAAATTCGTCACATTTCTAATTTTTTCGTGACAAATAATCTCATCACCTTTAATAGTAAATGGTGACACAATGGTTTGTCATTGTAAGTTTAGATGTTCAGTGACGGTCAATATTGCGTCACTATAAAATAGAACTATCGTGACGAATTACATTATAATTGGAAACATTTTAATACATATTATGACAATATGAGCGTCGTGATAAATTAATAAAAATTGTCACTGTAGTTATGTTTGTCACGGAAAGTCAAATGTTTTGATGACAAATTAAGTGTTCGTCATTGAAAATGTTAACATATGGTGACAAAACCGATCTTTTGATGACAATTTTTCAATCACTTATGTGACGAATTCTGCGTCACCAAATAGTATCATCTATGATGACAATTTACATCAGCGTCATCAAAACCGAATATTTAGTGACGTGCTTGGAAAAATTGTCACTTTCACCAATGGTGACAGCAATACTATGACAACCGCTGTGACGCTCAATTTTCGTCACCGTTTCTCTTCAGTGACGAAAAAATAGACTTTTAGTGACGAAACGTATCGTCATCGAACATCAAATTTCTTGTAGTGAGAGCAAATTGATGGAGTCAAAGTACCCCGAGCGTGGAATGTAGCAAACCTACGAAAATATTATGTGTAAGATTAATGGATGAAGCTTATTTATATAAAATATGTGGTTTGATTTTATCATTGTTTTATTGCAAACTGGCCTGATTGTCAGTGAATTTTTTTAGCTCTGATTGGCTAAGGGCGGATGCCCCGAAAATCCTGACTTGATTGTCAGCCAAGATTTTTAGCCCATATTAGCTAAGGGCGGATGCCCCAAAAAATCATGACCTGATCGTCAGTCAAAGGTTTTTAGCCCTGATTGGCTAAGGGTGGATGCCCTAAAATTCCTGACCTGATTGTCAGTGAGATTTTAGCCCTGATTGGCTAAGGGCGAATGCCTCAAAAAATCCTGACCTGATTTTTAGTGAAATTTTCGCCCTGACCGGCTAAAGGTGGATGCCTCAAAAATCCTAACCTGGTTGTCAGTAAAATTTTAGCCCTGATTGGCTAAAGGTGAATGCCTCAAAAATCATGACCTGATTATCAGCAAAATTTTAGCCCTGATTGGCTAAGGGCTGATGCCCCAAAAGTTCTGACCTGATTGTCAGTAAAATCTTAGCCCTGATTGGCTAGAGGAAAATGCCTTAAAGAACCTGATCTAATTGTTAGTAAAGATTTTTGGCTGACCCGACTTCAAATTGCACGAGAAAACACAAAAGCGAAAAACATCTAAGGCAAAAGAGTCCATTCTGATACATAATAGAACTTGGAGCTTGATTGTAGTACAATAAATGAAAGAAAATGCTCACAGAAAAGCGTTAAGAACACCGAAATACATCAAAATGAAAATTGAAATCAGTCACATGAAACGTCATGGGTGAGAAGAAGAAGCCTCTTATCAGAAGCCAAAACCTGGCGAACACGCCATAGTTCACGCTCAGTCTCGTGGAAGTGTTGGATATACCTATCCGCTCATTCAAAGGCGGAGCGAGCCTCGCTGGCAGTACTGGTCAACCGGTATACTGACTCGAGCAGATCAGTATTCTCCTCTCGGAGTTGACGATTGAGCTGGCAGAGCTCAACCCACTAATGCTTATAGTAATGTTTCTTCTTCCTCTTCCTCTCCAAAAGACAGCATAGTTGAGAAAGTTTTTCACGGAGAACAGAAAGTTTGTTAGAAAGATTGAAGTTTTAAGAAAAGAGTGCAAGATTTTTCCTCTTCAAAGTATCGATCTTTTCGGGTAAAGATGAAGAAGCAATAATGAAATGCATAATGGGAGAATGTACATATATAATAAAATCAGGGCATGTGATCAAGAGAAAATAGTACTAGGATTTCCTTAAATTAAGGAAACCATAAAATTACAAAACGACAAATTGTTCAAGTACGGACAAAAGTTGTTTCAAAATACAAATCAGCCACACAAGCAAAAGAACAATCTAGTATACATTATCGTAATCTTTGGTATTCAGATCTCCCCCAACTTGCTCAGATGCCCTGGTCTCCTGTCCAAAATCTCGCTCGAACTGGGTGTTACCTTGAAGCTCATCAAGGTTGGCGTAGGTAGGAGAGGCCATAGTTGCTGACAAGGCCAAGGTCAGCGACTGTTCTGGGGGGGTAGGAGTCCAGGAAGGTCTGGTGAACGTGAGTAGAGAACTCCTGAGCTCCGATCTGGTGGAGTTGGTCATCCTCCTCAGCATATGTGAAGCTGTTAGGCCTTGGAGGGTTATTTAGAGGAGTGAGGCGGTTGAAAGGAGCCGTAGGATTATCGGCAGATCACTTCTGCTGGCGTCCAAGACAAGGTGGTAGTAGACCTGGGCCTCAGGGAGAAGGATATTGTATAGTTACATGGAGCCAATGAAGGCTTTTCGAGTCACCTCCTTGGTCACTTGGATGAGCCTTTGCCCCTCCTCCGAGTTCAGGAAGTTGATCTGCCCCTTGGCCTCACCCTCAGATCAACCTTCAGCCCGAGCCTCCATCGCCAGCTCCTTGACCAGCGCCATCTGGATGGTTGCTTCTACTCGGGCCCATCCCACCTATTCTTGAGACTGTTGCAGCTCAACTTGAACCACTTTCAGCTCGGATTGAGCTTTCCTCAACTCCGTTTGGGCCTCCTTTTAGCTCAGAATTTTGCTCCTTCTTATTCAGGGCTGAATCCTCCTTGGCCAGATTGGCGTTCATCATAGAGCCCTCAACTCGGGATATCAGAACAACCCTCTTGACTGAGGCCTTAAAAAAAGAGAAAAAGATGAAAAAGAAAAGGAAAGAGCAGAATGTGAGATCATGCCTAAATAAAACGGACATGGGATAAAGTCAGTAACTAACCCTGGCCTCGTCCAGAAAATAGGACTCGATTAGCCCGGAGTCCGTCCACTTGTCCAAGACCTGCCTGTTCGCAGAAGGGCAGTGTCCTTTGACAAACTGAGCTGCTACCATCCCTGAGTAGTCCAGAACAGACGAGCCATTTAAGAAGTTTTAGTTAGGGGTGACTATCCTTAACCCCGTAGGGACCACCCCTTACCGGAGCGAGCACGCTTCCGAGTAGCTAAAATCTGCTCTTCCTCGGAATCAGAAAGGACGTTCGGCTCAGTTGCTCGAGCGGCAGCTCTTTCTTGCTGGGTGGCCCTTTCTGTTCTGGCGGTCTCTGGAGGCTCGACTGCTGCCTCTAGTCTGGGTGGGGGCGCGAGCTCCTCTGAGATAGTAGCCCTAGACGAACCTCCAAGGGGGATCTTCCCAATATTAGGAGTAGCTCCCTGGAGAAGCGCTGCCATCTTTTTCTTCATCATTATAGCTGCAATGAGAAATAACCAGCGAAATGAATAATAATACATGATAATAATGAAATAAAATAAGGAGGAAATTCCAGATCTGGTAAATATTTAAGAAAGAGGTAGAGCTATTCTAGCTCCACGGGAATACCGATTTCAGGATGTAGAGGGCCGTTCCCTTATTGGGAGTTGAAGAAGATCAGGATTTTAGGTGTGAGGAGTTTGGTCAGGGGAAAAACATGTTGATTTAGGGTGTGGATGGTTTTTTTCTAAATGAGGGGGTCAATCTCCTCTAGATAATGGGGACTGAGCTGGAAGTGCGTTAATGGTCATCGGAGAAAAGCCCCAATCGCATGAGCACCGAATGAAGAAAAACTTCTTCCTTTGTTGGAGGAGGGCTTGCTGGTCAAGAATTGGACGTCGGCCCGGGCGGCAAGATAGAAGAAGCCAGAAGATGGATTTTTGGCCTGAAATAGGGAGAAAAACAATTGGGTGGTAGGAATAATCCCAGAAAATTGGGTCACCAGATGGAACCCTATCGTGATTCTGAATGCGTTAGGTACAAATTGGTGTACCGGGGTTCGAAACAACCGAGATACGGCCAAGACAATAAAAAAGGTTGGCAAGCTCGCTCGCCGGCGGCGGGCTTCATGAAGGAAAAATCATCAGAGATGGGGAATTTAGACTGTATCTCCCTAAGGGTGTGGTTTCTAATGGTAGATACAATATGGTCGTGACCGTCATCGGGAACAACCGCCGAGGATGTAGAGGCAGACTACAGACTAAAGGAAGAAGAGGAAGACGAAGAAGTAGAGGCGGATATAATTGAAAATTATAGGGAATAGAAAAATACCTGGTTCATAAGGAAAGAAAAACCTTGATTAGGGAAGAAGAGAACTGGAAATTCTTGAAGGAAGAGAATGAGCGCTAAAAGAGAGTATGGTAAAATTATGAAGATAAGGAAGGGAAATGAGTTTGAGAAACGAGTTTTTAGGAGAAGAAGATATTCGGCGGGATTTGTGCATTTAAGATGTGTCAGAGCACGGTACCTGAAAGGACACGTTATGGGGCGTAACTGCTAAGGTGGAATAGGAGGCGTCGCAGCCCTTCCCAAAAGGCGTGACTTATACGGGAAGAGGATCTTGCGGGATCTGTGCAATTAATGTGTGTCAGAGTGGGATATCTGAAGAGACGTGTAGTCCCAATCGATATGATTGGGACATAAAGTAGGTCATCTCATACCCAACCATTCGGGGGGGAGGACTGATTGGTGCGACCTGATCTGATAATAGGCTGTTAAAGCAGTTTGGTAGCCTTGGACAGATATGGTTGGGACGAGCTAAGCTGGTGACCTTAGCAGGAAGTAAGGCAAGGCGGAACACAAGCCTATAAGCCTGATAGCGACTGTCCTGACCTCATTCGGATCCTTGGATAAGGTTTCAAGAGGTCAGGTCGGGAATTGGGAGAGCTTAGCGACAGAGTTGATCTGTTTTCTAGAAGGAAGCTTCCAAGTCAGGTTGGCCTGTGTAATGGCCCGAGATTCGCGGGTATTCTGTTTTTGAGATCCCGGAACGGCCCCACTGAGCAAAAACTATAAATATCTCAGCCCCAAGGCTGAGAGAGGTATGAAATTCCTAAGCACTCTTCTCTTGATATTACTTATTCCGATCTAAAACACTTATCTGACTTAAGTATCAGAGAGGTTTCCACCGGAAAACCCCCGGTAGTCCTTTCTAACTTGCTTTTGGTTAAAGCAGGTCAGGACATTCCCAGGGAAGAAGCAGGTGTTTTGGGCATAATTTTCAGGGCGGAACAACGAGAAAACCGAGCAGGGAGCAGCTATGCCAGTCGATCGACTGCTAGTCCAATCGAACGAGTGACCCAGCATAATCGACTGCTCGGCAGAAAGTTTTGCCATTTTAAGATGAAGCAGTCGATCAACAGAGTTTCAGTGGATCGAATGAGTCGCAGAAAGTTTCGTAATTTTTGGACCATTTTCACATTTTTGCCCCTGCGACTTAATATATATATCCCAGCCCATTTCACCACCAACCTTCTCCTTCCTTTGTGGATTTTGGACTTGTTCCATCTCCTCCAAGTCCTCTACCATTCCTTTGCCTTTTAAACCCTATTTAACAAATTTTAGAGTAGTTTTAGTTTGGTTAGCTTTAGTTAGTTGTTCTTAGCAAGTGTTGGAGAGTGTGACACCTCCTTCATTTGTGGTTCTTTGTTTTTTTGAAGATTTTATTTATCTTTTGAAGGTTGTAAGCTAAAATTGAAGCTTTAGTTTAGAATGTAAACTTGGTAGTAAACTTTCTCTTTCATGTTGTGTGTTGTGTTTGTATTGTTGTAATTGCTTTGGTGTTGGTTGTTAAGTTTTAGTTTGTATTGTTTTCTTTGCATTTTCATACCATTAACTTAAATTTATAGCTTTTAGTTTTGTTTGTGCAAAGACTCCATTGTATCATGATCTTGAAGGTTTTTACCCCATTTGTCTAAATAAACCTTTGGTGTTTGAAAGACATAAGGGTCTTTATTCTTTAATCAATTCGACTTATTCACATTTAGTGTTCTTTGACTTTCTCTTAAATTTCAAAACTTTATTTTTACCTCCATTTAATCATTCAAAATTTACAAGCTTTCTTTAGTTTAGTAGTTTTTAATTTATTTAAGGTTGTTTATTAGGTTTAATCAATTTCATTAGAATTAGTTAATTTCAAGCAAGTTTTCATAATTCATTCCCCTTTGCTTTAATTATTGTTTTCAAGTTTTCATTTCAATTCAACCTTTAGTATTAAAAACTCAAACCCAAACCCAATGATTTATTGCTTTCTTAGAGTAGATTAGTGTAACTAAGATTAACAAGAGATTAAGTACAAGCACCGATTGCCGATTATATATATCCTCGAGAGACATGACACGGGAAAACTTACCGCTCTACAATCGACTTCGTACTAATACGGAGACGATTTCTTAGAGTGCTAAGAAATCTTCGATCAAATTTTAGCACCATTACCGGGGATAGATTAAGGCTAATGGTGTTCTTAATTACTTCTCTTGTTATCTTAGTTAGTAGTTAGATTAGATTTTTGTTTTACATTCGATGCCCGTAATCCTTTGTTGAGTGTTGTGTTTGCAAGGTTGGCGATCGCTCGGACGAGAGCAAATGATGAACAACTCATTTGAGAATCCGATTTCGCTAGCCCACACACATGACATCAAGGGATGCCTCCACCGCGAGTATTTTCGGGGCTCGCATCATCACCTCACGGTCCGCTAGATTGATTCGACCGGAGATGGAAAACTACCGAGCTAGTTTTCCATATGATGACCCTTATATCCAAACTCCCGAATATCAAAATCCGTACAGCACTCTGACAAGCTATCGGGTCCCCTTGATATATGATGACATGTATGCGTCGTGCGGTTGAGAACAGGCCCACCTTTTTGATTATTCCCGCCCAAACCCTTCATATTCTTACCCGACTTCACAATCCTATAATCCGAGCATGGATCCATATGATCCGGGTTTTGACGATCCATATGCTCCACTTTCCCCACCTTCTTCTTACCCGAGCTTTGACTCGTATGCTCCACCATCTATGATTCTTATTCTTCGAGCTACGACTTTTACAAGCCACCCAACTCAAACTCGTATACTTCGAGTGATGATCCTTACACCACATTCTCTCAAGATTTTTCTATGTCCCAACCCTGAAACTTAGAGTCTCTTTTAACCGAGCTCGTAGAAGCGGTTCAACAAATGGATGAACGGCTTGCTCTCATGGAGACTCAAATAGAGCAAATTGCCAACGATGTGGACGAGCTAAAACAACCTTTTGTTGACGAGATGTCTATCTTTAATGTGGTGGATCCCACTTTGGTTTATGGCAATTCAAGCTTTTACGGTCTTGTGAAAGAGGGGTGTAAGGAGGTGGAGTTAGAGGGTGAGGAGAAAGGGTCGGAAGTTGGCGTTACCCCTCTCGTGCTTCTTGAAGATGTCGTAGAGGAATGTGTGGAGGAATCCTTTGGGGTTTCCAACAGCACTTGGAATGTTGAGTTCACTTGGTCTTGGCGAGGATGATAAAGTTGTGCCGGTTTTGGAGGATGTGGAGACACTCGAGCCTCTTTTACCAGCACCCGATGCCTTATGTCGACTTGAACAAGAAGAGGTGGAAGAGGTAGTGGTGGACGTGTTGGATCCTACTCTCTTGGGCCCGACTATGAATACTTCTAAAGTTGAGAGAGAGGAGATGGTGGTCGGGGAGATGAAGGAGTACATTGACCGATATTGCAATGATCAAGTTTTAGTGGTCGACTACTCACTCTTACAACCTCCGAAGCAAGCCTGCGTTTTTGTTATTTTGATCTTCCGGCTTGCCCGACTTGCGCGCCTTGGTGAATTTTGTCACCCGGTGTGTCTACTAGAGAACACCAAGGCGTGGCATGATCGCCACCTCTTCTTGGATCCCGTATATCATCACTCGTATTGATAGTTGAGCGAATGAATTTAAACAAACGCGTTACGTGGGAGGCAACCCACGACTTTCTAACCACCTTTTCTTATTTCTCCTTTGGTTTTGTGTATATCCTTTCTTTATTTGCGTTAACTAAAGTTTTTCGGCTTTTGTAGGAGTAATCAAGGAGGTTTGAGAAAGAAGGAGATCAAAAATAGGGAATTGGCTGCATTTTGTTGTCGATTGACTGCAACCCAATCGATCGACTGACAGATCGACTGGTGCAAGTTAAATCGACTGCTAAATAGTAGCTCCCGGATTTTGCAAGGAGCAGTTGATCGACAACTAAATCGACTTAAATGAGCGAAATCGACTGAAGGACAGTAGCCCCCGAGTTTTGCAAGGAGCAGTCGATTGACAGACCCTCAGTCGATCGACTGCCCCACTGACGTGGACCCAACATGAATTTATTAAAGCAATCGATTTCTCTCTTCTCCCCCCAACAATCGACTTCCAAAAGGCGAGAGAAGGAAGATAAAAAAAAGAGGAACACGGCCGAAATAAAAGAAGAAGAAGAAGAAGAAGAAGAAGAAGAAGAAGAAGAAGAAGAAGAAGAAGAAGAAGGCAAAAACCAAAAGGCAAAATTGTAAAACAGCCCTAGTAACTTAGGGGTGGTGGCAATTTAATACCACTAAATACATTTGGTGTCAAATTTATCCAATAACTTATAAAAACATAGCAATTTAACCCCAATTTCGCCATAAAAAAAAACTCGCCAATTCTTTCAATTTCCGACGAAAAAATGTTGACTTGGACCAATTTTGACCAAGTCAATGCTGATGTGTCAAAAAATAATAACGAAAAATTAAAAAAATTATTACAAAATTAGAAATTTATTTTAAAATTTTAAAATAATTTTAAAAAACTATTTAAGATACAAAATTTAACAAAAAGATGAAATATATATTAAAAATTTTGAGATTATTTTAGAATAGCTAAAAAATACTATTAAAATATAAATTTAAAACAAAATCTAGGAAAATATTTTAAAATTCAAAACTATTTTAAATATTAAAAAATATTATTTAAAACTAAATCAAAAAAAACCTGCTTAAATATATTATAAAATTTGGAATTATTTGAAGTATGTGAAAAAAATCAGTAATAAATATTGAAAAATATTTATTAAGAATATGGTTGTTTTAATATGTAAATTATAATATTAAAATACATAATTAAAAAACTCTACAAAATATTTTAATTATAGAAGAAATTGATTTTTATATGCAGAGAACAATTTAAGATAAATCCAGAAAATTATTTTATAATTCCTAAAATTATTATAAATATTAAAAAAAATTAAAATATAAAAATATTTTCAGATTTATTTGTAGGTAATTTTCCATATTTTGTTTTGATTTTATAAATATTTAAAAAATATATTTTTTTCAAGTTTTGTTTTAATTATAATTTAATATTATTTTTTGGCATATTTAAAAAACCTTAGATTTTATAATATATTTTCCATCTTTGGTAAATATTATATTTTAAATAATGTTAGATTATTAAAATAAATTTCTAATTTTTAATAATTTTTTTGTGCCACATCAGCATTGAATTTGTCAAAATTGGTCAAGGTCAATACTTATCGCCGAAAATTGAAAGAATCCGGCGAGTTTTATTTTTTCCGGCAAAATTGGGGTTAAACTGCTATCTTTTTATAAGTTATTGGATAAATTTATCACCAAATATATTTAGTGGTATTAAGTTGCCAACACCCCAAGTTATTGGGGCTATTTTGCAATTTTGCTAAACAAAAACAAAGGGGAGGAGGAGTCGATCGACTCCGATTTCCACGCCCATTTTCCGGCGAACCCCCAACCCACGGTGGCCTGATCATTGTTGAGACCTTCGTGATTGTTCTTCCTTTCCTCTTCGTCCCATTCTTGAGGTACTTCGCTTGGAACTTGTTTGGGATTATAAATCGATTAGCATGTTGTTGTCTTGGTGGTTTGATTTGAGAATTGTTGGTTTTTGTTCTTTAAATTAGCATAGAATCCCTTTCTTTGAAACCACGCCTACCAAGTGTTCGAAGAAATACCTCAATGAGCATTTTTGTTTGAAACTCCCTCATTTTTACGTTATGTTCATTCTTTTGACTCACGACACCCTTAGTCACAACCCTTATTTTCTCCACGTCCTTCCAACCCACGTTTACATGGCCTACAATTTCGGTGACGATCTCCCCTATCCCAACATCGCCGACACCTGCGGCGCCCCCTTCCCCATTTATTCCGAAGCCGAGGGGGAACTCTATCAAAACCTCTCCCAACGGAACTTCGCCGTTCCACGCTTCGCCAACCTCGAGCAGCTCAACGAGTGGATGGCAAATGGGGACTACCAGGGAATTAGGGCTCGGATGCTTCAATACATTGATACCTTGAG
Source organism: Phtheirospermum japonicum (assembly GCA_014905375.1). NCBI lineage: Eukaryota > Viridiplantae > Streptophyta > Magnoliopsida > Lamiales > Orobanchaceae > Phtheirospermum > Phtheirospermum japonicum. The sequence goes on from BMAC01000841.1 coordinate 132,767, forward strand.
CGGCCGCCAATTCGCATCCCTCCGGGCACTGGTTTACCGAGAGCTGATGGTAGAGTTTTTCTCGACCTACCGGGGCCACGAGGCCATGGACTTCACCATTAGGATAGGGGGAGTCGAGCACCGAATCACCCGAGAGGTGCTCCAAGTGGTGCTTGGACTTGATTGTCAAGAGGTGTGGGACAATTGGCCACGCGAATTTTCACTGACGCCATTTTGGGTGGGTATCACGGGTGGACGTGGTACTACTCGGTTTAGGCCTCTACAATCAATGACTTGACATTGTTTGGGGAATATAAGTTCTTCGCCCACGTCTTGATGGGCAAGCACGAGAGCACAAATCTCACCCAAGACGAGATATACGTGCTTTGGTGTTTGCAACGCGAGCACCAATTCCACATTTATCCCTTTCTCCGTGCCGGGATTCTTGGAATTCGGAAAATGAGGGGCGGGAGTGTCGCTTGGGTCGGAATGGGGACCATGATCACCTTGCTAGCCCGTCACTTTGGGTTCGATCCCGAGGCGGCCAATTTGGAGAGGATCGAGCTGTTGGAAATGGTTTGGAAGATGCCAAAGAACCCGGCGAACCCCCGATGCCCCCAACGATGTAGCCAAGAACAACAAGAAGAAGACGAATATGAGCGGCGGCACAACGAGGGGGTCAAGGCCGAAGAAGCCTCGAACACCGGTTCGGGTGCGCCGTTTGGAGCAAGCACGAGCCATGAGGCAATCCCGCATTACGGAGGCATGAGCACCGACTTGGGTCAGGACATGAGTTAGAGCGAGTTCTAACGACAAGTGTTTGCCCATTTCAATCGGCTCGACGCAGGGCACGCAAGGACCAACTGGGCAAACCGCGCCCTCCACAGTCGCCTCTTGTTGATCGAGATCCGATTACAATGAGATGAGGATGAAGAAGACGAGGGAAAAAATGAGGAAGACGAAGAGGACGAGGAAGAAGAGGATGAGGATGCAAACCTCAACCCCCGACGTAGGAGACGTCACTAATTGTCCTAAATATATTTTTTAATTATTTTAATAAGTTTGTGTTTTGTTTTTGTGTATTGTTCGATTATGTTCTTTTATTTCTCATCTCAACTCTTAAAACACAAAAATATATATATATATATATATATATATATATATATATATATATATATATATATATATATATATATATATATATATATATATAAACTTTTGTATATAGTGCTTTCGATTTTCATTCTCTTTTATTCCCCCTCTCCTTAAAAAAAATCCAAACAAAATAGAAATTTCAAAAACTCAAAAAGATTTTCACTTTTTGTAAATAGTTGTTTTTACAACAGCGTGCTTGTTCATATCTTGTAGATCGCTTGCCTCGACTCCAGGAAGAGGACTTATGCACGAACGAATCATCATCACAAGCTCGAAATAGGGGCATTTTCTTTTCCCTTACACTTTTTACCATGTTTATAGCTTAATTTGCAATGAGGACATTGCTAGGTTTTAAGTATGGGGTAGTTAGAATCTGCCTAATGTTTGTAAGATTGTTTGTATGCTTGTTTGTGATAGTTCAAGAAGTATGTGTGTTATATTGCTTGGAACCTTGGCGAAGTGACGCGGTTTTGATGATTTGATTAGGATGTTTAGAATTTCGATTGGATTTAGTGGACTTAGATAATTTAATATGTTGGAAACTTTGTTCAGCTTTAGCTTTGTGCTATCCTTGAGCTGAATTTAGAACTAGTGCCTCAACTAACCTCGTCATCGATCACTCTCTATAGGGTTTATGTTTTGTATTTGGAATCGTAAATTGCTCCATGTGCTCGATCAAAAATATGTGTAAATTGCTAGTAGCAACAAGTGATCAGAGCCTTTATACCCTCTTTGTATTTATTAAAAAAAAGGAAAAAAAAGATAACGAAAAAACAAGAATACGATAAAAATCCTTGAATTTATTATGTAATAAACGTGCAACCCTTGCACATTTATTTTTTCCTTTTTAAATTTTGTTTGTCAGAGAGAGTCATAGATGATTGAGGCTAGTAGGGAGCCGATTAACGGTTCGAGCGTGGATAGACCTTGGCCGGGGAAAGGACGAGGGGACTGACTTGGAGGGTTACCTAGTACTTTTAGGGTCTGGTAGTTGATCAAAACTTTCCTTGTCAACGCATCTTTATCGTCGTTTTTGATCAAGCTAACGAGCATTGTAGCATGTGACGTCTTGAATTAGGTTTTTGTGCATTAGTTTAGGATCACCCGGGGGTAGTTTTATAATTCTAGATTAGGTTTGCTTAAGGACAACCAATCATTCTAAGTGTGGGGTGGTTGATTTGCACGTTTTTGTACGTGTTTTTGTTATATTTTTGTGTCGTGTTTACATGTGTTTTGCTTTTATTTATGGGTATTAGGAGTCCAATTGGTCTATTTTGTTAGTATTAGGTTTTTCTAGCATTTGCGCGGTTTTTATTATGTTTTCGTAGTTTTTCACTCGTTTTTATATTTTTTGCCGAAGAATGACCAAGCGGGACCCGCGCACGTTTGGGGCATTCCATTCGACTCGCTATGGAACGGAGAAGCAAAAACAAGCAAGGGAATATAGCATAAGCAAGGAATGACAATCGGTGGACGGCTGGAGCGAAAGACGAGAAAACCTAGCCAGGAGCAACCATGCCAGTCGATCGAATGACCCAGCACAATCGACTGATCGGTAGAAAGTTTTGCCATTTGAGGATGAAGCAGTCGATCAACAGGGTTTCAGTCAATCATTTGCATTGGATCGGATGATACTCAGTCGATCGACTAAGTCGCAAAAAGTTTCGTAATTTTTGGCCCATTTTGACATTTTTGCCCCTGCGACTTGATATATATATCCCAACCCTTTTCACCACCAACCTTATCCTTACTTGATGAATTTGGACTTGTTCTATCTCCTCCAAGCCCATCTACCATTCCTTTGCCTTTAAACCCTAGTTTATAAATTTTAGAGTAGTTTTATTTTGGTTAACTTTAGTTAGTTGTTCTTAGCATGTGTTGGAGAGGGTGACAACTCCTTCATTTGTGGTTTTTTGTTGTTTTGAAGACTTGATTTATCTTTTGAAGGTTTTAATCTAAACTTGAAGCTTTGGTTTGGAATGCAAACTTGGTAGTAAACTTTCTCTTTCATGTTGTGTGTTGTGTTTGTATTGTTGTATTTGCTTTGGTGTTGGTTGTTAAGTTTTAGTTTCTATTGTTTTCTTTGCATTTTCATACCATTAACTTAAATTTCTAGCCTTTAGTTTCCTTTGTGCAAAAACCCCATTGTATCATGATCTTGAAGCTTTTTACCCCTTTTGTCTAAACAAACCTTTGGTGTTTAATAGACATAAGGGGATTTCTTCTTTAATCAATTTGAATTATTCACATTTAACGTTCTTTGGCTTTTTCTTTAATTTCAAAGCTTTGTTTCTCCCTCCATTTCATCTTTCAAAATTTACAAGCTTTCTTTAGTAGTAGTTTTTAATTTATTTAAGGTTGTTAATTAGGTTTAATCAGTTTCATTAGAATTAGTTCATTTCAAAAAAGTTTTCAATATTCATTCCCCTTTGCTTTAATTATTGTTTTCAAGTTTTCATTTCAATTCAAACTTTAGTATTAAAAACTCAAACCCAATCCCAATGATTTACTGCTTTCTTAGATTAGATTAGTTTAATTGAGATTAACAAGAGATTAAGTAAAAACACTAATTGCCGAGAATATCTATACTCGAGAGACACGACTTGGAAATAACTCCCCGCTCTACAATCGACTTCGTACTATTGCGGAGACGATTTCTAAAACTAGAGTATTAAGAAATCTTCGATCAATCGTGGTATATCCTCTATTTTGATTGATGAAATTTGTTTGTTTCTTACTTTACAAAGAACTTGTGAAAGTATAATCAATCATTCATATTGGACTATTGTATTTGGTCTTAAAGTTTTTTTTGAGTTAGATTTATGTGATGTGGCCTGATTTATTTATTTTTGGCTTATTGGTAAATTTTGCATTTCATTCTAAAGGATTGAATGTTATTGAGTTTATTGACCACACAATCACATACAAGGTTCAAGAGTAAACTATAAGATATAATGTAACATATCTAGCAAATAATGTAAAATATTAGAATGAAAAGTATTTCGTTCAAATATCTCTAAAGAATGTGAGGATTTGTTGAGGAATATACATTTATTCAGTAAATTGATGTTTATAAGTGAAAAAGTCTTGATGCCTAGTGTCACATTGATTAAAGTCATAAAAGCTCAGTATGAACCAAGAGCGAAATGAACCTTGTTGAGTTTGATGATATTCATGTTGATGATTATCATTACAAAATACATTATGAGAATGGAACTATGTCTTTAATTTATGTGGAAGAAATCATGTTTTAGAGTCAATCTAGTAATTTTACTTTACTACTTTTTGATTATTGAATCATAAGATATGACCAACAAAGAACTTTTGGACACTGACTCATTCAAGTTTTGACATGACTGGCATGGATTCTTTGGCCGTCGTGATATGATGGTCCATATTATAAGAAATTAACATGGACATATTTTATTTTGAGTGAAACAAAAAACGAGATAAAAATTTGATGCACAGTATAGTGTCAAACTAATGCTGTTACATTACAGCTAGTGCATTCTGAAGTACTAGGAGCACTACATACATTCATTTCTCGAAGATCCATCACTCATTTTTTTCAAAACTTGTTCATTAGCAAAATTGTATGATTGAGACCTGCATATGCTAAAGATACAAAGTAAAATATTCCATTTTTAAAATTGATAATTGGTGATACATGTGGACATAACCATTCAAAATGCGGATCATTCAAGTATATTATAGTTTTGGTCGATGTTTCGACACGTATTATCCATAAAATGTTGCATTTGTAAAACTTCTAGAACATTTATTATGAGTGAGGACTCACCACCCTTATAGAGTACCCAAACTCATAATGCTAGAAAGTTTACATCAAAAGTATTCGATGTCTATTGCATCTTAATCAAGATCGATGTAATGCATCTTGTACCCTAATGTGCATATATAATAAGGTCTCAAAGAAGACACCGTCGAAAAGAATATAGATGGTGACTAAGAATATATTTATGCGCACTCATATATTTGTCTCTGCACAGAGTTATGCAATATTGTACGCAACTCTTACTTATTCGTTTATGAACCCTGCTAACTAGATATGTTGCGTACCAGTTGGTAACTGGATATAAACATGATAATTCATATCTATTGATTACGCAGTATATGTGCCTATTGCACCCGAAGCGCATTCATATGGGTTTCTAAAGACGATTAAGTATTTATGTTGAATATGAATCTCCAACAATCATCCGCTATTTGAAACCTTTGGCAGGCGATCTATTTCTCGCTAAATTAGCAAATTTGTCACTCTAATGAGACAATCTTCCCGTTGTTAGGGGGAGATAAGATAAAATATTTTCTAATGGAACGACAGGAATAGTTTCACACTATGTATCATTATGATCCCCGCATTTCACAATGTAAACGTGGAATTAAAGTAAAGTGAACAATTGATCTTCAAAGTATAGAAAACTCAATTTCTAAAGTGACGAGATCATATACATACCAGCTGCAAATGTGTCTGCAAGGTTAAAAGTTCTCATATAGGGCAAAATGTCGCAAATTAAGACATTGCAACCATACTTAGTGGAGGTGCGGTTGAGGTCGTGATTCTCAAAAGGAACAGTGGGAGGTCACTTGGTTTGATCAATACTCGCTCAAGGAATAAGAGGGCATGTATGACACAACTTCAATTGATCATCAATGAAGATAATTTCTCTCATGAGATTATCTACTGTTATACTCATGTCCATGAATCATTACTGGAGGACGCTCCGATGTTTAATATGATTTCAGAGAATAAAGAAATCTCAATGTACTATGAGAGTTTATATAAATTGATGGAAAGATTTTCCACACACATTGATGATGTATACATTGTTGCTCTAGGAATCATAGAGCACGATGATATCGAGCCACGCTCTATTAAAATGTCAATATAGAGCAAATTACCTAAATGTAAAGAATCAATCCAGGTATAACTAAATTCACTGACAACAAGGAAGGTATTTGGTCTGGTAGTGCTAACCTCACCAAGTGTAAAGCCTGTAGGACATAAACAAAGTTTTGTCAGAAAGTACAATGAGAGAAATAAAGCCATGATATGCAAATCTAGACTTGAAGCACAAAGTTTCTTAAAACGCCCTGGAATTGACTATGGGGATATGTACTCTTCCATAATAGATTTTATAATTCCAAAGAACTGAGAATGCATCTTATACCTGTGGTTACATCATATATCCATGGGGATCATGATTTAGAGATATATATGAAAGTCCTTGCTGGCCTTTGCTTGCCAAGGCAAGTGACTCTAAGACACAAAGTGTATTTGCATTTAAATTAAAACACTCACTTTATGGATTTAAATAATCCAGACAGATGTGGGATAATCGTTTAAGTGACTACTTGATTGGGAAAATATAATATATGCCCTTGCATATTTATAGAGAAAACAAGTTTCAAATTTGTGATTAGTTGTATATGTCAATGATATGAACATAATACCCACTCTTAATGAAATAAGAGATATCGCTAGTTATTTGGAATTTTAATTTGAGATAATGAACCATGGAAAAACTCGGTCATGTTAAAGCTTTGAACTAAAACCCAAGTTTGTGGAATACTAAATTCTACAAATTGCATATATCCCAAAGATGATCAGGCAATTAAATATAGATAAGTGCAATATGTTAGCACTCCTATGATTGGTCAAAGTGAATATATAAGGAAATATCAATTTTTTCAGTGGAATGACGAAGAACTGATGGGAGATGAAATTCTCTACCGATGCGAAATATGCACATTATTGTAAAATTATTAATACACTTGACCAAGTATTAGTTTCTAAAAATTCTTATCTTGATTTAACTCAAGAAAGCGCAATGCCACAGGAATGGAATCAAAATGTACTTTGATACCTCAAAGAAACCATTGACGCAAGTTTATTTTTCCCATTCATAAATATAATTGGGACTGCAGATGGACTTGTAACCCCTTGTTTTGCATGTAATTGTTGTGGTTTTCCAAGTAGTTTTAGTTAGAATTTCATGTTGATTTTAGTAGTTTTTAATAGAATTTTATTAAGTCTTTATGTGGTTTTTCTTGTTTTGTTGTTTTTCACTTGACTTGTTAATTTTATATTTTAATGGGTTAATTGGTTTAATTACCTTGAGGTTTGGTGTAATTCTGGGATTTTAATAATTAAAATTCTCTTTTAATAGGTGGCTTAATGATTTTTAAATTAAGCTAACGCATGGATACCAAAACTCAAGTCCAACCTTGCCTATTTGCATGCCCAATTCAGTGCCAAAACCAAGCTTAAAAGGGGGCAAACATTCTGAAATGGTGGCCTAGCCTTGCCTGAACTTGCCCATATTCACGCCTAAGGAACATCACCCCTAGGCAGCTTTCTAGGCAGCATTTCAGGGCCCTCGCCCAAAACGCAGCCCAGGCATGCCCAGAGTGGCACCCAGCTCCTCCCCCAGCCAGCGCCCAGCTTAGCCCACTTCTGCGCCTGTTTCAGAGCCCGAATTCTCGCCCAAAATGCAGCCCAGGCATGCCCAGAGTGGCGCCCAGCTCCTCCCCCAGCCAGCGCCCAGCTTAGCCTATTTCAGCACCCGAATTCTCGCCAAAAATGCAGCCACGAGTGGCGCCCAGGCTTGCCTACTCCCACGCCCATTTTGATGCCCAAGATCGCCCAGAATCATGCCCAGGCCTCCAGCCACACCCCAGCTCAGCCCAAGGACGCCCCAGCCAGCCCCAGCACACCCAGGCTCGCCCAGACCGAGCAACCTTGAGCCATGGTCGAGCCACCTTGAGCCAAATCAAGCAAAAATGTCCAAAAAGCCCAATTGGGCCCATTTAAACCCCATTAGAACTAGTATAAATATAATACAACTCTCATTTTTGTAAAAAATAACTCCCCTCCCAACCCAAGCTAGGGTTTGGGATCAAATTACTCACAAGCTCTTACTTAATTTTCTCTTCCTTATGTTTTAGATTTAATTTCAAGCTTTGATGTAATTTCCTTTTCTACATTAGATTTAATTTCAAGCACCTCCTTGGGTTTGTAAGCCTAAGAAGAATTCAAATACTCCTTTGGATTGTTACTTTTGATGTAATTACATTCAAGCTTTGTTTCATTTCTTAATTCAAGTAAGTTTCCTTTCAATTTCATGTTTTATGCTTTATTTCCATGCTTATTCTTCATGTTATGCCTTTTGTCTTAGCACCTTGAATTCAAGTTATATCTTAATAATTGGCTATGGAATCTAGATGAGTGACACATCTAGATCATAGATCAAGTCTTAGATCGTCTTGATTTCAAGTCCTTCATATGCTTTATTTGCAATTTCATTTTCATGCATAGTTTTAGGATAAATCTTAGATCTACTCTTTGTTACTTGTTATTTTCCTTAAAGTTTTAAAATTTCATGTCAATTTCCATTGCTCTTTCCATTCATGCTTTCAATTTGTGCTTATTTGCATTATTTAGGATTTTATGCATAGTTGTACCTTGTGCTTGCATGCTTGTACTTGGTGAAACATTGCATTTTCTTGCTTATTTTCATTACTTGCTTGCATTTACATATTGAGTCATACGACGAGGCATCCGACCAACTTGCATTTCAATTCCTATAATAGTTTATCTAGTTTAATTGCTTTATTTTCATTTTCCTTTTATTTTCCAAGCTAGAAACACATTAAATCCTTCAATTGAATTGAATTCCGATAATACCAAGCCAAGAACCCGTTGATATATTTCAACACCACTAAAACTCTTCTACCAAGCCAATAAAACCTTTTGTTTCTAAAAACCACGAAAAACTACACTTCAAAATGGTGCCATTGCGACTCAGATTGGTTAAGGCTTTCGATTTGGTTGTAGTTTCATTGTGTTTTTAGCTTTCTTTGTTATTTGGCATTTTTTTTAGTATGCAAGGTTCTTATATCTATGGTGGATACATTCCCAACATGGGAGGTCATGGTGCAAACCATTTTGGGAATGGGATGTATAATGGATTTGGCAACATGGGAGGGCATGGTGCAAACCACGTTGCCAATGGTGGATTTGGCTATGGTCAACCCAACATGGGAGGGCATGGTGCAAACCATGTTGGGTCGAGCGGCTTCTTGGGTTCAAAAAGTTCGTATGGAGGTTATGGAGCCCTTACTCCTCAATTTCCGAACATGTATGATGGAGGCTTCGTTAATCCGAAAGGGATCGTTCGTAACCAAACTCCGAATTCCACTCCGTATGGAGGATATGGTGCTTCCAACCACTTTCCGAATATGCATACACCAACATCCGGTCTATATGGTGGATACAGTGCTCCCAATCCCTCTCCAAATACGTATAATGGTGGGTTTGGTAATCCCAGCCCGGATGGAGGTCCTCTTACTTCGAATCTCAATTTTGGGAAGCGCATAACCCTATCCGCTAAAGATCACGAGGCTTATGCGTTGTTTGGAGGTCCGAGATCCAATATCGAAAGTGGCCCCCCCATCCGCACTATGAGGGATGTTAACCGACCATTTGTGGGATGTGCATGGTGTGGATCGCGTGGTCATGTTACCGACTCTTGTCTTTCCCTTCCCTCGTTCAACTTGTCGATGCCTCGTTCAGAAGATGTGTATGGAGGCCATGGATATCCGGTGGGACCCGATTGTGCTCTGTCGCTGACTCCTACTCCTCTTGGTACTCCTCCCAAGGGCCCGTTTCATCCGGCTACCCCGATGATTGCTCCTACTCCATCCCCCGATCCGGATATATGGGCCATTACACGATAATTCTCAAGTCCACCTCCGCCTACTCTTCCGGTCACGTTCCTTGATAAGTTCGGGGTAGTTGATTCGGTTGTCTCACCTACGGAGGAGGCCGTGTTTTCAGTTACGAGTATTTTACTCCTCTTGACCCCCTACCCTTTACTTCAAAACAATCTTGCGAAGAGTGGGTGTATATGGGCTTCATGAAGGCACGGTCGAACGAATTTGTTTGGATGATCGGATCATTGAGGAAGATCTTGTCCGGGATGTCGATATTGAGGAATGTTGTGAGGATGAGCCCTTTGTTCTTAATGATGAGCCCGTTGTGCCTCTATGTACCCAAGACTTGTGTGAAGAAGTTTGTTTATGGGTCGTTGAGGGCAACGACGAATTTTTAGAGGGGGAGGTGAGGGTTATTGATGATAAGATTGAAAAAATTGACGATTTCTTAGAGGGGGAGGTGGAGGTTAGTGATGCTGAGATTGAAGAGCTTGAAGAGTTCCTTGAGGGGAGTGGTGATTTGTTCAAGCTAGCCTCCAACGAGGTCGAGAGGAGGCATAAGACCGAGCTTAAGCCTCCTCCATATCCCCTTAAGCGTGTTAATTTGGAGAAAGAGGAGAGTAAGTGAATCATCATCTTTGACAATCCGGAGTGAGAAGAGGAGGAGGGGTCGATTGAAGAACTTAAAATTCGTAAGGGTGCAATTGGTTGGAGACCCGGAGTGATAAAGGGAGCTAGCCCTTGGACTTACTTGCATAAACTCATCTTGGAGGATGATGCCCAACCACCTCAGGAATCTCAATGGCATTTGAATCCAAATTCTAAAGAGATAGTGGAAGACGAGAAGGTGATCGAGGATGAAAAGGGAAAGTTATTATCCACGAGGGCCACGACGAGATGGAGGATGTTGATCGATTCTAAGAAGTTAAATGCGGATATCAAAATCGATCATTTTCCTCCCCCGTCGCTCGATCACATGTTGGAAAAGATAGCCGGCCATACTCTTTTTTGTTTTTTGGATGAGTCTTCGGGTCACTTCAAAACCACAATTCCACCCGAAATTCTACCCGAGATGACTCCTTCTTGCCCGATAGACACACTAGCCGGCCAATATTTCTATTGGATCTTAGACAAGGTGTCGGGTCACTTTAAGACCACAATTCCTCCCGATAAGGAGGAGATTGTGTTGGTGGATCATCCCGTGATCTTTCCACCTTGACCAAAATGGAGTACATCGAGCTAGTGACGTAAAACAAGCGCTTCTTGGGAGGCAACCCAAGTTCTTCTCGTTTATTTCTTTTATTTTATTTCTTTCTTCTTAAAATGAAAATCCAAAAATATTTGAAAAAATTGAAAATTAAAAAAATATTTTCGAGTTGTCTTTTGGTCCTTTTTGGTCTTTAGTTTCGTTTTGTTTGGGTTTATGTACATATTTTCTTGTGTTTTTGAATTTTATGTTATTTTCTTTTCTAGGTTTGGTTTTTCGACTTCAGCCTTGGGCGATTGGATAAGTGAGTAACGTTCATGAAGTCGGGAGAGACTAGCCATGCTCGATTTTTGCTTGGATTGCTTAGATGCCTAGGTGGACCCCACCGAGCTCGACCAGAACTCACTCGATTAAGGAAGTTTCTACTCCCCCTCCTTTTACTTGGTTTTCATTAAAATGCGGGTAATGCATGGTTTAAGTGTGGGGTGGGTAGGTGGTTAGAGTCCGGGTATCACAAAGCATGTTTTGTTGTTCTTAACTCGAGCCTTGGCGAAGTGACGCTTACTATTTGCGTTTTTATATTGTTGATTCGATTTTTGTGTCGTTTATGTCTTTATTATATTGTTGAACAACTCCACGTGCTTGGAAGTTTGAATAGTTTACTCGTCGGGTTTTTGCATGTATATATCCTCTTGTGTAAGGAGTTGAATTTTTGTGCTTCGTCCAAAACCCGCCTATATATATATAATCAACATTTTCTCGTGAAAAGATTGCAAAGCTCTAAAAACTCTTTGGATTTTGCTCCCAAATTCGGTGCAAACTAGTGAGTAGCCTTGTGTGATTTATCGGCTTGCTTGCATTTTTATGGAAATTGCATTGAGGAGGTTTGATTTTGCTCGTACATGATTGAATTCGAAAATGACCTCGAGGCACATATATCACCCTTGTTCCGGCCATATCCATATATGCAAGCTACTTAAAAATCCCAAATGAGCCCCCTAGAGCCTTTATCCCGTTTCTTATTAGCCGAGCTCGATTTTAGCTCTTGTATCTTCGTAATTTGTGAAGTGGGAGAGTTTATTGTTAGTTGACGAGAGATGTGTGGGAATAAATTGTGGGTTTTGGGTTTTGAGTTGCTTATACAAAAAAATACAAAAAAATAAAATAATAAAAGTCTAACACAAATCACTAAAAGTGATGAAGCGTGCGTTCAAGCGAAAAGCCTAATTCAAAAAAGGCTAATTCTAGTAAAAGAAGCAATTTCATTAAGCTTCTAAGTGTTGTGAAATAAAAGTCGGAAAAGTAAGTGAACGAAAGGGTTTCGAATGAGAGTTTGGTGAATTGGGAAAGGTGAAGCGATTATAAGTTTCGGGTTTTAGAAAATAGGATTTTTTGTGTTATTGATCACGTTTGATCGTGTGTTAGCCACTATATCCAAATGATCCATACCTTACTAAAGAGCCAACATTACAACCCATAATAAAGACCTCTTTTGATTCTTATTTGGTCATGTACTATGCACAATTTTAAGCGTTCGATTTGTTAAATCTTGACAAGGTGGATGTATTGACCGACGTGAGCATAAACACGTCCTATATACTATACACTTGAGCGAATTGAGCGAACATCCTCAAAATTTCCTTGGAGAGGAAGTCATCGATTTGGCTTGCATTTGAGAAAGAGTAATACGAGCAATGCTTGATGATAGCGAGTCTATGTTGATAATCCCATCATATTAATAAGGATAAGCACAAAGATTTTTTTTTCTTACATAATGTCCATTGCATGTACACTCTCGGTTCTTTTTGTTTTTCGAGGATGAACAAACCGATAAGTGTGGGGTAGTTTTTTTGCATGTAGTTATTGTGTTTTTCCAAGTATTTTTAGTTAGAATTTCATGTTTATTTTAGTAGTTTTTAATAGAATTTTATTATGTTTTTATGTGGTATTTCTTGTTTTGTTGTTTTTCACCTGACTTGTTAATTTTATATTTTAATGGGTTAATTGGTTTAATTACCTTGAGGTTTGGTGTAATTCTTGGGTTTTAATAATAAAAATTCTCTTTTAATAGGTGGCTTAATGATTTTTAAATCAAACTAAGGCATGGAGACCAAAACTCAAGTCCAACCTTGCTTATTTGCATGCCCAATTCAGTGCCAAAAGCAAGCTTAAAAGGGGGCAAACATTCTGAAATGGTGGCCTAACCTTGCCTGGACTTGCCCATATTCACGCCTAAGTAACATCACCCCTAGGCATCTTTCTATTCAGCATTTCGGTGCCCGAATTCTCGCCCAAAATGCAGCCCAGGCATGCCCAGAGTGGCGCCCAGCTACTCCCCTAGCCAGCGCCCAGCTTAACCCACTTCTGCGCCTGTTTCAGCGCCCGAATTCTCGCCGAAAATGCAGCCCAGGCATGCCCAGAGTGGTGCCCAGCTCCTCCCCCAGCCAGCGCCCAGCTTAGCCTATTTCAGCCCCCGAATTCTCGCCCAAAATGCAGCCCAGAGTGGAGCCCAGGCTTGCCTATTCCCATTCATTTTGGCGCCTAAACTCGCCAAGAATCGTGCCCAGGCCTCCATCCACACCTCAGCTCAGCCCAAGGACGCCCCAGCCAGCCCCAGCACACCCAGGCTCGCCCAGACCGAGCCACCTTCAGCCAAGACCGAGCCACCTTCAGCCAAATCAAGCCAAAATGTCCAAAAAGCCCAATATGGCCCATTTAACTCCATTTAAACCCCATAAAACTAGTATAAATATAATACAACTCTCATTTTTGTAAAAAATAACTCCCTTCCCAAACCAAGCTAGGGTTTGGGATCAAATTACTCACAAGCTCTTAGATAATTTTCTCTTCCTTAGGTTTTAGATTTAATTTCAAATTTTGATGTAATTTCCTTTTCTACATTAGATTTAATTTCAAGAACCTCCTTGGGTTTGTAAGCCTAAGAAGAATCCAAATACTCCTTTGGATTGTTACTTTTGATGCAATTACATTCAAGCTTTGTTTCATTTCTTAATTCAAGTAAGTTTACTTTCAATTTCATGTTTTATACTTTATTTCCATGCTTTGTTCTTCATTTCCATGCTTGTTCTTCATGTTATGCCTTTTGTCTTAGCACCTTGAATTCAAGTTATATCTTAAGAATTGGCTATGGAATCTAGATGAGTGACACATCTAGATCATATATCAAGTCTTAGATCGTCTTGATTTCAAGTCCTTCCTATGCTTTATCTTCAATTTTATTTTCATGCATAATTTTAGGATAAATCTTAGATCTACTCTTTGTTACTTGTCATTTTCCTTAAAGTTTTAAAATTTCACGTTAATTTCCATTGCTCTTTCCATCCATGCTTTCAATTTGTGCTTATTTGCATTATTTAGGATTTTATGCATAGTTGTACCTTGTGCTTGCATGCTTGTACTTGGTGAAATGACCGCTCGTCGTTGAAGTGTCAAAAATAATATTTATAAAAGTCCTCGACTTCTCTCTACCAACTAGTAGTAGCGATAAGTAAGGGTCGATCCCACGAGGAGTGTGGTTAAATTGTGATGATTCGTATTTAAATAAAATAACAAACGGGGTAGAGAATATTAATTAATCTAAGAAAACTAAATAATTAAAGAAAACAATTAAAATCAAATAACGAAACAAATAATAAAATAATAAATAATAATAAATTAACTTTCCAGTCCTAGTTCAGTTTCCACCCTCGTTCAATTCATTTAATCAATTGCAATATAAAATTCACTCATCATATGAAACTAAAAACCCTAAGTAACAATAAGCTCTGCTACTTGAATTTGCCCTTACCGTGTATTTAATTAAAACAAGCTCTTTAATTAACTCTAATTAATGAACAACCTAGAATAAGCTCTCTAGATTTAATCCACCAACAGTATTAAGAACAAGGAAAATAGGCTAATCTAAGCAATAAACTCATAAGCTCGGTTTATTTAACTTATGTTGTGTTACCCCCAATGATACGAGACCATTAGTTGCTTCATAGAAATAGAGATTACGACAATTACACGGGAAGCAATCCTATTTCTAGCAATAGATAACCAAATTCCTAATCTAGGAGGCCAATCCAAATCAAGAATTAAGCAATCATGTCATGAATATAGCAATCATGATATGTAAACAGAATAACACAAGCAATCTCATATGAAGAACGAAAGAAATACGCATAAATTAATTAAAGCATAATATCACGTGGGTTTCAACATCCCTAGGACTAGATAAAACAATCACTCTCTAATGGAGTTCATAGAATAATAAAGAAGAAAAATAAATAAGAAGAACATAATTCTATATAAGAAAGGAAAAGAAAGATTAGATCTTGAATCTTGAGTCTTCAATCTTCAAGCTCTTGATGGATGGTTGAATTGGGTGTTTTGGACTCCTTTTTGGTGTCTTGGAACCCTAGGATTAATGTTCCACCCGTTTTTGGTGTTAAAGGGAGGTATTTATAGGTTTAGATATCTTGGAGAACAAGTTCCCTGGCTAAAATAGGATTTCTGCCTCTTCTATGTCGGTTAAGCACTTTCCATAACTTTGTCCTGCACTTTCTATACCGGTTTCCTCGCAGAAATAGGACTCCCAGTGCAAGGCTGGGCGGGCGCGGGCGGCATGGGCGAGTCAGGGTCGGCAGCATCGACGCATTCGGTGCGCTCGCGTCGATTAACGTTGGTTCCGCGTCGACTGACGCGACCGAGAGCTCTGTAGGCAGGTACATCGAACAACATCGGTTCTTGTAGGCAGCAGTCAGCGGCACTTTCTATAACGGTTGTTCCCAGCAATAACCCATCTAGAAAGTGCAGAATCATTCTTTCTTTGCCAATTCACTCCTTTTGTCTCTCGTTTCCTCTTGCTACTCTTATGCATCATCTTTGAATCTTTAACTCACCAATTTAGCACCTAATTACTACAAAATAAGAGAGAAATACACAATTGGTGCTCCTCCACTCATATAATAAATATGCGAGAAATAAATATATATATAAGAATATTAAGCACATAAAAATATAGGAATTAAACCATTAAATAAAGCACAATTTCTCGCTTATCATGAAACATTGCATTTTCTTGCTTATTTTCATTACTTTCTTGCATTTACATATTGAGGCATACGACGAGGCATCTGACCAACTTGCATTTTCAATTTCTAGAATAGTTTAGCTAGTTTAATTGTTTATTTTCATTTTCCTTTTTATTTTCCAAGCTAGAAACACATTAAATACTTCAATTGAATTGAATTCCGATAATACCAAGCCAAGAACCCGTTGATATATTTCAACACCACTAAAACTCTTTTAACAAGCCAATAGAACCTTTTGTTTCTAAAAACCACGAAAAACTACACTTCACCCCTAAAGAAAATGTTGAGTTTACTTCCTACTGTGAAACACCAAATAGTGTCGTTGATGTTGGTTACTCACTCGATCCATGTAAAAAAATTATTATCATACATGTAGTAGTTCATGAGTATCTATGGTATATGTTATGATCATTCATATATCTGATAATAGTGGCTTGAACTCTATCACTGAAGAAAATGTGATAATACGAGTAATATCACCACAACTCTTCTACAACTAACAACTATGAACTTTCTCAAGAGTAAAGTAAATCGAGAAAGTGGAGACTTTCAAAGTCCTCTTGATAGATGTATATATCAAAGAGAGGTGTATACTTTAGGGGGAGTCTCAACATAGGTGTGTTCTACTCTTTTTCCTTAGACCAAGTTTTATTTTTCCCATTGGGTTTTGTTACCTGACAAGGTTTTAACAAGGCAGTAATGAAACACCATTTCACCCTTTGACTTGGTAAAAGGGGGAGTGTTGAAGGAAAAACACAATTAGTGTGTCTTCGTCAATAACTAACTGACGAAGGATAACTTAGGTATTTTTTATCTTTATGTATTAGGGAAACATGTATTTGATATCCTATATAAAGGGAGTCTTTGATGAATAAGAGAACCCTAATTCTACCGTCTCCTTCGTCTCTCTTTTATGTCTTCTCCTTATGATTTTCCTTTTACAGAGAATAATTACTTTTGCTTTTTTGAAAATACTAAGAGATGAAGGTGAAAGGTTGCTTGTATTGGGAGCGGCGTAAATTTGAGAAGACATAGAGGTTTTTTGGGCGACGCGAAGGTTGGTAGGGTTTTTTGTTGGCCTTTTAATTTCTAGCCAATAGGAATAAATATATTACGAGGAAATAAGCATTTGACACGTATTCGACACGATATCAGTAACCATTTAATGTTCGTAAATGTTAGGTGGTGTTCGATATTTTTTGCGCTTTTACCAAGAGTTATGTGGTTTTGACTTTTGGGGGTATTAATGATTACATTCCACTTGATTTCCTATCTCAGTCAAGAAGAATGTGGTGGATTAGTTGATACGACATCAAATATATAGGTCGGTAAACATGCAGGGTTATGTGGATTTATGAGGCGACCTCCTCTTTTAGAAGGGGCAATCTTTTTATAAGGAGGGCGAGCTATTTTGGGAGTGGCAAGCTCTCAGGTAGGAGTGACGAGCTCCTATATGAGGATGCCGAGCTCTTATTAGATGAATGGTATTAAGACATCTCGGTATTACGAGCTGAGTTTTATGATTAACACGATCTTGGGCCCTGATTGGCTGATATGGATTATGGTATAGGGTCCCGACGGACTAAAGTCATTGTATGATATTGGCACATGGTTATTATAGTTAGTTAACGAGAGTTCCAATATTTATGTTAACTTAGCATACAAGAGATATCCTAATTCTAAATCCATTGCTATTTATGGTAATGTTATTTTAATAGAAGACAGAAACCCGAGATTGGAAACACGTCTCTTATCTATATAAAGAGGACCCAAACCTCACTTTTTTCTCTAAGTTGATTTTATATCCTACGTTTTGAGCTCTCGCATATCACTTTAGAAAAATATTTGATTTAGGCATAGGGATACCTACGCCAGGGCTGTCCGACTTGGGTTCTGTTTTGCAAATTGATCAGGTCGCGAGGAGTTTTTTGGAGTATTATCATATCGCTTAACTCGTATTTCAGATTATTATTTTATTTTTTGGTGAACCAGTCTTTTTCTTCGAATTAGGAAGATTTAAAATTTGATATATATCAACCCCTATTTGTTAATTCCGTTGACACCTTGCTGAGGTGTCAACTCCTTATGCCTCCAATTAATTACATGTGTCTTTTTCTTATTAATCAAAATCTGATGTGTCAATTTGTGAAACAACTCTATTAATTCCTTCCTTTTATAGTTTTTGGGCTAGGGTATATAATAGAGATTCACTACTGCAGAAAGGCTTTTTAACGGCGGGTTTTTTTTCATTTTTAACGGCGGTTTCTGAACCGCCTTTGTATCACGGGATATGCGACACGAATGCGTCGCCGGCCTGCAAGTGCATGAAAGGGTTCGGGCCGAGAAACCCGCAGGCCTGGAGTT
>BMAC01000841.1:162289-181208 GCA_014905375.1 Phtheirospermum japonicum
GTGTTTGTTAAAGGCAGCCTGCACTCGTTGTTTATAGCGTTCCACCCGAGCTGCCGCTCTATCTCGTATCTCATCAATCGTTTCAACAGCCCCGCGATCTAACCTCTCATTCTCCTCCACACTAAACGCTAACAGTCGCTGTGACTCTCCCACAATCTCAGCAGGGATGACCGCGTCCATTCCATACACTAGGCTAAACGGCGTCTCGCCCGTGGAAGTTCGGGGAGTCGTTCGATAGGCTCAAAGGACAGACGCGAGCTCTTCTTCCCAGAGCCCGCCGGCTTTCTCCAATCGCAGCTTAAGTCCCTGCACAATTACTCGATTAGTGACTTCAACTTGCCCATTAGCCTGTGGGTGCGCCACGGAAGCAAAACGCTGCTTCATCCCCATATCCTTGCACCACTTCTGCATCTTTCGCCCGTTAAACTGGGTTCCATTGTCTGAAACCAGAATTCGCGGTACTCCGAACCTGCAAAAAATATTATCAAAAAGAAAATCCATTATATGTTGTTCGGTAGTTCCCGTGACGGCTTCAGCTTCCACCCACTTGGTAAAATAATCAATGGCCACCACCAAATGCTCCTTATTACTCGGGGTTCTTGGAAAGGGACCCACAATATCGATCCCCCACTGCACAAACGGGAAGGGCGAGCTCATCACCATCATCTCCTCGGCTGGTATACGGATAATCGAACCATGCTTTTGGCACTTCTCGCAAGTTCGAACTAGCTCGCCAGCCATAGCCTTCATCCCAGGCCAAAAGAAACCTGCTCGCAATGTAATGTCCATTAGTGCCTTCCCCTTCGCATGATCCCCACAGTATCCCTCGTGTATCTCCTTCAGCACCTCCATCCCCCGTTCTCTCGCCAAACACTTTAGAAGAGGTCCAAATCGCGACCTCTTATACAGTTCATTATTTAGCACACAGAAGCGAGRTGCYACTCTAGCATCCTTTGTGTTTAACCTTTCCACCCCTTCTTGCGCTTTGAGCAGGACATCCCAGATGGGCCCACGCCAATCATCCTTGTCCTCAATCTCCATGACCTCTACTCCTCTCTCAATACTGCTGGCATCCAACTGCATCAATGTGACCTTCCGAGTATCACAGGTCATTAATGCTCCTGCTATTCGGGCGAGCTYATCRGCCCGTGTATTCTCAGCTCGCGGTAAATGTTCCAACGTGAATTCTTCAAAGTGAGCTGCTTCCTCTCGCAATTTCTCCAAATACATTGCCATACGCTCCTCCCGAGCTTCAAAAGAACCATCGAATTGCCGAGCTACTAGTTGGGAATCCGTATACGCCCACAATCTTCTAGCTCCCAACTCGCTAGACATCTTGATTCCCTGCAACACCGCCTCGTATTCGGCCTCATTATTGGATGCCTTGAACCCCAACTTAACTGCAAACTCCAAGCTTTCTCCTTCTGGACTAGTTAAAACTACGCCTAGCCCTGCCCCTGACGCCATGGTCGAACCATCCGTATATAAGGTCCATGCTTTCAGCTCTACCTCTTCATCGACCTGTTTTGTCATCTCTTGCAAAAAGTCTGCTAATACTTGCGCTTTAATGGCGGTCCTGGGCTCATACACCACGTCATACTCGCTGAGCTCCACTGCCCACTTCACCAAACGCCCAGACACACTTGGATTGCCCAAGACTTGTTTCAAAGCAAAGTTAGTGCGCACCTTCTCTCCGTGGCTCAGAAAATAAGGTCGCTGCTTTCTTGCTGTGGTAACTAGCACGAAACCTCCTCTCTCGAGCTCGGTGTACTTTAACTCGGCACCCCGCAACATCCTGCTAATATAATAGATGGGTTTTTGTACGCCMTCCTCCTCTCTTATCAGCACCGAACTCACGGCGACCTCACCCACCGACACGTATAAAATTAGCTCTTCTCCTGGCATGGGTTTAGTCAGCAGTGGTATCTCTGCTAAATATTTTTTCAGCTCCTCAAAGGCATCCGCTGCTTCCTTCGTCCACTCAAACCGATATCCCTTTCGAAGTGCCCTGAAAAAAGGGACACCTCGCTCCGCCGACCTAGAAATAAATCGGCTAAGACCTGCCATCCGTCCTGTTAATATCTGTACTTCTCGCACGGTGCGGGGATGAGGCATCTCCATAACAGCTCGCACCTTCTCCGGATTGACTTCGATTCCCCGCTCTGTTACCATATACCCCAAAAACTTCCCCAATCTCACACCGAATGCACACTTCTTCGGATTGAGCTTCATCCCATACTGCCGCAATATGAGAAATGTCTTCCTCAGGTCGTCCACATGCGTTTCAGCTCGCCTGATCTTAACCGTCATATCATCCACATAGACCTCCATGGTCGACCCCAACAGGTCCTTGAACATACGATCCACTAGCCTTTGGTAGGTCGCCCCCGCATTCTTCAATCCAAAAGGCATGGATACAAAACAATAAGTACCGGTGGAAGTGACGAAGCTCACTTTAGGCTGATCTTCTTTGGCAAGAGGTATCTGATGGTACCCCTGCGAAGCATCCATCATGCTCAACAGCTCGCATCCAGAGGTAGAGTCCACCAATTGATCAATCCTCGGCAAAGGATAATGATCTTTAGGACAGGCCTTGTTCAAATCTCGAAAATCTATGCACATCCTCCACTTCTGCTCCAACTTTGGCACCATTACAACATTGGACAAGTACTCAGGGAACTGAATCTCCCTGATATGTCCAGCTTTTAATAGCTTCTGCACTTCCTCCTCGATGATTTTATCGAGCTCGGGTCCGAAATGCCTCCTCTTTTGTTTTATAGGTCTAGCCTCTYGGTCCGCATTCAAATGATGTTGCGCGACCTCTGGTGAAACCCCAGTCAACTCCTTCTCCCCAAATGCAAATACATCTCGGAATTCCCTCAARAAGCTGATCATCTCACCTTTCAATGTTTCAGATAGTAAGGTTCCTATCTTCGTAACATACTCTGGCCGGTCCTCCTCTAAGGAGATCTCCATTAACTCTTCATTCGGCCGGAGAGAGGTCTCTTGCTCTTTTATCTTTTTCGCGCTAAGTGTCCCCTCCGGCCGATCACCATCTCTCTCTCGTTTATTCTCCATCAATCCCCTTCTTACCGCCATTTGGTAAGAAGACCTCGCGACCTGTTGTTCAGCGATGACCTCCCCTACTTTGTCACCCACCGGATACTTTATGCTCATGTGATAGGTCGACGTTACGGCCTGAAACGCATTAAGAGCAGGTCGCCCCAATATCACATTGTAGGCCGACCTCCCGCGGATGATCAGAAACTTCAAATCTTTCTTCATTCGGCCCGTACCCTTTCCCAACACTACTTCTAACGTCATCTCTCCTTCCGTATTCACCTGTGCTCCGTTAAACGCATAGATGGGTGTATTCACGGATCGCACCCTCTTGTCCACCTCCATTTGATCAAGGAAATCTGTGTAGATAATGTTTACCAAACTCCCATTATCTACAAAGATCCTACTAACTTCATAGCCCGCTACTTCTGCTTCAATCACCAGCGCATCATTATGATCTTCCTGTAGGCCACGCCTCTCATTAGGGCCAAAAGATATGACTGGCCCCACAACCTGTGGCTGCCTACTAACGCTTGCGACCTCCCATGTTCTATTGCGAGCCGATTTTAAGTGCTTCTTGCGCGCGTTATTGGAATCACCATCCGTTGGGCCCCCTGAAATCATATTTATCCTTCCCTTATTTCCTCGGGGCCCCCTGAACTCCTGGTTTCTCTGACGTCCCTGTCTCGCGACCTGAGCAGGAGGTGGGCCTCCCGGTGGGGGTGGAGGCAACATCCTCCTCTGCTCGCCCGGATCCTTCTCCTTGTAGATTACCTCCTTTAGATGCCCCGACCTTATAAGTCTCTCTATCTCCTCCCTGAGATGTCGACATTTTTCCGTGAAATGCCCGTAATTATTATGGAAACGACAAAAGGAGACAGTTTTTGGATGTATCGGGACGGGCGTGCAATCCTCTGGCCACCGTATTAGATCAGGTACCGAGCGTTCCATGACACCAAACACCTTAACTTGTGCTATAGCTAGTGGTGTAAAATCCTCCTCTTTCCAGAATTTCATACTCGGCTCTTGACTCGCACTGACCCCGGCATTTGAGGCCAAGAGTCCGCGCATGCCTCTTCTATGCTCCCTCCTCGGTTCTCTCTCAGGCGCTTTCTCCCTTGTGCTCACGACCTCCCTACCGAAACGTAGTCGGTGCTCTTCCTCTTCCTCTTCTACCTCCACGTACTTATGGCACCTCGTGAGAACTTCATCGTACGTGCGAGCTTCTTTCTTTACCAACGATCTCCGCAAATCTTCCCTCCTCAAACCTTGATGCAAAGCCCCAGCTTTCATCTCATCCGTAGCGGTAGGAACCTCCAAGGTAGCATTGGTAAATCTATTAACATACTGTTTCAGCGTCTCGTCAGGTCGCTGCACCATTGTGAAGAGCGACTGGGCTGTCTTCGCACTCTGCCTGACGCTAGAGAACTGCTTTAGGAAGGCAGCTCGCAACACCTGATAACTCGTAATTTTACCATTTGGGAGTTGGTAAAACCAATTCTGTGCGATCCCCCTCAGGGTGGATACAAAGGCTCGACACGCCACAGCCCCCGTGTAGTTATGCGTCATCCTCGCGTTTTCAAACAGCTGCAAGTGTGCGACTGGATCAGTCTTTCCTCGGTACTGAAAATCTAACTCCTTATAATTTCGAGGCATCGGTGCGTGCATCAGCTCTTCTAAAAAGGGATGCTCTTCTTCCCCTTCCAGGCTTTCTCCATCCATCCTCTTCTGCAACTTCAGCATGGCCTCTTGCAACTCTCGGAAGGCCTTAGTGTGTGGCCCCACCTCGCTCTCTTCTATTTTCCCCTTATGACCTCTACCACTTTTCCGTGACCTCCCACCGGAGTCACTACTCGAGTCTGAGGTAGGGGTATCGCTCTCATTATCGCCTTTGTGATGTTTGCGACCTCTACCCTTGTAACGATCTCGCCTCAGTTTTATTCCCCTCCGCGTATGAACACGAGAATCTACGGATGAGGAGGAACTAGAGATATCTCCTCAGTTTTCCGATTTGGTTTAATTGCCTCTTCGATTTTTTGGTGACATTGCGAGATCTCCCTTTTTTTCTTGATGCCACTGCGAGCTCTCCCTTTTTCGATTCCTTCGATGTAAGTTAATCATGTTTACTATTTATGATCAATGGTCTAATATGTGATTAATTTGATTATTTATATTTTTGGGATATACAGAAAAGTAATTTGACTCTAGCGAGATTCCAGCCTTTGGTTGGGAATAATGAGTTGGAATATTCACAAGTCTTTTCTTCAACTCAATATGAGGTATGGAGAAATAAATTGCAATTATTTTCTAAATTTTATTATATTTAATTTCTAATTGATTTAATTTGCATATATTATTATAGGTGAGATCTCCATATCCGGAGCAATATGATTTATTTCAGTCTACTTAGCCTGGAGGAAATAAAATTCGCAAAATCAGTGAGTTATTTCTTTCATGATTTTTATATATTTATTACCCTCAATATTCTTTTTTGGCCGACTTATTTAATTTAGTTTTTTTAATCTTCCCTTAATTTCTATCAGGTGGTTTGAAGGCCAAGGGGGGTGATACCATGAGCTTCAATCTATGTTTGGCTGTTGAAAGCGAGATGGAAAAAAAAATTCTTTCGTGGCTAATGTGAATGTTTAGGTATATTTCTTTGGGAAAAAAAAATCCTAATATGTACTAAATTTGCTTCAATAATTGATATGCCTGGAGTGTTCTTTTCAAATTTATTGTTTATGATAATGGAATCTTTTTTAATTTGTTTGGTCATAATCTTTTAATATTGAAATGTTCTATAACTTCGTAATAAGTCTAAGAACTGATTTACTATTTTTTTCCCTAATTGTTTGTATACATATTGCAGATTTGCACTTCTTATTGTTACCTGTGTTGTATAAGCTAAGAATAGTAAATCCGAACGCACTTAATGAAACAAGATTGTAACAAATGTGTAGCTATCCCATTTGGATATTTTTGACTCTGCATTTGTCATTTTAGCCGTGCATCTTCTAATTCAGTTCTATTAGAATTCGGAGTACAACTTTTTTGGTGTTAAGTTTTTAGTTGCATGTTATAATTTAATTTGTGCAGTTTCTTGCTAGTGTGTAGTTTTAATTTTTTCAGTAAGTGATTCTTTTGAACTTATGCTTATATTACAAGGTTTGTTCCAGCATGGAAGTAGGTATATT
This sequence comes from Phtheirospermum japonicum, assembly GCA_014905375.1. Taxonomy (NCBI): domain Eukaryota; kingdom Viridiplantae; phylum Streptophyta; class Magnoliopsida; order Lamiales; family Orobanchaceae; genus Phtheirospermum; species Phtheirospermum japonicum. The sequence continues at coordinate 168,544 of BMAC01000841.1, forward strand.
GATGATTGAATAGATTGGGGCATTGTCTAGGGACTTTTGGTTTTGAAGCGTATCATATCTGGATTTTATAAATACTTGCAGCTAAGAACCTTATTCTTGTCGGTGTGAAGTTTGTGACGTTGCATGATGAAGGGGTTTTTGAATTGTGGGATTTGTCCAGTAACTTTATTTTCTCAGAAAAGGATTTGGGTAAGAACAGGGCACTCGCTTCAATTTAGAAGCTATAAGTCTTGTGATGAAGGTTTGTTATTTTGTGAAGAGTTGTGTCTTTTTATTTTGTGATTAGGAGACAATCCACTTAACATATTGTGTGTTATGTCCATTGTTTGTATTGTACATTAGTGATTTTTCAGATGTACAAGACCATAGAGCAGGAGGAACATTTATACGTTAATCAAAGGTTTTGAGATTTGGGATTGTGATCCCGTTTTGTTTGTGGATTCTTCTCATCTTTTGAATTTGTTCTGATAGTAAAAATGGAAAATAATAATTGTGGTGTTTGATGCAGGAAGAAGGAAAAATGGGCATTCATCTGTTGTTGAATGGGTTTTTTTGCGAAATTACGGTATGTGTGTGTTTGTTTATTGTTGTTGTATTCTAATTTCACATCAAATACTTACGAATTCTTTGTAGTATTTATTACAAATAGTTGATGTGAAGATTTATTAAGTAGTGGATGGATCATGGGGTGACTTAATTAAATATAAAAGGGGATAAATAGTTTATGTGTTGTAGACTTGTGAGATGATAGTAGTTTGATCGTGATTTTACTTTGCTAAAATAATAATTATCTTTGATATATTTTACATTTTTATGCCTTTATTTAATATGCCCGCGTAAAACGCGTGTATTCAACTAGTATATATATATATATATATATATATATATATATGATTATATTCAAATGAGAACCATGTCCTTATATGTGAATCTAGAATCAATTATGGGCCTATATCTAATTAAATAGATGAATCAGATTTTATGTGTATTTCTTTATTCAATTAAAAATATTAGGATTGTATAATAAAAGGTCTATATAACTAAAATATCAATAAAACACTATGATCGTATAATAAAAACACTACATTTCAAGTTTTTATATAATAACATGGTTTTTATTTAAACTTATATATATATATATAGACAGATAGATAAAATGTTAACGAAATTTGAATCTCTATTTTCAGGGGTCATCGTGCTACGTGCTTAAGACTGGAAAGCTAGAGAGTGCGAGTGCAGTGGTAAGGAGTCTGTTGTTGCGTGGCGCAACACAGTTGGTCGGAGGATTTTACGGCTAGAGGTGGTAAGATGTGACATGTTATGATTTTGGACCGTGGATTTTGGGATTTGGTGGTGGGCAGTTGTGTCCTTTAAACGAGTGTACGTCCTTATTAGAAGTTGTCACACCGGGGACAGAAAGGAATGCAAGGACCATAGACTTCTGGGATTAAAACAATTATTTACTCTTTTTTTTCTACATTTTTTTTTTACGATTAAGATGATACATGCATATCCCGAATTTGCCCTCGAAAATTCAAGGAGAAAAAAATGTGGCCTCCGGAATGTATGTTTTCTAATTCCGTAACGTCATGTTTGGACTAATATTTGTTTGTATTCTAAATCTTGGTATTTAAAAATTTAGAGTATTCAAAATTATGTGAATAGTAAGAATTCATCTTAGGTTATTAATAATTGACAAATACTTATATTAGGTCAGATTAACGGGTCATGCCCCGTTAGACCATCTGACCCGATACTATAATGTATTGGTTTTGTACCGTAAAGTATTAATTTTTCATAAATATCTGACCTGTACTATGGTGTATTAATTTTTTGTATTGTGGTGTATTTATACTGTAATGTATTTATACTATGATGTATTAATTTTTTATTATAATATATTGGTTTTTGCACTATAATGTATTGATATTAAATTTTGGCCTAACGGGTAAATCGTTAGTCCGGCCTAACATGAGTGTTGCCATTCATAATTATGTAAATAGTAAGAATTCTTGTTTATTATATGATTCATAATCCTTTACTTTTTACTCTAGATGTTAAATCATGTCTGAAAAGTGGGTGATAGTGTATTATTATATTATATTTGATGTCAAATCATGTTTGTAAAGTAGGTGGTAGGTATTATTAAATTGTATTAGTAATATTTAATTATTTAATTATAAAATATTGTTGTTTGAGTATTTAATTTTTGAATATTACAAAAAACAAGTATTTGATATTTAGAATATCGAATCCAGTATTTTTAATGCTAGGACAAACGTGAAATAAATACTTTAAGCCAATGGTTCAAACTGCAAAACTCAAAGCGAAAAAATAAACAATATGTATTCAACTTGTAACGAAAATATTATTACTAAATTTCTTATTTCTGAAAGAAACTAGTAGTTAAACATTTCGAAACTTATGTCTCATTCATATAAGAATAAGAGATAAAAGTAGGTCAATCACTACTCACGAATTAATGTGAATCAGCATTTCACCAATAAGTTTAATGGATAATTATTTAATTTGTTCTAACTAAATAATTGAATATTATTTTAATGAATTATTTAGAATAGATTATATATAAATTTGGATAATATATATTTAAATCACTAATTATTTTTCAAATATTAAATAATATTAAAAATATTTAACTTGGTTCAAAATAAATATTATTAACGAGATGTATTTTGAAAATTATGAAACGTTTCTTTGTACATAATGTTTTTAGTTTTTCTTACCACGTTTATTAAAAAGTATTTTAATTTGGAAGGTTATACTTGTAAGATGCACACTACATGTTAACATAAAATTACCCTTGGTAACGAAATATATTCTAGTAATGTTTCCTTTTATTGGAAGTTAGAAAAAATAGTTGTGATACACTCCTTTCGTTTCAAAATAAATATCATTTTACCTTCTCATCTTTGTTCAAAATAATTTTCGTTTTAATAATTCTAAACACCTTTGAGATAAAAAAAGAAATTCCAAGAGTGCTCTTATATATTGTTTCTAAAGTATGTGTTAATAACTTTAAAATGAGTATTAGAAACATAAAATTCATTTGATATCCTAAATGAAATAAGGGTGGATGCATATGTATAATTTCTTAGATTGTGTGAAATGTTCTAAAATGATATATTTTAGAACAAAACGAATTAGTATATATTTATTTGGTCCGCGTCACTCACACGGGTCGCTTGGCAAAGTGCTCGTTATTCAGCCATGTCACAAAAAATAAAACCTCACTGCCAGCCACCCACTTTGTATTCACTTTTTTGGTAAATGATTGAATTGGTTTTGACCATTCGTTTTTATATTCGCATAATTGTCTCAATTTATTTCTCGAGCATATGTGTAACCTTGCGAGGATTCTTATGTAATTATTCTTAACTGTTTTAAGACTTGTGTGCAATAATCAATATTTTAGCTTGTAAATGCCATAAACCTTCGTTTAGATCGTTGGCTTATAGTTTTGGTTTATATTAGTGTTGTTAGTATAATAAAGTTTTGGTTTATTATTTTTGCAATTTATACTATATGTATTTTTACGATTTGCAACCTAATGTATGTTTTGTTGTCGACTGCAATCCGTACTACATAGGATTTGTTAAATACAACTTTCGATTCTTTTTCCGTCCAAAAAGTCACCCGACTTGGGTGCGTGTAACGCACGCGCCATTTTAGTGGCTTTTTATCGGAATATTAAAGGGAGGTTGCAAATAACAAACCATGTATAGTTCGAGTTGTTATTTGCAACAAAAACTAATTTAGGTTGCAAAGTGTAAAAACGCCTATAGTATAGGTTGGATATACTTATTTTTCCAAATTAAGACAATAAATTGATGATATCCTTATTTTCATTTTAAAACAATATTTATAATTTTAGTTGTGTATATTGTTCTTTGATAATAATATATTATATTATTCATATTTTAAAAATATCACATCAACATGTTTAATAAAGAGAAATATAATTTTTTTTTTAATAAAATTTATAAAATTAGTCAAAAAAAAGTTTAAAGTAAGTTGTAATTAGTCATTTAAAGTATAAAATATCAAATAAACAAAAAAAGTAATAAATAAATATTTTAAATTAATAATGACGAAAAGAATAAAATAGATGAATAAAATATAATAATTTATAATTATATCATGATATTACTTAGTTAATAAATCAAGTAATTAAAATAATGATAAATTATATACTCCTTCTCCTATTTTTATTATATAGTGTTTACTTTCACAAAGATTAAGAAAATATATTTGAATCAACAAATATACAAATATTTCTTAATTTGCCCTTATTTAAAGAAGTTTAATAGTTACACAATTCATATTACTTAGGTTATAGTAGTAAGATAATGTAAAATAATATTATATATAGAAAATGGACTATATATTTTAGACATCCTTAGGCCGCGTTCACTTTGGAGTACGGGTTGGGATAATTTCATCCAACAGTCGCGGACAGCACTGTTCATGACCGCTCATATCCGCCGTTCAGATTGAGTGACGGGTAAGTGTGATGGAAAAGAGTGTTAATCACATCCACGCGTTCACTTCGAGTCAATACGGAGGATTTTGGCCTAAATGACATTTTTGTCCTCACGTTATGTTTGCTTTTATCGCCTAAATCATATTCAGATCTGTAAACATTGGGCTCTGTTGCTGCGCATTCACACGCTAGTAAAGGCGTCGAAGGCTACCCGGCCGGCGAAAACGAGCTGGAGATAAGTGGTAGAACACGAGCGTTATTTTCAACGAACAGTTCGGTATTACGGATCCAAATAGCAGCAGGTATTATTTATTTATTGAATCAATCTTAGGGTTTCGAAGTCGGAACTTTGCATCGAATTGATAGGATTTAGACTCGAATACAACATTCATTGTAGGTTGTAGTGTGTTTCCATAAGTTTGGAATGAGTGTACTGTAAGATTTAGAATAATTACTTTGGATTGAGTGACGGGTTTTCATCCTTAATTTACCTAACAATTAAGGACTGTGGAATGATTTTTATTTTTTTTCCTATTCCCTAAAATTGTTTGTGACACTTAAAATTAGCTATATGAGCGGAACAAGTAGTTCGGGTTTATCCAGCCGGCAGTCATCGTTTGCCTACCATTGCCTTCTCTATCGCCGGGAGCTGCCACTTATATGCTACTGTCGAAACGAAATGAGGCTTCAAACCGCTAGAACAAAAAGGAATTCCAGTCGTCGTTTTATCGCGTGTCCTACCAGAGGGGTACTTATTCCATACCTGACCTCGTATCATATCATCTAGCAATACGTCGCTTTCCCGAGTAATCGATATATGTAATATGTGAAGTTCATCCTTTAATAATTAATTGTATTTTCCACAGGATGGAAAATTTAATATGTTTATTTGGTTGGATCATCCCATCGACGATCAATCCATTCACCCCGATATAGAACATTTCCTCGATGAGATATGCGCGAGCAACCGCAAATGTGAGAAGTACAATGAGCGTTACAAGAAGTTGGTCCGATCTAGTGTTATCGCATGGGTATTGTGTTTGATATTTATCATTTTATGGTTGTTAAAGTGATGTCATGTGTTGCACATCTTATGGAACGAAATAGTTATGTTTGTTGGCAATACAATTGTAATTAGTAGAATTGAATCTCGGAGATCTGGATTCCCTAACTCATGTACTATGTACAATGGTTGTAAATGTCCTATGATTATGGAATGAAGTATTGCTCTATACAACTTGCCATTTTTTGGAATCTGACTTGTTTAATGGTCAAATCAATTTGATGCTTCGCCGCTGATTGGGAATTGGAAATAGTGTGAGGAATATATTCTCTTCCAAAATCTGTGACATTATAGTCATCTTCAGTGTTTGTGGCCATATCAAGTTCATGCATATTTGTCTTTTCACGTAGCCATTACATTGAAGTGGGTTGCATTGGTAACTTCATCACTCATTACACAAATGGCACACTAAACTATTCATACAGGAATTCTCCATGGACCCCCGGAAGATAATGTAGCGTAAGGTCTTCTACACCGACCGATGGACAAAGGAAGTATATGAATTGTTTGTTGCCATTTTTGTTAAGCAACACGGTATAGGAAATTTTAGGGTCGGCTATCCAAACTTGGAGGCCATCGGGACAACGATGGATGTTGTGAATATGGGCTTCAACACTGAATTCGATTACGGTTACTGTGCGAATAGGGTCGCAAAACTGTATAAGCGGTTTCTAGTGTTTCGGTGGATTCTGAATGTAAAGGGTATAAGCCATAACGTTTTCACGAATCAATTGATCTGCGACAGGTCCACCTGGAAGTACATTCTCGAGGTTAATGGATTCGAATTGGTATTATTATTAGTCTTCCACAAATGGCTTCAAATATTTACCCATATTCGTGTTAATTTTCAGAATGAGAAATTTGCTTACGTGTACTTGCATAGTGGGGATCCCGAGTTATATGGATTGCAAGAAATGTTCGCACCGGAAACATTAAGGAAGTTGGCAGATTTTTAGAGCGAATAAGCCCTATTGAAATTGTACGTCCGGTTTCCGACGTAATGGATGTCTTGTACGTGTTTTGTAATGTATGATTATTTTCCGGAACAACAATTTGTTCCTTTGTAAGCATTGTATCAGGAATGTGGCACACATTGATGATGTATGTAGGTGTTTGTTTTACCTACAGTAATATTCATTTGTATTGAAAAATGGTGGGGTCCTTGATGGACCATGTGCTCTTATTTTCTAAGCACTGCCCCAAAAAGCAGTTGAATGGTAATAACATTTCTATCATGGAATGATTCACTCTCAGTTACGCATGCAGATAAGGGAATATATTCCCTGCATGCATTGGCATGACCACCCGTTGAGGCACAAAAACTAGTAAAGTGATTCATCAAATACAGCTAAGTTTATGAAATATAGCCAGCCATGTCTATATAATAAGCCTTGTTCATGAAATACAACATCCTTATTCTATTCCCAACTTGGCAAAAAAAATCGACCAAAGTAAAATTGGGTTGTTTATTTTTGGAAACAAAAAATGTCAAGTGGTGACTATATGAAACAAGAATTATTCTTGTACGACACTGTATGGACTGAAGACATCGACAAGTGCTTTATTTCACTCTTAAAAGATGCTCGGTCAGTTGGGCTAGTGAAAAACGGGGACCCAGACTCGACGGCAATAGAATTTTGTAAGGACTTACTCAATGTGGAGATGCGAACAAGATTTACAAGCCGCAATGGCATGGATAAGTTGGCTTTCCTTAAATTACGTTTTCGGGTATTCCGTGGCCTCCTTCGCAATCCCAGGGTGAGCTACGTGGAGGGGACGGGAGATATGAAGGCGTCCAAGCATGTTTGGCAGGAAGTAGTTGAGGTATTTTTTCTTTGGATTATTGTTCAACATATGACTGTATTTACATTTAAAACTTTGGTTGGATTTTGCAGCAAGAGCCATTTGTTCTGGCATACCGAACCTTCGGAGACCCGAATTGGGCCGATTTAAAAACAATCTTCAGAGGTCTGGATGTTAAAATGGCTGGGCCTGGGGATGTAATCATCGACTGTGATGCGAGTAATGAACCATTGGCGGCTGTGGTGGGTCCACCACCCGAAGAGGCAAACGCCCATATGTGTGGGAGTAGTTCGTATAGTTCTTACTGGAGGAATCTGGAATATCTTCTGGATCACCCAGACCGTGTATCAGAATCTTCGGTTAACCAACCGCCCGTGTCTCCCGCCTCGTCGACCATGTCACATGTTTCTGGAACCGTCAATCCAGGTTCCCTAACTAGAAGGCGTATTCTCGACAGACCATCTCCGTGCAAAGGTTCGAACAAACTGGAATGAAGATGATTTCCTGTGGACTAGTGTTTGTTTGTTGATGTTGATCTTTAGTAATCTTTGATTGATCATTGTCATTTTATGTAATATTGTGTCGTTTGAGGCGAGTGGACCAATTCATGTAATCTTGGTCAGGCTGTTTATTATGTCTAGGTCATATTGCAATAGTGTTTGGGTTGGTAAACAAAATCTCACGTGATTATCGGTAACATCTGTGCATGAAAAATGATCGTCTTCAATTCAAAAATTGTATTATAACTATTCTCGTCATGAGTAGTTTCATCATGGACCCAAAACAACGTGTCGAGAACAATTCATTACGGGTGTTTGGGTGTGAATGTGGGTGGGGGAGGGGGAGTGGACAAATCATGTTATCAGAATTCAGATTATAGTATACTAGAAATTAAGTTCACGACATATTGTCAGTAGTACAACAAAGTGGTCCTAATAAAATTGTCAACACACAGATCTAAGAAACATTCGATTCAGGAAATGAACATATAGTTTGTTGAACACAAAATGTTCGATTGGGGGAGTTTCTTAAATGTGTGTCAACACGGATTGATCATGGTCACTATAAGTTCACGACATATTGTCAGTAGTACAACAAAGTGGTCCTAATAAAATTGTCAACACACAGATCTAAGAAACATTCGATTCAGGAAATGAACATATAYTTTGTTGAACACAAAATGTTCGATTGGGGGAGTTTCTTAAATGTGTATCTACCCCCTTTGGGTGACAGAGGGGGTAGATACCCCAGACCGCCGTCAACGAACGGAACATTCATGATCGGTAGTGCATTGTCATATAAGGCCGGCAATTCAATTGGATCCTCGTGTTCCTCATCATCAGACGTGGGCGCATCAATGTTCATTGGGTTAGCCGCGGTCATTCCGGGTTCATCACTGAAGTCAAAAGCTGCCGCATTACGATTAACAAAAATATTATAATAGAATTGGTATTTTAGGAACTCGTACAATCTGAAGTACTTTTGCCGGTCCAGCTCCTGTGTCATTTGAAATTGTAATAACGATTAGCAAGGCAGTAATATTGGATAACATTGGAATAAACTCACCTACTTAACAACTTCTTTTCTAAACTCATCACAAATAATAAGATATTGATTTATTTGTTAGTTAGAATTTTACCTCTCCACCAAGTTTGTCCCAGTATGTTGGTACCGTCATCACCTGGCCCGTGCGTATATTGATCCGAACTCCAGGCATGTCTTTGAGATTGACAAAGGCGTTGTAATGAGCGCGTAACATGTGGATGCACGCCCTCACTTCCCATACGCTGAACCACTTCTTGAACACATCAGACATCTGGTCTGCAAGCTCAGAGAACACGGAGTTGAATACAATTGAGTCCTCGACATGGGCGGTGCGGTGGCATATGGTGAAAAACAAGTCATGGCAGTGATCCTCCTCGTCTTCGGACATGTTCCGGAATCGCCAGTAGTTGTACAGACATACTGTGCGTTGGTTACGTGTGAGCACCATGACTGCACTGAACTTAACAAAGGCAATTGAATGTAAATAAGCATTTCAAAACGTAATTTCAAAATGTTTTAAGGAAGTATTTCAAAACGCAATTAATAAAACTAATCTCAGAGGTAAACACATAAGTACGCACATAATCGACTTAAGGAAGCATTTCGAAACGCAATTGATAAAACTACGGATAGTCGACGACATACACATAGCTTAATAGTTTGTTTGAGGCACGCAACTTTTAGTGAACTATCCAAGCATACAAGTCATAGTAGTTTGTGCATCTAGACATTGGAAAACTGACACACAACTATTACAGAAACTTTATCTAAGTACGAAAACATGAAGAACGAAGTTCGATCAGAGCCTTCCGTCCAACATCATCTTAACCATAACGGACTTGTACTCATTTGATATGCTGAAGAAGAGGTCAAGGTCCTCGTTATTCTTGCAGAATGTCTTTGAAACAGATAACCTGTTCTCAGTGGTCAGGAATGGCATCTTCAACAGCTCGTCAAAGACTTCCTTCCACTGCCTTTTCGCATCCTGCTGGAAGCCGATCCGCTCTGCCAGAACACCCAATTGTGAATCAGTTTTCTTACAGATGGATTCATCAGATGCAAGAACCGCTCTTCCAACGCATCGACTCCTCTTCTCTTCCTCGTTGTTTTCTTCCTCGACGTAGAGCTGTTGTCGCATTGGTTGTCTGAGCTGTTCTCTCCAACAGGTCTATCGTTGTGCCGGTCAGGATCCAGGTAAGGGTCTGTGACCTCGTTTGCCTTTCCAGTAATGACATTCGGCTTGACAGCATCTGCAAAGCTCTGAGCATTCTCTCCTGTGGCTCGGTCCTTCCCAAATATGTTAACCCAGTCCTTGTAGTGGGGCCAAGACTTGGCCCTGAGCGGTTTGGCGCTTGGATCAAAATGCAAATTAGTAATGAAATCATGTGATTGTGAGATAAGAACTTACTAATTGTCAGCACCGTCACTATAAAATAATTGAATGACCACCTAAATCCTGAAGTTCAATCGAAATACCTTAACGTACTCTTCCCATACGGACTCGTCACTCAAGGTTATCATATTCGAGCTCTCATTCCAACCAAACCCAGACCAACTCTGCATCTGCGATAGTGAGTAGTATTGTTTCTTCCAGACATGCATTTTGGATGTTATATGCGGTTCCGCGCGTATATTAGTTCCAGGAAGAGCTTGGATCATGTGTTGTTCCAACATATGTGCGTATCCGGACATGAAATCGTTCTCATCTTTCCATCCCTTTGTGATCAAGTCTTTGAGGCCTTCTGCCAGTACCGTGTCCTCTTGAAGTGTCCACACCCATCTGTTAGGATGATATACCCCGGCTTTACCGATGCTTGACTGTGACTCCATTGTCTGTTGGCAAGACAGTGACATGCGTTACATTGATCGGTTAGTTAGACTAGCGTGTGTCTAAGATATTCAAAATATTTCTGATATTATTAATTAATATGGCAACTCATAAGGAAATGACCAACACAGTAATCTATTTTCATCATGGACATCCTACAATTGTCTTTAAATGTTAATATCATTTCCAAAATACAACAGAACATATGTCAGTTGTTGTACATGGGTTAACATCGACCCACAAGCCTAAGTGCTTATCCAGCTGTTGTACATTGACATCGCAAAGTTGTCGCGCCATGCAGTCCACTCCACCGATGGCTCGACTTGGTCAATGTACTCATCAGTTAATAGATCGGGTCCTTTAGCACCAACATTGATCTCATTCCACTAGTCCTCCATTGGGTCAACGACCATTTCAATTCGAATGAAGTTGTGAATCAGACAACACGCCATAATCATCCTGTTCTGAGTTTCAACTGAATAGAATGCAGGACTACGCAGGACTGCCCAATGGAGCCTCAAGATGCCAAACGATCTCTCGACGGAATTACGAGCCTTCAAATGACGCAAGTTAAATAATTCTTTGTAATTCGTCGGCCCCCCACCGTCCTTAGACCACTCGCTTAAATGGTATCTCACCCCTCTATATGGCATCAGAAAACTTGGACCGTTGGTTGATCGAAGATTTCTCGACGCTCTAGAAATCGTCTCCGCAATAGTACGGAGTCGACTGTAGGTGCGGTGAGTTGTCCCGAGTCGTGTCTCTCGAGGATGGATGTGATCGGCTTTCGGTTTCTCAGTTGTTCTTACCGTCGGTTCGATTAAGCTAATTTAACCCTAGAAAGCGATAATCATTTTTCGGTTTCCATAACTAAGAATGAAATTGAAAATTAAGATTTAAAAACATGAAAAGCTCTTAAAGGAAATTAAAGCTTATATTAAAAATGATCAATTTAAACTAATTAACTTATTAAAACTTAATAATTTAAATTAGGGAAATGGAGGGAAAATCAAAGTCAACTTATTTGAATAAGTCAACATAAATACTTAGCATTGATTAAGGTTTTAAAAAGGAAGATCTTAAAAAACTTTTACTAACTTAGAAATTGAATATAACTTTATAACTTAAAAGCATAAGTTCATAAGCTAAAAAGTTATAAAATGAAATTGAAAGTTTGATAAGCAAAAGAAACACTAAACTAATGATCCAAAATACAACACAATATTAAAAAGGAATAACATGAAAATAAAACTAGATTATAGAAGGATATTACCAAATGTATGTGATTACAAAAGCTTGAAGGAGGAGAAGCTTGAAAGCTGAATGATTCTTCACAAAGGAAACTTAAAACAAAGCTTGAAGATTAAACTACTAAGATCTTAGCTTAACTAATCTATAACTAATTACTAGGAATTATAGAAATTAAAATAAGTAAAATATCAAAAGGGAAAGTTTTCTCTTGTTTTTGGTGAAGCTCTCGTGGAGAAGAAAGCCCTGATGCAAGTTGTGTTTTTGAAATGACGTCTGATTGCTAATATCTTCAAAAAATCTGCTTTTCAGTCGATCGATCGTGTCGCGGCAGTCGATCGACTGCGATGTCAAAATGGCCTGAAGCCCTGTAATTCCGTCGATCTTGAGAGGACCCAGTCGATCGACAGCAGTCGATCGGCCAAGTAGGCAGTCGATCGACTGCCATGTCAAAAACTTCAAAACTCGCTGGAATCCAGTCGATTTTAGCCGGGTCAGTCGATCGACTTAAAGGTCAGTCGATCGACTGAACATTCAGTCGGTCGACTGGATTCCAGTGCCCGGCCTCGATTTCTTGTTCTTTTCGCGTCCGCCGGTTTGTCGAACCTCGTCCGCTGCGCTTCTTTGCTTTGTTCATCCATTCCCGAGTCGAGTATCAACGATCCCAAATGAGCGTG
>BMAC01000841.1:190691-268155 GCA_014905375.1 Phtheirospermum japonicum
TCGAGGCGAGAGAGATGATCGGCTACAACGTTCTCGCACCCCTTTCCGGTCCTTGATCTCCACATCGAACTCTTGAAGCAAGAGTATCCATCGGATGAGCCTAGGCTTCGCTTGAGCCTTGTTGAAAAGATATCGTAACGCCGCATGGTCACTATGCACAACAACCTTCGAACCAATGATGTAGGCTCGAAACTTTTCAAGCGAAAAAATGACGGCAAGGAGCTCTTTCTCGGTAGTCGTGTAATTCTTTTGGGCGTCGTTGAGCATTAGACTCGCATAATAGACTACCCGAAGTAGCTTGTCCACTCTTTGCCCCAAGACGGCCCCCACCGCTCCGTTTGATGCGTCGCACATTATTTCAAACGGGAGGGACCAATCCGGGGCCACCACCACGGGAGCCGAGGTCAAGCTTTCCTTTAACGAATCGAAAGCCAATCGACAAGCATCATCAAAAACGAACGGGGCATCGGCACTCAGCAAATGGCACAAAGGACGGCTAAGTTTTGAGAAATCCTTGATGAACCGTCTATAAAACCCCGCGTGGCCAAGAAAACTTCGAACTCCCTTCACGTTGATTGGGGGCGGGAGCTTTTTAATCACATCGATCTTCGCCTTGTCCACTTCAATTCCCTTGGACGACACTACGTGGCCCAAAACGATCCCACTTCTCACCATGAAGTGGCTTTTCTCCCAACTCAAGGTGAGGTGATTCTCCACGCACCTCTCCAAGACTTTTGACAAATGATCGAGACATTCGTCGAACGTGGAGCCGTAAACCGAAAAATCATCCATGAAAACCTCCATGTACTTGTCGAGCATGTCGGAGAAAATCGAGAGCATACAACGTTGGAAAGTAGCGGGCGCGTTACACAAACCGAAAGGCATACGTCGGAAGGCATAGGTGCCGAAGGGGCACGTGAACGTCGTCTTGGATTGGTCCTCCGGCGAGATAGCGATTTGATAGTATCCGGACAATCCATCGAGAAAACAATATGAATGATGCCCCGCGAGCTTGTCCAGCATTTGGTCAATAAACGGAAGCGGAAAGTGGTCCTTCTTGGTGGCGGCATTGAGCTTTCGAAAGTCTATACACATTCGCCAACCGGTGGTTGCACGGGTCGTTACACGTTCCCCTTTTCGTTCTCGATTACGGTTATCCCGCTCTTCTTCGGCACCATGTGGACTGGGCTTACCCATTCACTCTCCCCGACCGAGAATATCAACCCTTCGGCCACGAGTTTCAATATCTCGTCCTTCACAACCTCCATTAGATTCGGGTTTAGTCGTCGCTGGCTTTGCCTCGATGGTTTCGCTCCTTCTTGAAGGATGATCCGATGCATACAAGTGGAGGGGCTTATGCCCTTGATATCGGCTAGGCTCCACCCTATTGCCTTTTTGTTCTTCTTCAAAACGTCCACCAATCTTGCCTCGTCTCTCGGAGAAAGCTCGGCGTAGATGATCACGGGTTTGGCCTCTTCGCTTTCCAAGTAAATGTATTTGAGATGGCTCGGGAGGGTCTTGAGCTCCGGTTTTTCCCAAAGGGGTGATTCTACGCTTGATAACTCAAATATATCAATAACCCCCTCTGATCGAATCGCTCGCCACTTCTTGTCCTCGACATCCTCGTTCACAATCTCCTGAGCGGCTTCCTCCACTAGTTCTTCTATTGGGTCGATCATAGAGCAATCGGCATGAAAGGAGGATGGCGGAACGGTTCCCAAGTCATGAATCGAGAAATTTACCGTATCGCCCAAAACCGAGAAAGACAACTTCCCATTTTTCACATCGATCAAGGTGTTCGTCGTGGCCATGAAGGGCCGCCCGAGTAAGATAGTATGTTCTCGGCCCTCGTTGCTTACTTCCCCGACGTCCAATATCACAAAATCCACCGGCACAATGAGGCTCCCGACTTGTACCAACACATCTTCGACCACGCCCTTCGGGTATCGGACAGATCGATCGGCTAGTTGCAAACACATCCTCGTCTCTTTGAGATCGCCCAACTCTAATTGCTTAAAAATGGAATAGGGCATCAAGTTAATCCCCGCGCCGAGGTCAAGCATTCCTCGTGTCTCCTTGCCGTTTCCGAGGGTAATCTTGATACAAAAACTCCCCGGATCACCTTCTTTGTGTGGTAGAGTATTGCTAAGGGCAATGCTTGCCGCGTTCGATATGCATATTTTCTCATTTTCTTCGAATCGGCGTTTCTTCGATGTTAGCTCCTTGAAGAACTTCGTGTAAGCGGGGATATTTCGGATTATGTCGAGCAAAGGAAGGTTTATGTTGACCTTTGATAACATCTTGTATAGCTCGAGGAATTGGTCGTCTTGCTTCGTCGGTCGGATACGGCTCGGATATGGAATCGGAGGTCGGTACGGCGTGGCGGACTTATGTAACCCCCCGTCAGCCTGGGACCCCTTCGCCTCGCCACTAGAGAGTGATGTGGGAGGGTTAGGAGCGGCTGCGGGCTCGTTCGAATCCGGAGTAGCACGATCCTCTTGAACGCTCGTCGAAGGTCCGTCGTCGGGTAGGGCGACCTTGTTGTCTACCACCTTGCCACTTCGGAGAATGGTAACGGCTTGGGCTTGGGCCGGTTGACTTGGTAGCTTATCCTTGTCCCGTGCTTGTTTTAGCTCGTTGACGTCCGTAGCTATTTGTCCCATTTGTGTCTCCAAACTCAGGAGTCGTTTGCTTAGCTCGGATAAGACGGATTCGAGGTTTGATTGTCGCGGTGTTGGATGGTCGTGGGGAGCCGGGAACGGTGCTTGAGGAGGTGGAAAAGGTGGTCGAGCGGCATACGGGATTTGAGGGCGCGGTGGTTGAGCTTGTTGTGCCATCGGGGCTTGAGAACGATGTTGGTGTGTTTGAAAACCGGGTGGCATTAGAGCTTGGGACGTGTCTCCGTATCTAAAGTTAGGATGGTCCCTTCGTAGGTATGGAGCTCCGTGTCGATAGCCTTGATAACCTTGTATCGCATAAGCTTGCTCGTCGAATCCGCTCGGTTGTTCGTAAGCTTTCGGGCATGCACTTGCCCCATGACCCGAAGTGCCACACGAGGGGCAAATCTCCATCGAATTCGGGAATGGTTGCGGTTGAATGAGGGAGGCTATTTGGCTTTCTAGCTCGGCGATCTTACGGGCCCACTCGGGCTCGGCACTTGTCGAGACCTCTTTTACGTGCTCCTTCCGCTCCAAGATATTCATGCGTTGATCATCGGCGGCCATGTTTACAAAGATGTCGTATAATTCCCTCGTTGATCGGCCGTCTAAATTCCCCCCGGCGGCGTTGTTCACCATGCGCTTCGATGCGAATGCCAATCCATTATAGAAAAACTGATTCAAGAAGTCGCCGGTAAACCGATGGTGTGGGCACTTAGTAAGGTACCCTTTGAATCGCTCCCATGCCTCGTAGAAAGTTTCGTCGCTCGCTTGTCGGAACGAGGCAATCTTAGCTCTAAAGTCGGCCGTCTTCTCTTGAGAATAGTATTCTTCCATGAATCGCTCGGTGACCATATCCCAATTGGTAAGGGAGTCGGACGGCAAAGTCATGAGCCAATCCACGGCCTTGTCTTTCATCGTGTATGGGAAACACCTCATTTTGATTTGGTCGATATGAAGCCCTTGGCGCGGAAAGCTCGACACCGTATATGAAAAGACTCGTAGGAATTGCAGGGCATCTTGGTTCGGTAAGCCGTGGAACGTAGGTAGTCGGTTCAAGTCTATCGGCCGCAAGTCGTATTCGAGAGCCTCGGGGCTCAATCGAATACAAGAGGAGAAATCGCCCATGTACGGCCTCGACACTTCTTTTATACTGTTGGTAGGGACCCCCGTCGGGAGTGGCGAAAGGGTGTCCTCCGATATCACGAGCGGCATAAGGATTTTCGTTGACGGCGGGCGCTCGTGGATAGTCTTGAGGTATCGGATTTCGGAATTGAGGCACGGGCCCGGTCGGATGCGGAAATCGAGGCTCGTGCGTGTGAGGGGCGTAGTGTGGACCTTGATGAAATTGTCTCGGGACTTGGAACGGCGGTTGATATGGGAACGGTGGCCCTTCGATTATCGGGCCTTGGTAGGGCGTCCCGTGAAACTGAGTGTTCGAACTTTGGGGGTCTTGGTTCGTAAAACCATTTCCCCCTTGGTCGAACGTCGTCGCGAAAACCGGATGTGGGTCTTGATGAGTCGCCGCTTGAGGTGACGTGCGGGGCCGGTCGACACCGGTGGAGGCGGAACCCCTTGGTTGTCGTGGGCAGGGGCAGGGGGCGTCGGATTTTCAAACGGAGTGGCCATGTTTTGCTCGTCTATTGACGAAGATAATAAAGGAGGCAACGGGACGTCGGACGTGTCTTGCCTTGAAGCGGCTCGTGCGTCTCGTCGCAACCTTTCGGGGTTCGGCAAGAATGGAGTCAACTCCTGTCTGAGCGATCGTCTACCCTGCATACACAACAACAACAAAAAGATCACGCGTATCGAATGTAAAACAATTTGCTAACTAATTATTTACGACGACAATAAGAATAATTAAGAATGCCATTGGCCTTAATCCATCCCCGGCAACGGCGCCAAAATTTGATCGAAGATTTCTCGACGCTCTCAGAAATCGTCTCCGCAATAGTACGGAGTCGACTGTAGATGCGGTGAGTTGTCCCGAGTCGTGTCTCTCGAGGATGGATGTGATCGGCTTCGGTTTTCTTAATCGTTCTTATCGTCGGTTTTGATTAAACTAATTTAACCTAGAAAGCGATAGTCATTGTTCGGTTTTTATAACTAAGATTTAAATTGAAACTTAAGATTTAAAAACATTAAAACATTTAAAGGAAATTAAAGCTTATATTAAAAACGATCAATTTAAACTAATTAACTTATTAAAACTTAATAATTTGAAATTAGGAAAATGGAGGGAAAATTAAAGTCAACTTATTTGAATAAGTCAACAAAAGTACTTAACATTAATTAAGGGTTTAAAAAGGAAGATCTTAATAAACTTTTACAAACTTAGAAATTGATTATAAACTTAATAACTTAAAAGCATAAGTTCATAAGCTAGAAAGCTATAAAATGAAATTGAAAGTTTGAAAATCAAAAGAACACTAAACTATGATCCAAAGCACAACACAATATTAAAAAGAAAATAACATGGAAATGAAACTAGATTAAAGGAAAGATATTACCAAATGTATTGATTACACAAAAGCTTGAATGAGGAAAAGCTTGAAAGCTGATGGATCTTCACAAAAGAAACTTAAAACAAAGCTTGAACATTAAACAAACTAAGATCTAAACTTAACTAATCTATATCTAATTACTAGAATTTATAGGAATTAAAATAAGTAAAATATGAAAAAACTGGAGATTTTTCTGGTTTTGGAGAGCTTCCTGGGGAAGAAGCCATCAGGAGCAAGTTGGTCTCTTGAAATGACGTCTGATTGCTAATATCTTCAAAAATTCTGCTTTTCAGTCGATCGACTGAAAAAGCAGTCGATCGACTGGCAGTCGATCGGTCATTGTCGGCAGTCGATCGACTGCGATGTCAAAATGGCCTGAAGCCCTGTAATTCAGTCGATCTTGAGAGGACCAGTCGATCGACAGCAGTCGATCGCCAAGTAGGCAGTCGATCGACTGCCATGTCAAAAACTTCAAAACTCGCTGGAATCCAGTCGATTTTAGCCGGTTCAGTCGATCGACTTAAAGGTCAGTCGATCCGACTGAACATTCAGTCGGTCGACTGGATTCCAGCGCCCGGCTCGATTTCTCGTTCTTTTCGCGTCCGCCGGTTTGTCGAACCTCGTCCGTTGCGCTTCCTTTGCTTTGTCCGTCCATTCCCGAGTCGTTTGTCGAACCTCGTCCGCTGCGCTTCTTTGCTTTGTCCGTCCATTCTCGAGTCGAGTATCAACGATCCCAAACGAGCGTGGGCCCCGCTTGGACGTCCTACGGCCAAGAAAAACGGAAACGTGAAAATCTACGAAAATTAATAACAAAACGTACAAAAACTAAGAAAATCTAGAAATACGAAAAACGGCCAACCCGACTCCTAAAGCAACAAAAAGCAAGCGAAAAACACGCAACGTGAAACAAAATCGAAAATGAAAATATGTACAAAAAGATGCAAATCATTGGTGTATCCACCATCACATAGGTAATACTTTCCTGTGGAAAGGACTTAATGATGTGAGAGACATCGTTTGTTTGATAAACTTGTTTGTAATGGGTTATTGCAGGCTTAAAAAAAACGGGCTGTGTATATCGATAACGTAGGCTGAGGTTACTAGAGGGAACACGTAAGCCATTGCGCCTAGTGACCGCATCACGTAGCACATGACTATCAGTTGTTGAACCCTCCCAACCGGTCAAGATAAAGCTATATTTCAAGCTTCGATCACAGGCACCGAGCACGTTGACAGAGACATCCCCTTTCTGATTTCGGTATCTAGGTTTCTGAATCGAAGGGACACGAACCCCTATGTGTATGTCATCTAACGTGCCTAAATAGTCCTATGAGGAAAACAATACTCAAATGACAATGGGCAACCCGGAAGCAATAAATGGATTATGAAAAAGGGAGGGAGGGGAAGGCCTATTCCGTTAAAATAACAAATGAACCGTGAAGGATGTTTACCTTAAACCATTTCCAGTTGTGATCTGTGCACGTGTCATCAACCGAAGTAGGTTGGAGCGCTAACACGGGATGGAGTCTGAGTACAGCATCGAGAACACATCTGGAGTGTTTACTAATTGCGCAACTAGATCTTTTAAAATCAAATTTAACCACACGGTTCTTTTATGATGTGCCAAGACACTTAGAAAAGTGCAACCTGCTCACTAATCAATACATTTCGGGACTAGGCGAGACCTCCTACGTGTTCTAGTAAATAACACAACCTACTGATTGCATTCCTATCCATACGTAATTGTTCAACACAATCTGTATCACTAATACTAATTAGTTCCCGCCTGTGCTTTATCCGATCTGGTAATCGATCAGACAATCGATACCGTCGAGGCCTTTTACGGGTGCCCTTCAGGGTGTGTCGAATGGGGAGGATATAAGTTTTGTACACGGCTAACATCACGAGGAAAAATTCTATTACATTCAAAACTTTATCTATTATAAGAATAATTTCGACGTCGGACTCGACACAATCCATTGGTGCGCTTCGAGTTACAACTTTGTTAAATAAACATACGGGCGAAATATAATTTTACAAGGAACCATGAAAATATGTACTCGCATTAGTCGTTCTCAGATGTGCGGTAAAAATGAAAAACAACAAGACAAACAGAAGATACAACTCGAACAAGGCAAGGGTAATATATATCCCTTCTCATTTTCGTTCTTTTTCACAAAGTACCAATCGCTACCAAATTTGGTTAATGTAGGGATCATTATTACACTAGTTACAATGTTTTTACCAAACATGAAACCTATGGTAGGTTACCCCGAATATGTGAATTTATGGTTATTTCTTCTATTCAACCACATTTGTCTGGACAGCACTCGGGACAAAGGGGTACAATTAACAATTCAAGGGGGAGCATTTCCTGTAGCCATAAATTCCCTATCAATGCAGTAGAGTTTAATTTTTTTCCGATTAACATGTGAAAATTGGCTTCGTTATTTGGGATAAAAAATGAGTACATTCATATCCATAATAATAATTGAAGTCAAACACAAGCATCATCAACAATAAATATCAAACGGTTCAACATGTTAATTAATTTGCCACAACTGAACAATGTGACTTGTAAATTGAAAATAGAGGACTCAGTGAATATAATAAGTATGACCCAGCCACAAAATGAGCACACATCACACGAGAAGTTTATATTTGTTGGCCTGGAATTGGAGAAAACAGAGAACTCACCTTGCTATAGCGAGTAATCGACGCTAGGGTTTCGACTTTTTGGTTCGACCGTCGGACACAACCGGTGCAGATGTAATTGCGGGTGCTTCACCTTCGCATAGACTGCAAAACACCCGACATAATTAGGCATATAGGTTGAATCAATTCGATAAGACATTGAAGCAGCGGAGCTACTTCTCAGACCAGCATTCCAATTTCGGAATTTTCCTCGCACCATGAACAAAATTTGGCAATGGATAACACAAACAAAATTACTCCCTGTCGCATGGTAGGGCTCCAAAAATAATAAAAATAATTGTAAAAGGAGAAAAATTGAAAACATTTTACATTCTCAAGTGACAGTGGCGACGGATGGGGATTAGGGTTTGACTGCGGCGATGAAGGATGATATATGTAGATGGTGGGGGTGTAAATATAACGTACAAGAGGGGCAAACTAGATTAGATCAAGTTGGTAGGTGGGGGTAGAGGTGTAATTTTGGTGTGCAGCGAATCTTGGGATAACTCCGTCCCACCTCCCAATCCGGGATGGAATAGTCACCTGAAAATGGGATGATGCCCGGACCGGGATTCGAGTCGCGGGGTACAATCAACCAAAGTGAACATGGGATCACGCTGGATTTCCCACGTTATCCTGTCCCATACTCCAAAGTGAACGTGCCCTTAGTGGGCTATATATTTGGGACGGAGGGAGTAAATAATATAGAAATTATGATAATATTCTAAATAATTATGTGTAATAAGGAATAAATATATATAAAAATAAACACAATTGTTATAAAATAATAAAAAATAATGTTTAAAAGATAAAAACGCGTAAATACCATATAATAACTTATAAGTAAATTATAAATACTTATTCAATAAATATATGAATTAATAAATTGAAAAAAAATATAAATTTTGTAAAAAAAAAAAGTAACATGTATTATACGGGTTTTACACTTTGCAACCTAAAGTATTTTTTATTACAAATAACAACTCGTACTATACATGATTTGTTATTTGCAACCTCCGCCTAATATTCCGCCAAAAAGCCACCAAAATGGCGTGTGTATTACACGCCCTTGAGCCTATTGACTTTTCGGAGGTTGCTTTTAACAAATCGTGTGTAGTACAGGTTGTAATCGACAACAAAAACATTAGATTGCAAAGTGTGAAAATGTCTATAGTACAAGTTGCAAAAAATAATTCTCTCAAAATTTAAATTGTTTTTGTTTTTAAAATCTAAAAAGATAGGAAATTTTATTTTTGATCCGCCTTACCCTGATTCCAATTGAACTTAATAGTGTCAAAATGAAATTTAGTACTGACTTTTGTGTTAATGAATTACTTGAAAGAATTTATATATAAAGTAAATTTCACAATAACAATATTTTAAACTAGTCCTATTCATTTAAATTCAAATGCGACAAGTTAGATTTTATAATCATCTTAAAATTCAAAGTTAATAGGCAGACTCGTTTCAACCGACAATTTATTATATGCATCTGGGTGCACCTTGTTTGATCCACCCTTTAAAACTTTATTATCATTCAGTTATACGTTATGATATATGACAGTTATACGTGATGATATATGGTAGTTATACGTGATGATATGTGACAAAATTTTATAGTTTAGGGTTTAGTCTTACATTTTAGGGTTTAGTTTTCTATTTTTAGGGTTTAATTTTCCATTTAAAAGTTTAGTTTTCCATTTTTTTTATTTAGTTTTCCATTTTAGGTCCTGACAAAAATCTATCATGCTACCAATTATATATAATGATACGTATTAGTTATATGTGATGATATATGATAGAAATTTAGGATTTAGATTTTAGATTTAAAACTTTAATTATTTGGGATGATATGTTTCAATTATATGTGATGATATGTACTAGTTATATGTGATGATATATATCAGTCATATGCGATGATAAATTAAATTACTGGGTGCACCCAGGTCCACGGTATAATGATTCCTCTCAACCACTGAATTAATCAATATATATATATATATATATAGGATTAGGATCATGTGAGGACCAAATCCGTAGGTGGTAACTTTAGAAACCGCTATATTACATTATATGTGATGCTAATTTAAATAATGCAAAATGCTACATATATTTTCACATTGTTATTTTATGTTTCCTTGATTTTTACTATTATCTTATTAGCAAGCACATGATTCATAAATAGCACACATCCTATGTAATATAGCAGGTTTGTAGTTCTGACATAGGGATTGGTTCCCATGTGAACACACACACACACCATATATGTTAATGGACAAAAATTTGTATGTGACTGTTATAGGAAATTAAATTTTTGTGAAGAATTCACTTTTTCTCTTAAGATTGTCACTTTTTAACTATAAAATCAGTTTTGCACAAAACAATGTTATTCGTGTATATATATATATATATATATATATATATATATATATATATATATATATATATATATATATATATATATATATAAAGATGCATATGTATGGTGATACTTTTAAGTCTAAGAGTGATAATATTTAAATAAAGAATTGATTATTTTTATTTGAAATACAGATTAGAAATTTTAAAACCTAAGTGATAGTTATAAAATTAAAAGTGATAACTTTTTATTCAAGATGTATAGTAACGCGTTTAGAACAAACATTGACAATATTTAAGGAAAATGCGACTATATTATTGTTAACCTACATAAATGTTTGATTAATATATAAATTGACCCTTTTTTTTTTTTCAAAAGTGTCATTACTTAAAAGTAATAATATTAAGAGAAAAAGTGAGTCCGTCATAGTAATAATGATTTGTGTTACGGACACACAAAAGAAATTTATTTTTATGTTAATGTTGTTAACACTCGTGTGTCAACTTGTAATTGGTATAGATGACAAATATGATCTTGTGGTAATTCCGTTCTGAATTATGATTTTTCATGTTGTGGAGCTTTGTATTAATTATGAAATTTTTTGCTTTTCTCCTAATTATAAATAACTCTTCACCTCTTCATAACATTTTTGGTTTTTTTACATAGGTATAAGTAGAGAAGTCACCGGCGGTTACGGTTAGGCGGTTAATCACCAGTTAACGGTTATGGTTAACCATTGACCGGAGGATTTGGTTAAAACCGAAATCGTTAACTGAATTCTGGCGGTTCGGTTACGGTTATGGATTCCGGCCAATCGAAACCGCCAGTTAACGGGAATAAGAAATTGAACGGCGGTTAACCGATAGTTAAACCGACCATTTTTTTACCTTTTGAAATCAACGACTAGGATCAAATAGTAGTTGGAGATCAACGGTCAAAAAAAGCTAGCCATTACGAGTTTAACGACCGGTTAACCAAAATAGTCGGTTCACAACAGCTAGTTTTTTGAAATTTTTTTTAAATCCATTTCTACACCTATAAATACCCACTCTCCCACACCAATCCTCATACCAATTCATCTCTAATATTCTTCTTATTCTTCTCTTATATTTTCAAGCTTCAAGTTTCTAATTTGTGAAAAAAATACTATCAATAATCTTCTTTTTCTTAATCTCGTTTACTTGATTTTCTTTTATAATATATTTTGGCAAGTTCTTCTCATAATATTAATATTAATACTATTCAAGACTCTCATCGAGGTCGAGACCAAGTTGGAGGTCGAGGATGTCGGTGAGAACCTTCGGCCGTTGCCAGGGATTATGTTCCCGATGAGATATTACCGGAAGAAGTTGAAAACTTATATAATCAAATCAGTTTCGACGAGCATAATCAAACCAATGTCAATGAGGATATACCCACCTCCGTTGAATCTAAACCGCCGGTCGACGTCAATTTGGATGAAGATGAGGAGGAAGCGGGTGATATGCCACCGCCTCAATCAAAATCAAAGGAATATCAATCCCCCATCTCCCAATTTCATTTCCTAAGAACGAAGGTAAATGGTGTCCCTCGGGCACAATATAATTATTACAAGAGTCATTACGCCTTCAGTTTTAAAAATAATAGAGGCTACGAGACGCTCAAATACAAAATGGAGAAGAAGCATCCCGACAAATACGGCGTTGATAGCTCTCAAACACAACTACACTTTTCATCTTCTTCTATCGCCGGTGCCGGCGGCCAAGTTACGAGTTCTAATTTATTTCAATATAGCGAACGTGGTTAGAGAAAAATTCTTGCAAGATTTGAAAACTTTTTGATAATGTCGCCGCTAATACGGCTAGTTTAGATTTATTAAAAACTTTTTGTCAACCTTCTATTGGTGGTGAATTTTTCATGTTATATGCATTTGTCATATTTTGAATTAATGTGTTCAAGATGGTTTAACTACTTTTAATCTAAAATTGCTCCGATTAGGAGTGCGGTATTTCTTATGCAAAACATGATTTGGTTGCAAAAAAATGGCAAGAATATTGCCAGAACAATGGTTTACGTCCAAAAAAGTTTTCAACTGATGTGCCAAATCTTTGGAACTCTACTTATAAACTGCTTAATGATTTTTGAATATAGAGAATCATTGTGTGCATTTTTTGCTAATCAATCTGTCGATTTTTTTTTCTAATGCGTGGGATGATTATTATAATATGATGTCCCTTTTAATAAAATTTAATGATGACACCGTGAATTTATCCGGTGTTTATTATCCTACCTCCACACTACTTCTTGATCAATGTATTTAAATTGTACTTATTAGTAATCCTTTACTCAATTCTCTGAATTGGGTGAATATATTGCTAGTATGTTAAGTAAATGGATCAAGTATTTTCTCTACATTCCCGATGTTTTTTTATTGCAAAGATTTCAGACCCGGATTATCGGGTCGGATTTTTAGAAAATTTACTTACAGTTTATCATGAAGCATTAGGACCTTTTTTTACAAAATTTAAATATTGAAATTCCTAACCCTTATATTGTTGCTCACCAAGAAAAATAATCTCTATTACATATTTTTAATGAATACAATCAATCTTCTAGTGATGTTAATGTGTCACCTTCCCTTTTCCCTTCCCCCACCACTTCTAATGTAAGACCGTTATTCAATGATCCTCGACAAGCTCTAGCCTCATATATGAGGTTGATTGAGGTTACTGAGCAAGAATGGCAAAGGGAAAGTGCTAGTCGAATAATGAAATTAGAAATTTATTTAGGGGCTTTTGAATCGGAAATTATCCCCCAAAACCCCGATGGTACTACTATCGATCTTGTGCAGTTTTGGTCGAAAGTGGCCACTATTTTTCCTACACTCTCTAGGATTGCCAAGGAGGTTCTCGTCATTCCTGTTTCAATAGTTTTTGTTGAACATGCCTTCAGCACGAGAGGCATTGTGTTAGATGATCGTCGGTCTAACTTATTACCCATAAATCTTGAAAATCAAATGTTAATGAATGATTGGGTAAAAGGTGAAAAACGAGAACAATAAATGTAATTGTATGAAGGTGAAGAGAGCGACCATTACGATACCACTTCAAGAAGCAACGACAACAACGAATAAATAAAGACGATCCTTTTCTAATATCCACATAACGTAGGTAAGTAAAGTATAAGAATTACGTAGACTTTGATTCCTCTACGAGGATACGTAGGCAAGTTTTCTAATATTAAAAGTTAAAGTATTAAATTTTAATCTCTAATATTAGAATTAAAATCAACTCTTTTTTTTAACTGATTTTTAATCAAAAAAAAAATAAAAAAATTGACATACGTGGACTTTGATTCCTCTATGAGGATATGTAGGCAATTTAATTCTAATATTAAAAGTTAAATTTTTTATCTTTAATATCTAATAATAGAATTAGAATCAAGTCCTTTTTTAGAAAAATATTTGTTTAAACTTTTTACTTCAAAAATTTAATTTTATCTCATTCAAATTTTATTTAAGTTCTCATCTATTTATATCATTCTAATTCTATTTAAGTTTCTCATTCATCTCAATTATTGAAATAAAAATAAAAAAGGGCGATTAACCGCCGATTCGGTTCACCTTAACCTTAACTAGTTCACCACCGGTTCGGTTATGGTTTAGGTTTGGTTGGTTAACTTAACCAAAAGTTAATAATCGTTGGTTAATTAAATGGCCGGTTTTAACCAAATCAACCCCTCCATGCGGCTCCTTGTGGAAGTTCTTCATTTTTCTTTGAATAAATAGAGGCAGATTTGATTTAATGAGGGAGGGAGAGAGCGAGTTTGGGGAAGAGATTATGTAGTTAAAAATTAAAAAAAAATTAAAAGAGAGAGAAATGAAAAGATTGGTAGGATAAAAAAGTATTTCTCGAAGATTAATCTTAAATATTTCTTTTTCTAATTGTTTTTGTTTCCTGTGCTCTTGTGTTAACTCGAAGTTTATATACTTATTAGTGCTTAATCGGTGTGATATATATAATTAATTATAATGGACAAGATTCATTCGATATGAATGTAATATTATTGATTTGTCAATGTAATATAACAATTTAAAATACTAAGGTCAAAGTAAAACAAATCAAAAATAAATAACTCCACATTGTAAAAGGAGAAGCAGAAAAGAAGAAGAAATAAAGAACACAGCCAAATTAGGGTTCCTTTATTCATCTAAGACTCACTTTATATAGGGTATGAAATACATGTATCCATAATATATAAAGAAAAAAAACAACTAACTTGTCTCCCATAAGTTACTTACTGATGAAGGAACATTAATTTTATTTTTCCTTCAACACTCCCCCTTGTGCCGAGTGAAAGGGTGAAATAGTGATTAATTGTCGGTTTGTTAAAACCTTGCCAAGTAACAAAATCCACTGGGAAAAATAAAACTTGTTCGAAGGAAAAAAGTACAATACACCTATGTTGAGACTCCCCCTGAAATCTACACCTCTCTCTAAAATTTACATCTATCAAAAGAACTTTGAAAGTTATATATACAACAATCGAGCGAGGGCTGAAAGTCTTCAGTTTCTCAATTTACTTGACTCTTGAGAAAGTCCATAATTGTTGGTTGTAGAAGAATTGTGATGATATAATTCATATTATCACCTTTAATGTAGTTCAATTTCATTTGTTCATTGCAACTTATATTATCTTCATAACTATAAGTGAATTCTTCAGTGGTAGAGTTCAAGCCACTATTCTCAAACATATGTATGATTATAACATTTATCATAGATACACAAGAACTACTACATGTGTGATAATGATCTCTTTACATGTATAGAATGGATAGCCAACATCAACAATAATATTTGGTATTTTTGAGTAGGAAGTAAACTTAATATTTTCTTTAAGTGTTACAAGACCATTTACAGTCTCAATTATATTTATGAATGGAAAAAATAAATTCATGTTGACATTGCGCTTTCTTGAGTTAAATAAAGATAACAAGTCATTGAGAAAGTAATATTGGTCAAGAGTATTAGTAATGGTACAGTAGTGTGCGTATTGTACATAGGTAGAGAATTTCAGCTCCCACCAGTTCTTCGGCATTAGACTAATAAAATTGATCTTTCCTTATATCTTCACTTTGACTGATCATAAGAGTGCTAACATATTTCACTTATCCATGTTTAATTGCCTGATCATCTTTTAAACATATGCTAACTGTACAACTTAGTATTTCACAAACTCGGGTGTTAGTTTAAAACATTTTCATGACTGAGTCTTCCCATGGTTCATTATCTCAAATTAATAATTCAAGTAGCTAGCGGTTTCTCTTATTTCATTAAGAGTGCATATTATTTTCATGTCATTGACATATATAGCTATAATTGCAAATTCAAAACCTATTTTCTTTATAGTACACAAGGGCATAGATTATCTTTTCCCAATCAAATTGTCACTTAGACGGTTATATATCGACCTGGACTGTTTCAATCCATAAATTAAGCATTTCAATTTAATTGAAAATTCACTCTGTGGCTTAGAGTCACTTGCCTTGGCAATGAAAGGCCAGCAAGCACATTCATATATATCTCTAAATCATGATCCTCATAGAGATATGATGTAACCACATGTATAAGCTGCACTCTCGATTCTTTGGAATTATAACATCTATTATTGTATATTACATATTCTCATAGTCAATCCTAGGGCGTTGAGAGAATTTTTTTACTTCAAGTCTAGTTATGCATCTCATGGCTTTATATTTCTCATTACGCTTTCTGACAATACTTTGTTTATGTTCTACAGGCTTTACACTTGGTGAGGCTAGTACTAGCAGACTAAATACTTTTCTTGTTATCAGTGAATTTATTTCTACTTGATTAACACATATTTGTCCTTATTTTTATTAGTATTTTAGTTCATTTTTCTATTTTTTTTTGGTATAAGTTGGATAGTTTAAGCTTAATTTTGTATATTTGTACTTTCAGCTTATTTTATCGCCTTTTGATCTTGATTGATGCAATTAGGTGATATTTTGTTGTTTTTCACCTTATAGCTAAGTAACCGGAAGAGTTCAGCACGTTAGAGATGACATATGACGATCGAGAGTCAAAGATCGAGCTTTCCGACGAAGAAGTAGCAAGAATTGGTAGCTAACGGTTTCTTATAACGGTTATTCCATCTGGAACCGTTATAGTATCGTTAAAGGAAGAAAGAGAAGCTAACGGTGCATTAGCGATAGCTACTAACCGCTAGTAGCTACCGCTAATCTATAACGGTTACTCACCATTACCTTACCGTTACTCACAACCGATGTTAAAGATCAGAGAAGCGCTGAAATGAAGAACTAGCGGTAGCCATCTATAACGGTTACCCTTACCGCTACCTTATCGTTACCTTACAACTAGTGTTACCGTTACTGAGCCCAGAACCGACTTAACAAACTTGCGGCCCAGGAAACGTGAAATCTATAAATACCAAGCATTAATCCGAGTTCTAAGCGTGCACTTGAGCCCAAAAACTTACCAAAAACATATTCTTAGGGTTTAGAGTCGGATTTAAACACCAAAATGTGAGGATCGAAGATTCGACGACGACGAGTTCTTGAGCCCGTTTGACGCCGTTTGACCATTTCTCGATCGATCAGCAGCGATTCTCTTCGGATTAGTCGAAGTTCTTTCCAATTTCCAGTATATTAATAAGTATTCTATCCTTTTTACTTGTTTTCTTAGATTAAATTCTAGTTTTTAAGCTTAGATAATTAGCTTTAAGTTTATGTTCTTAAGTTTAGTTTGAAACTTGATTTCGTTGAACAAACGCAGCGACTTAGCTTCTGTTATAACTCAGTTTTTCATGATATATGCTTGGGTATTTGATACTTGAGTTGGTTGATAATGTTCATGCAAATTAATTCATGTTTTATTCCTTCGTTTTCATGGTTCAAGGTTTCGTTAGCTTCGTAGTTTATTATTTCATGCATGATCGTAATTTCGTTAGGATTTACTGAATTAATTCATGATAATTTAGCTGCTGCGTTTTAGATTTATTATTGAGTAATTGTTTAAACTTGAATTTTAATTAGGTTAATCAATAGATAATTAATTAGTTAATTAAATTTAGAATTTTAATTAATTAATTAATTGCTCTCAATTCTTAGTTAATAATTTAGGATAATTGATTTAGTAATTTAATTAGGGTTAATAATTGCTCTTAGTAATTTAGTTTAAAATAATTGGTTTAATTAGGTTTAAATATAATATTGCTTAGTTTTTAATAATAAAATCAAAAACCCCAATTTGTATAAGTTTATGTGTTTAATTATTATTGAGAAAAACATCCGAGATACCAAATCGTTGTCCTCGAGAGAATCGACTTGAGTCAACTTCCAACCCTACAAGTGTCCTCGTACTCTTGCGAGCAAGCTTGAATATTTTTAAATTAAATATATATAAACGGGGTGCATAAAAGCTTGAATAAAAAATTTGGCGCCGTTGCCGGGGAAAAATAATAAGGAGTCAAAGATTTTTGTTTATTTTAGTTTATTTTCTTCGATTATTTGCATACATGTGCTTGGTTTGGGTTTTGCCGCTTGGTACGTTTATGTTTTGTTGAGTTTATGCAAGGGAGACTTTCACTTCAACTCGATCTTGCACTATTCTTCAACGACATCCACCGCGCACATCCAACGAGAACAAGACCCGAACTAATTCCCGAAAGCACTTCTTCTGACACGGATCTTGTGTGCGACAAGATTCCCGAGACCATGGTGAGACGATCAAATCATGGATCACATCATGGAAGTGGCCATAATGAATTATTCGACGCTATAAATAATAATTTACCCTTACCTCAAACACAAAGACATAGGAATTATGGAAGCGAACCGCAACACTTTGGAGGTTGTATTCAACCCCAAACAATCGGGTCACGCTACAGCTATAACAAGGAAATAGAGGAAGGAACGCACAACATGTGGGGAACGTACGTGACGATTATTCTGAAAGACCACTCCCTCGACAAGAGTTTGTAGATGAATGGTTCGATGACCAAGATTTCGAAAGTGATTATGAGGTAGCCTATCATCAAGAGAGAGCACCGAGACACGCTCCAGCACCTCGACAACGTCCGAATGTTATTCCTTTTAGGTCAGCTATTGTTCTTGGACCAACTGCAAGGGAAGTGGAGATTAAACTGCATCAACTTAATTTACTCCCGACTTTCCACGGAAGTGCCCATGAAGACCCTTTGGCGTTTTTGAACTATTTTGTTGATGAAGTGGGCAAATTTGTGGTTAATGGCCTTAACCAGGAGGGGGTGAAAATGATCTGTTTCCCATATAGCAAGAAGGACAAAGCGAAGTCATTGTTACTATCCGTAGAACCTGGATCGTTAACTGATTGGGAGATGATAAGTGAGAAGTTCCTAAATCAATACTATTCACAACAAATAACGGGGCATCTTCGGAGGCAAATTTCTACCTTTGAACAGTTGGAGGGAAAGTTATTTCATGAAAATGGGAGCGTTACAAGACGCTTTTTCAAGCTTGCCCCCACCATAACTACTCCCCCGAGATGACTAACCAATTTTTCTTTGATAGGTTGTTGGACCATGGAAAAAGGGAATTTGAAATAGTGACATGAGGAGATTTTAGAGATTTAACGGTCATCGAGGCAAAATGAGTGTTGGAGAAGCAGAGCGAAAAACCTAGACAAACCAACTCTCGGCCTCTTAAATTAAAAGTTAATGAGGTATCCATACCCGATCCTGATATAGATTATGGAAAATTAGTCAAAGCGAAGTGTAAGGAAATATTTGACGAGAAATTAGCATCTTGGAAAGCCGAGCGGGCGAGCAAATCCTCTTCAAAAAAGAATGCTGCAACGTGTTACCAATGCGGATTCCCCCAACTATTAGCAGACATGTGCCCGCTCAATAGTGAACAGCACGAAGACGTTAACGCCATCCAGAATTTTTCTAATTCAGGGTAGCAACCCGCAAAGAGATTTAATGGGCAACGTGATTCTCTCCTTTTTAAGTGGGGCCCAGGAATCCCGAATCACATGCCACCCGACCCGTAATACCCACCACCACATGCGCAAGCACCATTGCCAGCACCTTAAAATAATTACCATACGCAAGGGCAGGTGTCTACTACAGTTTAATCAACCGATCAGCTGTTGGTTTAGCAGCAAAATCAAGTGGCCGAAACTATTAAAAACTGGGTTGGACTCCCGCAGTTTAGAAATGGCGTTTGAATTGAAATCATGGACATGAAAAAAGCTATTCTTGATAATACAGTTAGGCAACAAAAACTAGAAGTAATGATAGGTCAATTATCGGCCGTCCTAGCTAGGCTTTCAAACAAGAAGGATAGACTTCCAAGCCAGGCAGAACAAGCATCAGCGGTTCATGTCCTTCGCAGCGGAAAGAAGATCGACAATGGAATAGTTGACCAAGATGATGAAGTCGAAGTCGAGGACAATACACCAACTTCTAGTAAGAAAGATGTTTCTAAACCAGTAGATCAACTTCATAAGTCTTCTAATAGATATGTTCCTGGATCCATTAAAGGGACAATTCCAAATGGTGCTCTTACCCATGATGATGTTCCTACACCATCACAGCCAAAGAAGTTGAGGACACCGACCAAGGATGCAATTCATTTTCCAAGACATTTACGTCCAGCTAAAGAGAACAAAAGATTTATGGAACTATACAACCTATTGAAGAGCGTCAATATTAACTTTCCAATTTTGGATGTAATCAAAACAATACCAGCCTACGTAAAATTTTTCAAGGAACTTGCTTCAAGGGAGAGATGCTTAGCAACAAATTAACATGTAGCATTGACGAAAGAAGTGAGCGCAGTTTCCAAGAAACCATTGCCACCTAAGGAATAAGACCCTGGAAGTTTCTGCATTACTATTTCGTTGGCCAATGTACAAACAACAAAGGGAATGTTGGATCCTGTGGGCAGGAATTAACCTAATGCCTTACTCACTTTATCGGGAGTTTGACCTTGGAACACTGAAACCAACAACTATGTAACTGCAGTTAGCCGATCGTTTGATTCGGCAACCTTTTGGGATTGTTGAAGATGTTTTAGTGCAGGTTGGAGAACTCGTAATACCGTTCAATGTTGTGATCTTGGACATTGGCGAGGTAACGATTGAGAGAAAGGAGCATACCATTTTATTGGGACGCCCGTTTATGTCTACTTCCCATACTTTGATCGATGTTCACAAAGGAAAGATGACAATGACCATTTTGGGCGAATCAGTGACGTTTTCTCTAAAGGATATTCAAAACACTCCTATCCCTGATATGCAAGATGATTGCTCGTTCTTTGATCCCATTGCATCATGCGTCCACGAGCTTAAAGGAATCACGGTTTTGGACGACTTAGGCGACGCGACTGCCGTCGAATTTTTAAGGAGGGTGGCAGATATATTAGAAGTTGATTTGAGCAAAATTACTGAAGATTTGAAGATTTTGAGGATTTTGATGAAGAGCTGTATGAAATAGCTAACGCACTTGAGCTCGAGCCCAAAGTGGAGATAAAACAACTACCAAGCCATTTGAAATACGTTTTTCTCGAGCCTAATAACCAAAAGCTTGTCATTATATATTCTGGATTAAAAGAGCCTGAAGAAAAATAATTAACAGCGGTGCTAAGCAAAAATAAGGAAGCCATAGGATGGAGTATTAGCGACATAAAAGGAATCAGTCCCGCCACTTGCATGCACCAAATAGAGTTAGAACCAGATGCAAGACCAGTACGAGACAGCCAGCGTAGATTGACGCCGACATTGTATGAAGGGGTCAAGAAAGAGATTTTGAAGTTAAAAGAAGAAGGGAATATTTACGCAATTTTTGATAGCAAATGGGTGAGCCCGATTCATGTAATGTCCAAGAAAGGCAGCATCATCATAATCGAGAATGAAAAAGGGGAAATTGTCTCAACCAAACTGACCACAGGATGGCAAATGTGTATTGACTACAGGAAACTGAACGCAGCAACGAGAAAAGACCACTTTCCATTGCCATTTATTGACCAACTTCTCGACAAACTGGCCGGATATGAATTCTATTGCTTCTTGGATGTCACTACTATAGAAACAACTTTCTAAGGCTGTTAATTAAAGGCGGTTTACTGAAAACCGCCTTAAAAATATTTTTAACGGCGGTTGTAGCTAAAACCGCCGTTAAAAAGGTTATTTTACGGCGGTTTCCTCAAAACCTCCGTTAAAAAGGTTATTCTTGCGGCGGTTTCCTCAAAACCGACGTTAAAATTGGATATAAACTGATTTTAACGGCGGTTTTGACCGAACCACCGTAAAAAGTCACACATTCTACGGCGGTTATTTGAGAACCGCAGTGAATTAATAGGTATTCACGGCGGTTTCTTAAGAACCGACGTTAATTAGTTCGAAGGTTAACTAGTTCGCTGGATTTAACATCAGTTCCTTTAGAACCGCCGTGAATGTGATGACATTTAACGACGGTTTTATTAGAACCGCCGTAGAAAGTAGTATGCCAATTCCAATGCCATGTCACCGATCCGCGTCCAACTCAAGCAACTTGTTTCGATTGTTGATCCGTGTCTCATCCGACGATCTGCATTCACCATATCATAATTTTTTTTATTTCCTGTTTTATTCCCTAAAATCAGAATACGTAAAAAAATTAAAACTTCCCCTTTCATTCCTCCATTTTCTAGAAATAAAAAAACACCTAATCAAACACCTTATGTGGGAGGACGCCGCCGCACGACGGAATCCCTAGCCCCAGACCACCGCCCGCCACCTCCCACACCAACTCCGCCGATCCATGGAAGTTCCTATCCACCCCAGTCCCTGGCCGAGAGTCCGACGCTAGCTTCTGCAGCAGTCGCCCCTCCATCGCTTCCGTCGGCCGCTCCTCCACCGCCCTCCCCAATATTTCCGACCGCTCCTACCAAGTCTCCGTGCTCAAAACCATTAATTTATACCTCGCCTCTCAATCCATCAACTTTCAGCTCAAGCACCCTCTACCTTCCGCCAAAGACATCATCAAAACCCTAAAACTTCTACTGCACTGCCTTGAATTCGCTTCGCAGAAAATCGAAGAGGATCTCAGCCACGCGTTGAAATTCCTTAGATGACCCCTGAAATTGAACAAATCGGCACTGTGCACCCCAGGTACGCCTCACTTCTGGCCTAACCTGCTCACCGTGATTCACTGGCTTGTTTAGATAAATAAGTATAAAGATTTCATTATGAACTTATCCCCTAGTTTCGAGGCTGATAAAATGTTCGTGTACACGATAAATAGTTATCTGCTATATATCTGAGGTGATGACGAGGCGGCGGAGGGTTTGGATGAAGAGTGTATCAGGGAGATGAGGGAATGGAAAGATACATTGTAGGATAGAGTGAAGGGTTTGGAGGATACAGTGAAAGAACTTCATGTGAAATTTGATGGTTTGAAGACGGGCCTAAGTCAAAAGGAGCATTTGGAGCAAAAAAGGTTGTGCTGGAAAAAGATGTGACGAAATTCCACATAATGATCGAGCAGCTGTTGGGCCATCTGACTGAGGTGCAAAAGAAATTGGAGGAGAAGGATAAAGCGCTGGAGGCAAAGATGGAAGACAGGAAGAGGATATATGACGAGAACGAGGAGTTGAAGAGGAGGATTGAGGAACAAGGGATTAATTTAAGAGATTCCGAGAGGATGAAGTGGGAATTGCAGGCTGTGGAGACGGAGACGGCGAGAAACGGTTGGGAGGAGAAGATATGGGAGCTCGATTCTGAGATTGGTCATAAGTTTAAGGAGCTTGAGCGGTTTGTGATTGATTGGAACCAAGCTATCAGAAGGTTGAAGGTTGGAAATGGATTTCAGTATCAGTTGAATGCCAGTGCATCCACGCCATCTAAGGTGTTGGGGTCGGATTACAAATTAGTACTAAAGCCTGCACTTGTCTCGTTTAACAAGGACCTTAAAAGAAGCTCAATGGGAAAACTGGAAGAATTGATTTCTCTTCGGCAATAGTCCGGTTGGTGATTGCATAATCTGTTTTATCCAAACCTCCCAAAAAACAAATTAAAAATATTAAAATACAGATTTCAGTCCCTCTCCGCATTATTGTTTCTGTTGCTTTCCACATACTTGTTGTGAAATGTATATTTTTATGTGTTTTGTGTAGTGTGTGAAATGTGAGTACCGTGTTTTGTGAAATATGCGCAGTGTGTGTATTGTGTGAAATATGTGTAGAGCTTGTTGTGTGTGAAATATATGTTTTTGTGTGAAAAAAAATTCTATATTTTCTATTATTTATTAATTTCAATAAATTTGAAATATTGACAAATTAACAGTATACACAAACAAGTGATTTGAAATGAATGGATTTTGAATTCATGGATTTTAAAATCCTTTCTTTGGATTCAAATACCTCAATCCAAACGCATCGTTGGTTTCTTATATGGTTGTAATTTTGTGTAATGTATGCTATCACAGGACTTATCGGAAAGGAGTGTGATGATCTTTGGCCTAGGGTTGCTAGAGCTACCAATGATATTGTTTAGAAGTTGAATGAGTCCCTCGAAATTGTGTTTGATTCTCTGTTTTACGATAGTGTGACGATTTTAGAGATTATGTTATCATTTAATATATATATATATATATATATATATATATATATAGGATTGGGTTCAAATGAGAACCCCGTCATTATATGTGAACCTAGGGACTAATTTTGACCGTAGATCTAATCATTTATGTGGACCAGATTTTTTCTATTTTTTTAAATTCATTAAATTATTAATATGGAAGGACAAGGGGTTTTACGTAATTTTACAAAGGCTCTTAATCATATTAAATTAAGTCAACACACAAATCGGGCCTTTTGAATCAACACACATTGGTCCCCTTCCCCGTCTCTCTCCCCAAATCCCCATCCCCTTCCCTGTCTCTCCCCTGAATCCCCGGCCATGGCAGCTCTGACAAAGGCGAACGGGAGGCGGCGTGGCGGAAGACATGGCGGCATCACTCTGATGACTGGACACAAGCGACGCATATCTCATCTCCTCCGCCCCGCCGGACTAGGATCTTAGTGATGCGGCCGCGGCGGCGTGGAGATGGTGCTGACAATTAAATGGCGCTGGGATGGCAATTTTGGGAGGAAATTGGTAGGGTTCTGGGCGGCGCCATGAATCAGGCCTTTTGTTTGGCGGTCGGTTTTGGTGACGCGGCCACCTGACTGAGATCTTGGTGATGCGGTCGCGACGGCGCAGAGACGGTGCTGGTGATGTGGGGCCGCTGGGGTGGCGACCCGGGCCTTTTGAATTGGGACACGTGTAGGGTTCTGGGCGGCGCCATGAATCGGGCCTTTTGTTTGGCAGTCGTTTTTGGCAATGCGGCTGCCTGACTGAGATCTTGGTGATGCAGCCGCGGCGGCGTAAAGATGGTGTTGGCGATGGAGGGGCGCTGGGGACGCGACCCGGGCCTTTTGTTTGTCAGACGGCGTGGAGATGGTGCTGGCGATGAAAGGCCTTTTGATTCATGATGCGGCACCATGAATCGGGCTCGGTGAAAGGCGGAAGTAGGGTCATTGGGTGGTGGCGATTTGGATTGTCGGGGTTGATTCGGATGGCTGCGATGGTGAAACTCGGCGGCGATGTTGGCCGATTATTTTTTCATTCAAAAAAAGCAGTGTTTAGTGTAGTTCAAAAGCACCGTAACAATATAAGAAAAAGCACTCCAAATATTGCACAGTGCAATTATGTCCAGATTCATTGTGCTTTTTATACAGTACTGTAGTGCTAAAATCAGTCATGTGCGATGCTTTTACTATCCAGTTTTTTTAATATATATATATATATATATATATATATATATATATATATATATATATATATATATATATATATATATATATATATTACATTTTAAAACATGAAATATGTATCTTAAATTGTAGATCTTGAGAATGTGATTAATTTGATATATATTTCATTCAAAACGAATAAAAATTGAAGAAGTTATGGTTTTTTGAAGATTTGAGTTTTATTTCAAATTTTTGAATTTGCAGTTTATAGACGAAATTTGCGATGCTTTTTGTATACAATCGTAGTGTTTTTTTTCTTAATCTATTGTGATTTCTAAAGAATAATGTAGTGCTCTTTGTAAACGTTGATATATGTCCAAAATACCCTTTTAAATCAATTAATGTATTTTTTTATATTATTACCATGCTGACATGTCATGATCTCAACCATCACGATTATCCAATCTAATGGTCAAGATGAGTCCCTAGGTTCACATATAATGACGGGTTCTCATTTGAACCCACCCCTATATATATATATATATTCAAAACCCATGTCACTACTCGTATTGTCCATTCTTACCTGGGTATGTCTTGTTTAGAAAATCAGGGACACCAATTCTTTGTTAATTTTGACATTCATATTGTATTTGAGAGTTTATACTGATTAAGACTTGGTTGGTTTTGATCAATGTTTTAAAATTCATTATTTGCTGCGGCTATAAAACAGGCCAACTTTAGTAGTGAAAAATTTATTATTAAGCAAATAAGATAATGATACATGTCATCTTCAAATCGTTGCGAGATAAGTATTTCCAGTATTTTATTGGATTGATATGTTATGCATTAATAGATTTACGATGTTAGATAGAAAATATGATATACGTACATTCACTTGGATTAATATGTTAAATATTAATATAAGATTTTGGATAGAAAATGAGATTTAGTATATTAAAAATATAATGATTGTAACCACATTATACAAGTATTTCACCCCTGCATTGTATGGGGCATGCGTTTTATTATTATTTTGGGATAATACATTTCAATATTGTTAATTTGGAAGAATTTAGAACAATTAAATAAGATTTTAGATTTATGTCAAATCAAATAATATCTTTTCAATTCTTTCACACAATAGAGATCATTCTTTTCTTTTCTGTTTTTAGCCTTTGTTGCAATTTATGGGTGTCACAGAGGCTACACGAGTCGCAATTAATCTATCTGGAACCATGCTTGGAT
This sequence comes from Phtheirospermum japonicum, assembly GCA_014905375.1. Lineage (NCBI taxonomy): Eukaryota > Viridiplantae > Streptophyta > Magnoliopsida > Lamiales > Orobanchaceae > Phtheirospermum > Phtheirospermum japonicum. The sequence continues at coordinate 216,927 of BMAC01000841.1, forward strand.
ATTATCCTATGAAGGTGCTGCCTCAAAGACGGCCATTGCACCTGTTAATCCAACACTTTTGCCTCAGGTGACATTTTTACTTGGTAATGCTTAGCTTTTACATGTACAAACTAAATGTTATTATATATATCTATTATGTAGACTGAAGATGAATGTGAGAAGTGTGCAAGAACAGTGTATGTTGCGAATAATCATAAGAAGGTATTATAATTTCTATATCTTTTTAATATGGGTGAATCGACTTTGTAGAAAAAGAAGATAACATGATTATCTTGTGTTTCTTAGGTTACTGAAGCAGACGTGAAACTGTTTTTTGAATCTGTTTGTGGAGAGGTATGTGATTGATGGACTGATTGTACAATTATGGCTTTTGTCAATTTCTTATATTCTGATTGAAAGCTTTAATTGTTTCATTAATTTTGTTGATTGAGGTTTATCGCTTGAGGGTTGCAAAAGATATTGGCGTAAGCAAAGAAATCAAGATGGGTGATTTGAAGCAAGCACCGAAAAGCCTCGATGCATTTCCACTCACGGAGGAACATTTGCTGCAGAAGACAAAATCAGGCGCCCTTGGTATCTCTTTTTCATTGGTTTTTATTTCATTGATCCATAATTGCTCTGATCAGCACGTTCTCCAATTGTAAATGAACGCAATGGAATCTATCTTGCGCTCGAATCCTGAATTTTTGAAAGACTGAACTTTGAATTGTACATGCTACCTGAGTTGAGGATTTTGTAATTGTGGGATTTGTTAGAAAATTGTAGTCTTTATCAAAACGCCGTTCTTATATTGGGGAGCTTATTTTTGGCCGTTTGGATTACAAAAACCATGTAATAGATTTGCACTTGTATGGTTAAATAATTATTAGCATAATTAATTTCCTACTTTTATTTAATTTTGGTGCACCTGTTTCATTTCTTTTTTTTTTTAATTTTTTTACGACTTTCTAGAAGGTATTTTTTAAGAACCGACGTAGAAAGTACACTAAATTAACGGCGGTTCGATAAACCGATATAAAAAGTGCACCAATTAATGGGGTTTCTAAAACCACCGTAAACTTAACAATTTACGGTGGTTATAAAACCGACGTTAAAACTCACTGAGAACCATCGTTAAATCCTGTTTTTTTACGGAGGTTTTTTAAAACCGCCGTAAAAATTTACGGCGATCGATATAAAGGTGGTTCAAAAACCGCCGTTAAAATTGCAAAAAAAATGCCTTTAAATCCCCTTTCTACAGTAGTGTGGCCTATCTGGTTATTATCAAGTGGCTATAGCCCCGATGGATCAAAGCAAGACTACCTTCACGTGCCCGTTTGACACATTTGCATTCCGGAGGATGCCGTTTGGTTTATGCAATGCTCCAGCAAAGTTTCAAAGGTGCATGCTTTCCATCTTTACTGATATTATTGATGACTTTTTGGAAGTTTTTATGGACAAGTTTTCTATTTTTGGTGATTCATTTGAAAGTTGTCTAGCTAATTTGACTAAAGTGCTAGAACGTTGCATAGAGAAAAGTCTTACATTGAGTTGGGAGAAATCCAATTTTATGGTTAAAAATGGCACTGTGCTAGGTCATGTTGTTTCTAGTAGAGGGTTGGAAGTAATTAAGGCGAAAATTAATTTTATTGAAACTCTTCCTCCCCCTCGTAATGTTAAGGGAGTCTAGAGTTTTATTGGGCATGCAGGGTTTTATAGGCGTTTTATTAAAGATTTTTCGAAAATTAGTCGCCCACTCTGTCAATTGTTAGCCCAAGATACTCCGTTTGTGTTTAGTGAAGATTGTATGAACGCGTTTGAAACTCTTAAAGAAAAGCTTACATCCGCACCAGTTGTTGTTGCCCCTGATTGGACCCTGCCATTTGAAATAATGTGTGATGTGTCTAACAAAGCTGTAGGGTCTGTTCTAGGGCAACGTGTCGATAATTTGCTTAGGGTTATTTACTATGCGAGTTATATGCTTAATGATGCCCAACGTAATTATACGACTGCTGGGAAATAATTATTAGCAGTCGTAGTCTCTCTAGATAAATTTTGATCCTATATTGTGGGAGCTAAAGTCACTGTGCGTACTGATCATGCTGCATTAAGCCATTTATTTGGTAAGCCACAAAGTAAACCACGTTTGATTCGTTGGATTTTGTTGTTACAAGAATTTGACGTAGAAATTAAGGATAGACGTGGCTGTGAAAATGTTATAGCTGATCACCTCTCTAGGATGATAAATGAAAATGATGAGCAAGGCATGATTGATGATTTATTTCCATATGAAAATGCTTATGCTCTTAATGCTTCTATTACTCCTTGGTATGAGGATAATGTGAATTCTCTTGCGTGTGATATTATACCTAACCACTTGAACTACCAGGAGAGAAAAAGGTTTTTGCATAAATGCAGGAGCAACTTCTGGGACGACCCCTTCGTGTTTAAAAGATGCAACGATGGACTGAACATGCATTGTGTTCCAGACGATAAGATGACAAGCATTATGCACTTCTGCCACGACCTTGTTGGGCATCTTGGAGCACAGAAAACAGCATTCAAGATTCTTTTGGCTGGTTTTTTATTGGCTAACCCTGTTCGCCGATGTTTATGAATATTGCAAGGAATGCGACAGTTGTCAAAGGACAGGGAACATAAGAAAGCGAGATGAGATGCATCTTGTACCAAATCAAGTAGTGGAGATTTTCGAAGTATGGGGAATTAACTTTATGGGACCATTTCCAAAGAGCGGCGATTTCGAGTACATCCTAGTGGGTGTTGATTATGTGTCCAAATGGGTGGAAGCTATTCAAACACGTAAGGCTAATGAAAACATCGTTTTGAAATTTCTAAAAGAATATATTTTTAGTAGGTTTGGAGTCCCTAGAACGATAATAAGTGATGGAGGGAGTCACTTCTGCTATAGAGCATTTGAAAGATTGATGAGTTAGTGTGGAGTACGCCACAAGGTGGCTACCCCTTACCATCGTCAAACCTCCGGTCAAGTTGAAACAAGTAACCTCCAATTAAAGAGCATTTTAGAAAAGACGATGGGCCCAAATAGGAAAGATTGGGCCACTAAACTGGTTGACGCACTGTGGCTCATAGAAATACATACAAGAAAGTGCTTGGTTTAACCCCTTTTCAGCTAGTTTACGGAAAGGCGTGTCATCTGCCGGTTGAGTTAGTGCATAGAGCAAGTTGGGAAATCCGAAAGCTTAATATGGACCATGGAGAAGCAGGCGAATATAGGAAACTGGAGCTGACTCACCTTGAAGAAATGAGAAACGAAGCGTATGACTGTGCTTGGAGACAGAAAAAGATGATGAAAACAAATCATGATCGCCATATCATTTATAAGAAATTGGAAGTTGGTAAGTTAGTTCTACTTTATAACACACAGTTGAAATTGTTTCCAGGTAAGCTGAAGTCGAGATGGAGCGAACCATTCGTGATCAAGGAACTAAACAATTTTGGAGCACTCACTCTTTACGATGAAAAGAAGGATACAACTTTTAAAGTTAATGGCCATCGAGTGAAGCTTTACTGTGAGGGGATGGTGATAAATAAGGATCGTGAAGTGGTGGAGCTTGTAGATCCACATTCGACCAAGGATTAACTTCTAGAATTGCGTCAATCAAGCGACGTTAAAAGTTGCGCTTCTTGGGAGGCAACCCAAGTGTTTGTTTTTCTTTTCCTTTAATTTTGTTTTATATTGATTTAGTTTTCAAGAAAATATCTATGATACGTTTTTGCAAGGTTGATGTGTAGGGAAGGCTAAAAAATTCACTAATCTTGAAGACCTAATGATTACTTAGTGGTAACTCGTTACCGCTAGTTTCTACCGCTAGCATTTGATCCAGGCGTTGACGGTAACAACAAATTGTAGAATGACCGAGATAGGGGTGACGGTAAGAACGTAAAGGTAAGACCTAGTGGTCAGCCTTACCGCTAAGGCTACCGCTTGCGTCCCATTTTTTGCGTAAATTTTTGGAAAATTAATTAGGGAATTCTTTGGAATTTATTTTTTATAAGGCAAGTTTTATTTTTGTTAAATTTGGACAGTTTTTCAAGTACTCACATGTCTAGATTGCCTACATTTTAAGAGTTCTATTTAAAATAGGTAAGTTTAATTATCCTACCTTAAATTGAAATTAGAGAAGAATTAGGATTCCTACTTTCAAGACCCAAGGATACATATAAATAACCAACCCTAGAGCTCACCCTTTCGCAATTCTTTCAAGCCTTGATAATTTTTTCAAGCTTTTCTCATACACCAGCCTCTCAATTCCAATCATAATTTTCTTTCATCAACCATGAAACATCGCCAACAACAATCTAGCACCATGAAGGAGCTGCAAGCCGAAATGGCCGAAGCTCGGGAGGAGATTAAACAACTTTATGCTGATTTTGACGATGCAATGTTGACAATAGGGAATCTTAGAGTCGAGATGTCTGCTTTAAAGGATGCGCTTGCTCAAGCAAAGGGGAATTTAGCTATGTAGGAAGAATCTAGTAGGTTTTTCTTTCGCGAGGGTTTGAGACTAGTGAATGATATCCATGGGCTTAGGGAGACAGTTTTTGAGAAAGAAGGTGACATCCATAGACTAGAAGAAAGCAACATCGTCCATCAATGGAATATTAACTATTTTAAGCAGGAGCTTGAGGACGCCAACGAGAAGATCGTCTGGTTGGAGTAGAGATTTATGGATCTAGTGGTTGAACCCTTAGGATAATCCTAGCCTAGCGAGCCATGATTAACAATTTTCAATTCACTCGAGTCATTAGGATATATACTTTCCAGTTTACTTAGAGTCTTATATTTTATTTTAGTTTTTTTATTTTTATATTTATTTTTATGTTAATATATCATCACGGACTCGCATATTAATGAAATTTATTTCTCAAGTTCGTGTGTTTTAATTTATTAATTTTTGTCGAACAATTTCAAATTTTTGCGAGTTTTGCAGCCCAGACTTAACGGTATAACGTAACGGTAACCCCTACCACTAGGAGTTACGGTTAATTCAGTTGAAGCCCTGCCCGTATTTAACGTTATATGTTTAACGAACTCTAAATCTTTTATTATTCACAATCGTTATACTTGTATATGGTATTAACCGAATGCTAACCCTAGATTCAAATCGCTACGGTATCACCATTATTTACCAGTTCCACACCTTTCACATCAACATTCTGGCGAACTCAGACGGGAGAATAGCGACAGGAGACGGGCGTGGCGAGGGTTTCATTCTCCAAATCTAGACTTTACTAAATTTGGGGTAAGCGTGTCTCAACTTGACTCAATTAAAATTGTTGGATTGGGAATTGCAGGATTAGGATAGTGCTTGGGTTGATTTGGAATCATTTTTAGTTCGTAATCGTCTGCGGAGAAATCGCACATAAGGTGCTCGACGTTTGGTTTAGCGGTAACAGTGACGGTAAGAAGCTACCGCTAGGAGATACCGCTAAGGTTAGTGGTACGAAGTAACGGTTAGGCTATCAATAAGCCTTACCGTTAAATGTTCTGACCAGTAGTTTTTTGGAGAATTTTTCATCGCATTCCGGTTATTGGATACAATGGCTTCATCTTCGCACAACAGACGGAAGAATGTGGAAAGAAGTATTGGAGCGCCTTCCAAGGTTTACGAGGACGAGGCGGACTTATATAGGTCGTTGATGAGCCAGAATGTTGTTTCGCCAGTGATCATAGACATTGACTATTGGCTCGACCAGGCGGTGAATGGTAACCCTTTTCCTGAGAGATTCGTGGGGTACATCAAGAACTTCGATTGCATCTATTGGGCAACAATGAGATACCCAACCTACGAGAAGCTCATGCTCGAGTTCTACACGTCGTTCGAGGTTATGGGAGATAATACTATGTCATGCCGGTTCAGAGGAAATGAGTTTAACTTTTCAGGGGATGAGATCGATTCCTATTTCGATATTGACGTACAGATGAAGCTACAGGAGCACGAATATCACTATAGTGAGAGATTTTTTAGGAATGAGATCACTTTTCCGGGTAGTGCGACGATGACTCGGTACCCACTGACGTGAATGGAGGATAATGCATTATATGCTGCTTACCGGTTTATGGCTCATTGCATCATTGGGAAGGAGGAGCCGACGATAATTAATAAAGATGAGTTGTACGGTCTTTGGTGCATGGAAAAAGGAAGACGAGTCCAGATATATCAACTTATGATTTGGAGCATTAAGAACGTTCAAAAGATTGGCGATGAGAGACCCGTTCCTATGACTCACGGCGCATTTATTATGAGACTAGCAGAGATTTATGGATATGCGCCCGAGGAGGATGGCGTGCGGCATATCTTAAAGCCACTGGAGTTTGAGTGGAGGATTGTTCGAGTTCCTGGGTGGCCAAGGGGCGAGAGACGAGTAGTGACGACGCTTGGACCACGCATTGAGGATTCAGATGAATCGGAGGAGGATGAGAGGACTGAGCAAGCAGGTGATAATGATGGGTATAATGCGGATATGAGCCGAGAGGGGACTCAGGTTGTAGATGGAGGTGCCTCTACGTATCGAGCTTCTACATTTCGTATAGAGCCAGTTTTGGAGCCCCGTGCGGAGCAGTCTTACGGGGGGGAGCAGGAGGTTCGTCTTCTGTGGTGCCACCCTATTTCACCGCTTTCTTGGGGTAATTCCATGATTTTAGGGATAATGTGTATGATATAATTTCTGGTATAGAGTACGAGGCCCACCAAGCGAGGGAGGATGCGCGCCTTGCTTTTGAGCAGGCTCATTTGGGTCATGAGGAGGCTCGTATATGGCGCCCATTAAGGCTCGTCTAGGTCATGAGAAGGCTCGTTTAGGACACGAGGAAGCTCGTTTGGGACATCAAGAGGCACGTAGGGCGAGAGAGGCCGGCGAGGAAAGTAGAGATTTGTTGATTTTGCTAACAGACGGTTTTATGAGACTTCGGATTCCACGGACTACGCGCCGTACCAGGGTCCTTTTGATCATATGCCTCCGGGCAATTGACTATTGCATTTTCTCTATTTTATATTTATGAACTATTGTGTGTTTAACTTTATTATTTCTATTGTTAGTTTTTTTCTTTGTTAGTTGTGTTTTTCTTAGTTTTTAGTCGAGCAAATTCAAATCACGACAATCGAGACGACGATTTGGTGTCACAATTCAACATGGAGCGGCTCGACCATTTTGGTTATTCAGGGACGTTTTTCTTATCTCTCTTCTTTAATTATTCTTTATGGCAAAGCGGAGTTTGCCGAATTTTTGTTGGGTGGGGGGATGGGGTCGAGCAATTTTTTATTCTTTTTTATGCTTACTTGAATTCATGTTTTATATATGTAATGCTTAAACGTTATTTATCGTGATTAATTGCTATTTCCTGCATGATATTGTGTTTGTCTGGCTTGTCTGTCAAAGTTAACTAAGTATGATTTGAGGTTTTTGTCTTGGAGCATGTATAAGTGCATAAAATTTTCAAAATTATTATTTATATATTGTAAAATGGTACTTGGACGCAATTGATTTTGCAAAACCTTAAAAGCAGCGTCAATTCAAATCTTTTTCATGCAAAAGCCAATGAGTAGCCAGAGTGATTATCACCATTGCATGTACTTGAGTGAGTTCTATTTTAAGACCTCTTTGAAATCGCTGTGTGTAGTTGACTTTGAACATGACGTTAAGGCACAAGAAAAACCTTATTAAGTCCATATCCATATATTTTAGCCACTGTAGATTCCGAATGAGCCCCTCATAGCCAAATAATCCATTCCATTAGCCATGAGTGTTTTTGAGTCGACTCCTACGAACCATTAAAAGCGTGGTTGGTTATGAAGTTTGTAATTAAGGACCACCACCTTTAAAAAAAAGGGAATAGAAAAAAAAAAGACCCCATGAAAAAAGAAAAAAAAAGGGGGATAAAATAAAAAAAGAATAAGAAGAATGGTGAATCGTGTTGAGTCATTTCCTATGCTAATAAATGTTTGTTTATTATTGTTTATTTTATTATGAAACCTAATGTTTAAGAAGAACGAGTTGTGTTGAAGAAGAATCATATTATAAGCTTCTAGATTTTTTAAGTTGTTTGAGCAAAAGTCGGTTTAGAGTTACGAGTTGAGAAATAGCCTAAGTTTAAAGGCTACGTTATGAGTGTTTAGTGAGGTTTTTCTTGAATGAGGTGAAGCACTTTGCTTTGTGATTAGAATAGGTTGAGTGAGTTATTGATCACGTTAGATCGTGAGTTAGACACACGACTTATATACTCCATACCCGTCCAAAGAGCCTACATTACAACCCGAAAAGACCTTTTTCGATTCTTTGTTAGTTACAGACTTAATATGCGATGAAAAGTTTTTGATTTTTGGTTCTTATTTATTGGCATGTATTTGTATGATTTGAGCGTATACACGTCCCCATAAAAATTCTTGAGTGCTTTGAGCGTACACCTATATATGTTACCTTTTGTGAGGATGCATGAATTTGATTTTGAAGCGACAATGTAATAAGGGTGGAGTGTTTGAAGTTGCGTGACATGTATCTATATTTTCCGAATTAACTATGTAGCATGGCACAACTCGTTGCTTGAGCTTATTTCACTCTTGTTATACTATGAAACTATCGTTTGTTCGAGGATGAACAAACCAATAAAGCGTGGGGTAGTTGATTAGCACATATATTTCCTTATTTTTATTAGTATTTTAGTTCAATTTTCTATTTATATTTGGTATAAGTTGGATAGTTTAAGCTTAATTTCGTATACTTGTACTTCCATCTTATTTTACCGCCTTTTGTTCTAGATTGATGCAATTAGGTGATAATTTGTTGTTTTTCACCTTATAGCTAAATAACCGGAAGAGTTCAGCACGTTAGAGATGAAATATGACGATCGAGAGTCAAAGATCGAGCTTTCCGCCGAAGAAGTAGCAAGAATTAGTAGATAACGGTTTTTTGTAACGGCTATCCCATCTGGAACCGTTATAGTATCGTTGAAGGAAGAAAGAGAAGCTAACGGTGCATTAGCGATAGCTACTAACCGCTAGTAGCTACCGCTAATCTATAACGGTTACTCACCATTACCTTACCGTTACTCACAACCGATAAAGATCAGAGAGGCGCTGAAATGAAGAACTAGCGGTAGCTGTTTTTAACGGTTACCCCTACCGCTACCTTATCGTTACCTTACCGCTAGTCTTACCGTTACTGAGCCCAGAACCGACTTAATAGACTTGCGGCCCAGGAAACATGAAATCTATAAAAACCAAGCATTAATTCGAGTTCCAAGCGTGCATTTGAGCCCAAAAACTTACCTTAAACATATTACTAGGAATTAGAGTTGGATTTAAACACCAAAACGCGAGGATCGAAGATTCATTGACGACGAGTTCTGGAGCCCGTTTGACGCCGTTCAACCGTTTCTCGACCGATCAGCAGTGATTCTCTTTGGATTAGCCGAAGTTCTTCCCAGTTTCCAGTAGATTAATAAGTATTCTATCCTTTTTACTTGTTTTCTTATATTAAATTATAGTTTTTAAGCTTAGATAATTATCTTTAAGTTTATGTTCTTAAGTTTAGTTTGCAACTCTATTTCGTTGAATAAACGCAGCGACTTAGCTTCTGTTTTAATTCAGTTTTTCATGATATATGCTTGGGTATTTGATACTTGAGTTGGTTGATAATGTTCATGAGAATTAATTCATGTTTTATTGCTTCGTTTTCATGGTTCAAGGTTTCTCTAGCTTCGTAGTTTATTATTTCATGCATGATCGTAATTTCGTTAGGATTTAATGAATTAATTCATGATGATTTAGCTGCTGCATTTTAGATTTATTATTGAGTAATTGTTTAAATTTGAATTTTAATTAGGTTTATCAATAGATAATTAATTTAGATTTTTTAGTTAATTAATTGCTCCCAATTCTTAGTTGATAATCTTGGATAATTGATTTAGTAATTTAATTTGGTTTAATAATTGCTCTTAGTTTTAGTTGGTAATTTAGTTTAAAATAATTGGTTTAATTAGGTTTAAATTTAATATTGCTTAGTTTTTAATAATAAAATCAAAAACCCCAATTTGTATAAGTTTATGTGTTTAATTATTACTGAGAAAAACATCTGAGATATCGAATCGTTGTCCTCGAGAGAATCGACTTGAGTCAACTCCCACCCTACAAGTGTCCTCGTACTCTTGCGAGCAAGTTTGAATATTTTTAAATATATATAAATGGGGTGCATAAAAGCTTGAATGACTACCTACATTGATTCTTTAAATTAGGCCAATTTGCTCTTTGTTGACATTTTAATAGAGCGTAGTTCGATATCATTGTGATACATGATTACTTAAGCAGCAGTGTATATATATTTAATGTGTGTGAAAAATCTTACCATCAACTCATATAAACTCTCATATTACTTTGGTATTTCTTTATTTTATTGAATCAGAGATAATCTCACGAGAGTTATTATCTCCATTGATGATTAAATGAAGTTGTACCATACATGCCCTCTTATTCTTTGGGCGAGTATTGATCAAACCAAGTGACCCCTCCTGTTCTTATTAGGAGTCACGACCTCAACCACACCTCTACTAAGTGTGATTGCAATGTTTTAATCTGTAACATTGTGCCCCTTATGGGGACTTTTAAACTTGCAGACACATTCGAAGCCAGTATATATATGATCTTGATGTGGCATAAATAGGTCAGACCCGGATTAGGGTAGACCTGGTTTGAGATAACGTAAGGAAAAAAAAGGAAGTCAGGCCGGCTCAATCCTAGGCAAGGTCTGACCTGGTCTCCTTAGAGACAGAGCAGATGTTGGAGAGAGGATTACCACGGCTCAGGATATTATCCTGACCTAGTAAGGGTTTCCTATGAGATAACCCTTAGAGAATTTCATCAAGGCAGGCTTGATGTCCTGACCTGGAATAGAAAGGGAGAGCAGGATCAAGGTAGACCTGGCATCCTGACCTCCACTGAGGGGACAAGGGGGGCCACCTGTCAGAATTTGTTGCTTAAAAGACTCGGATTCGCGTCCTTTGTTTCTGAAATCCCGGAAGGGGTCCCCACTGAGGACAACTATAAATACCTCAGCCCAAGGCTGAGAGAGGTATGTCATTCCTTGTGCATTCCTTGCTTTGTTCACTAGAAACACTCTATACGCTTTCTGACTTAAGAATCGGAGAGGTTTCCACCAGAAGACCTCCGGTAGTCCTTTTCTAACGTGTTTGTGTGTGCAGGTCGGGAAAAGAAGACCTCCATACGCATTGTCATATTTTATGGGGAAACAATTGGCACCGTCTGTGGGAAAATTGAGCTAAGACGTGAGTTACATATGGCTTCAGATGGTTTACGACAGAATCTGGTGGGGGAGCTAGGTTGCACGCCAAGCTCTGCCACACCATGGGGCATGCCGCGGTCGACAGGGCCGTCAATGACGAGGCCGGAGGGGGCAGAACCATCGGCAGGAACTGAATCTGGCACCATACCACCCCCCTCTAACGGACCAACGCCATCCAACGGCGGGTTACTGAACGAAAATTTCCTTTGGCAACTGTCTGAGCTCATCGGAAAAGCCGTGGAGGTGGCTGTGGAGAAGAAGTTCACGGAGATCTCGACACCGCCATCCAACACACTACCAGCTCGGACGGTTCCGCTAGCGGATACAGAACCGTTGCATGGCCAGCGCACAGCTTGCACCCCACTCCAGAACAGAGAAAAGCACTTCTTTACCTCTGACAGTGAAACATTGAGTCGGGATAATCCAGGACTGGCCGAGCGGATGCAAAGCTTGCAGAAACAAGTAAGTGAATTCAAGAAGAAGATGGCGAGTGTTGACGCGGTCCCAGCACGGAGAGGTACACCTTTTACCGAGGAGGTCATGCGTTATGACGTGCCGGCCTCGTATAGATCTCAGGGCTTTGAGTATAATGTGACAACAGATACGTGGGACCATCTGAGTCGCTTCGAGATTGCAGCAACGGTTCACAAGTCTTCGGACGCAGTCATGTGCCGGGTCTTCCCCATGATTTTCACTAAATCAGCCCAGCTCTGGTTTAGTCAACTGCCGCCGCGCTCTATCTGCAACTTTGATGAGTTCAGCTCGGCTTTTCTTCACCAGTTCACCAGCTGCCGGAAATACCAGAAAATGCCGCTTGAGTTGTTTAGTTTGAAGCATAAAGAGAACGAGAGCCTACGTGCTTATATCAATCGGCTTACAAATACAAAGCTTGAGGTGCCTTCTACGTCAAAAGAGCTCTTAGTGAACGCGTTGGCACAAGGCCTCAGGAGAGGAGAATTTTTTCAGTCATTGGTTGTAAAGCCTGCTCTGATGTTTGGAGAACTCTTAGAGAGGGCTGAGAAATACATCCATTTGGAGGAGGCCCTAAAGATCAAGGAGGAAGGAGAGAAGAGGAGAAAGAGATACGACAGAGAGGAGAGAGTACTGTTGAAGAAATCCAGGCCAGACTTGTCCGGAGAACGGCCTCGCTTTGACAGGTACACGCCCCTGGCGACCTCTCAGAGGGAGATATTGCTGGAAATAGAGGGGCATCCAGACCTCAAGTGGCCCAAGACTTACTCGCAGAAACCAATAAAAGAAAGTCCTGACCGATTTTGCAGATATCAAATTGAGTATGGCCACGATGCAGACCAGTGTACTCATCTTAAGGATAAGCTAGAGAGAATGGTGCTAGCGGGGCACCTCAAAGAGTATGTGCGGAAGAGGAGGGAAGAGCCCAGGTCTGGATATCGAAATTGTGACCGACCTCAGGAGAATAAGCATGATCAGGATAGCGGACGACATGGTGGGAGATGAAATGACCAGGCCCAGGTCATACGAGGAGAGATTCAAATGATCACGGGTGGCGAGTTGGATGAACACTCCAAGCGGACCCAGCACAGCTACGTTCGTGCCACAAAGGACCTGGTCAGGAAAGCACGTGAGGTGGGACAGATAGCACCTAGTACAAATATTTGTTTCAATTTTGAAGTTGAGAATGGCACCTTGGCCCCCCATATGGATACCTTGGTCATAACGGCTACTATTGCGAATTACAACGTGAAACGAATATTTGTCGACACAGGAAGCTCTGCCGATATTTTTTGGTACGACTATTATCGATAGTTGAAACCAGATGTGGAGTTGGAGGAAGTGACAACTTCATTGGTGGGATTTGCAGGGGGAGCCCTAAAGCCTTTAGGAGCAGTTAGACTATTGGTGACGCTGGGGGAAGAACCGTATAGAGTGACTAGGACGGTATGATTTTTGGTGGTCGATGTGCCATCCTCGTATAACGTTATGCTAGGACGACCATCCTTGAGCCAATTCCAACCAGTAATCTCCGTATATCATATGAAGATGAAGTTTTCGGCTGAGGATGGAATGGGCCAAGTAAGGGGAGATCAGTATTCATCCAAGCAAACATATGTCGAGTGCATTAGATGTAACGAGGAAGAGCGGCAGAATAAGAAAGCTAGAATGGAGAAAGTGGGGCCAGAGATGGCTCAGAGAGAGGAGGGTCTGATGATGGTAGAGATGATCTCAGGGGATGATAGTCGTGTCCTCCGCGTAGGGACAACCCTCAGCCCCGATGTGTTGGTAGATTTGGTAGCCTTACTACAGAATAGCGTGGATATATTTTCCTAGTCTCCCCAGGACCTGGTTCGGATTGATCTAGAGGTGGTTGAGCATCATCTCAATATTTGCCCGCAATAAAGCCAGTCAAGCAAAAGAAGCGCAATTTTGGGCCTGAGAAGGAAGCCATCATTGAGGCAGAGGTGGATAAACTCTTGAAAGCTGGGAACATTCAAGAAATAAAGTTTCCAGAATGGCTCTCCAATAATGACTTGGTGCCAAAGAAAGAGGAAGGTTGGCGGATGTGCATAGACTTCCGCATCCTTCACAAGGCTTGTCCCAAGGACAATTATCCGTTGCCAAGGATAGATCAGCTGGTTGATTCTACTTTGGGTTGTGAGCTTCTGAGTATGATGGATGCCTCACAGGGTTATCACCAAATCCGATTGGCTAAGGAGGACCAAAAGCGTGTTAGTTTTATAACTCCGAAAGGAACGTATGTCATGCCATTCAGGCATCAAAATGCGGGCGTCACATACCAGCGATTGGTGGACAAGATGTTCAAGCATCAGCCCGGGCGGAACATGGAGGTTTATGTGGACGACATGTTAGTGAAAAGTGTGAAGGCGACTTCGCATGTGAGCGACCTGAAGGAGATCTTGGATACCCTGAGGAAATATAGAATGAAGCTCAACCCCAAGAAATGTATGTTTGGGGTAAGAGCTGGAAAATTCCTGGGCTACATGGTCACATAAAAGGGGATCGAGGCCAATCCGAAAAAAGTACGAGCTATCATGGAAATGCAGGCACCCAGGAACGTCAAAGAGATGCAATGTCTGGCTGATCGAATCAATGCCTTGAGTAGATTCGTTTCACGATCAGGTGAGAAGAGCTTGCAATTTTCTCAAGCCCTGCGAAAGAAAGATAAATTTCAGTGGAGCAGTGAGTGCGAAGATGCGTTTAGAATGCTAAAGGAACATCTAGCTAACATGTCCTTACTCACAAACCCAATTCAAGGAGAGCCTCTAATTTTATACTTGTCTGTCGAGCAGCAAGCTGTCAGTTCTGTCCTGCTTAGGGAGGAGGGCAAGGTACAGAGGCCGGTCTACTATTGGAGCAAGGTATTACACGATGCAGAGATTCTTTATGTAGAAGTGGAACGAGAGATGATAGCTCTAGTTGGCACAGCTCGCAAGCTGCAACCGTACTTCCTCTCGCACAATTTAGTAGTACGGACCAACTTATTATTGAAGGCCATAATGGACAAGCCAGAAGCGTCAGGAAGACTTCTCAAGTAGATAATCAAACTCAGCGAGTTCGATATTGTATTTGAGGCCAAAATAGCCATTAAAGCCCAGCAGGAAATGACCAGCTCTTCCAAAGACAAAAAATAATGGATAATCTTATGAACGGCTCAGTAGGAAATCAGGGCTGCGGAGCAGGAATAGTGTTAATTGACCCGGAAGATGTGGCCACTAAGTACGCGATACGACTGAACTATGCTCTATCCAATAACGCAGCCGAATATGAGGCCCTCTTTAGAGGAGTTCTAATGGCAAAAGAATTAGGAGCAGAGCAAGTACGCGCGAAAGTGGATTCACAGCTTGTCTGCAAACAAATAAGTGGAGACTTTGAGACCAGAGAAGAAAGCATGCAGAGGTACCTAGACCAGTTTATGGAACTGGCCAAGGATATGAAGGCTTTGACGGTCCTTCAAATTCCCAGAGAAGAGAATGGGAGAGAAGACTATCTGGCTAAGGTAGCCAACTCAGTTGTGGATTGCCAGGAAAGGGTAATCACTTTATTAGTGGAAGATAGGGAATTCGGGACAGTGCATGTGTGCTTGGTATTTGAGAGAACGGACTGGCGCTCCCCCATCAGAACATATCTAGATAATGGAGAGTTGCCAGAGGACAAGAAAGAAGTAGTAAAGTTAAAAACCAGGTCTGCACGATTTTGTTTGATTAAGGGAGATCTATTTTGGAGGGGGTTTGGGGAAACCCCTTTTACGATGTCTAAGCCCAGAAGATGGTAATCATGTCCTTAGAGAAGTCCATGAGGGATTCTGTGGAAATCACATGGGTGCCAAAGCCCTGCCAAGCAACGTCTTGCGAGCAGGTTACTTTTGGCCACAAATGAGAAGGGAAGCAAAGAATTTTGTTAAGTCTTGTGAAAAGTGTCAGAAAAACTCGCCTTTAATACACAAGCCTGTGGAAGAGCTCATGACGATGAGCTCTCCTTGTCCATTTGCCAAATGAGGAATCGACCTGGTTGGTGCTTTCCCTAAATCCCCTGCCCAAAAGAAGTTTTTGATAGTAACCATCGATTATTTTAGCAAGTGGGTAGAAGCTGAAGCCTTAACAAAAGTTACGGAGGATGCGGTGATGAGATTTTTGGGAAGAATGTAGTCTGTCGGTTTGGCATTCCTAGAATCTTGGTTTCAGATAACGAAACCCAGTTCATGGGCGCCAGAATCAAGGCCTGGTGTATTAAATTGAAAATTGATCAGCACTTCACGTCTGTCTACCATCCGCAAGCCAATGGACAAGTTGAAGTGACCAACTGTATTCTCGTAAAAGGAATTAAAACATGTCTGGAGAAGGCAGGAGGTATATGGGTCGACGAGCTCAGTTCAACTCTGTGGGCATACAGGACTAATCCTAAGGACAGCACGGGGGCAACACCATTAGGTATGGTTTATGGTATGGACGCCGTGGTCCCTGCCGAAATCAGTATGGAAACCCATAGAGTCCAAAAATTCGCGGAGGAGCAAAATGAGCTATTGATTCAGGATGCCCTTGATTTAGTGGAGGAAAAAAGGGAAAGAGATGCTGTAAGGATGGAATATATTAAGGGAAAAATCATAGTAGCTTATGATAAATCTGTGGTCAAGAGACATTTCCAAGTAGGAGATCTGGTCTTAAGAAGAGCTTATTTGGGAAAAGCTAAAGGAAAGTTGGATGCTACGTGGCAAGGGCCACTCCGGGTCACCCAGGTCTTAGCAGGCGGCGCTTATAAGCTAAAATAAATGAATGGAGCTGAGATTCCTCACACGTGGAATATCGCAAATTTACGAAAATTTTACGTGTAAATGTGATCTTTCAATGTTTTATTAATATAATGATAATGGAGGTTTACTCTTGATTTGCTAACTAAAGGGCGGATGCCCCATTTTCCTGACGTGATTGTCAGTTTAAGCCAGGATTGGCTAAGGGCGGATGCCCCATTTTCCTGACTTAATTGTCAGTTTAAGCCAGGATTGGCTAAGGGCGGATGCCCCATTTTCCTAACCTGATTGTCAGTTTAAGCCAGGATTTGCTAAGGGCGGATGCCCCATTTTCCTGACCTGATTGTCAGTTTAAACCAGGATTGGCTAAGGGCGGATGCCCCATTTTCCTGACCTGATCGTCAGTGTAAGCCAGTATTGGCTAAGGGCGGTTGTCCCATTTTATTAACCTGATTGTTAGTTTAAGCCAGGATGGGCTAAGGGCGGATGCCCCATTTTCCTGACCTGATTGTCAATTTAAGCCAGGATTGGCTAAGGGCTGATGCCACATTTTCCTGACCTGATCGTCAGTGTAAGCCAGTATTGGCTAAGTCTGGATGCTCTTAAAATGCCTGACCTGGCTATTAACCTAAGTCGGGTGTGGCTTAAGGTAGATGTTCATAAGATGCTCGGCTTGATTCGATACAGGTCTGGCCAAAGGCGAATGCCCTAATTCTCCAGACCTGTCGGTAAGTTCAAAAGCCTAGATTGGCTTAAACTTGAAAAAACCCTAATTCGCTTGATTTGATGGAACCAAAACAAGAATCAATTGAAATTTTTTGTAGTAAATACTCTTGCATTTATCATAAAATTCTGGCAATACAAAAGAAATTGCCTACGCCTTCTACACAGGCTGGCGAAATTGATTAACAATGCAGGAAATAAAACAGAAGAAAAGAAAATTCAACAAAATCTCGGAGATATTTAGCCATGCGATGAAGAGGCCCTCTGATCAACGGCCAAAACACGGTGGACATGCCACAGCTTACGCTCAGTTTCGTGTTAGCGCTGGTGATACTTGTCAGCTCGCTCATATATGGCATGAGCTTTGCCGGCGGCAATAGTCAACCAGTTCACCGACTCCGTCAAGTCGGCCTTCTCTTCCTGCAACTGACGATTCTGTTGACACAGCTCAGCCCACTCTTTCTTATAGTGGCGTTTCTTATGTCTTTTCCTCTACAGGAGGCTATACAGATAGCTGATCTTCTCCCGGAGCATAGTCAGCTTATCAGAAAGCTTGAGATTCTCGACAAATAGAGAGATGTTCTTTCGTTTCACAGAATCGAGCTCTTCGAGTAGGGAAGAAGAAGCCATTACAGATATTGAAGAAAAAATAAATCATACATGCACATATATAAAGAAAACAGAGGCACGTGGAAAAGAATAAAGAGTAATAGGGTTTCTGGAAAACCAGGAAACCCTAGAATTCTAAGAGTCATTACAGGACAAAAAAGTGCATCATTATTAATTAAAAAGCTGTTCAGTACAAATTCAGGAAAAAGACATAGAACAGACCAGCCACACAGGAAAAACATCAAGTCTGACAAAGGAACACAAAAGGGCTGCCCTAAACCTAAGCCTCAGCGTCCAGCTCCTTGGCTAATTGGTCCACGGCGTCCTCAGCCAAGGCATCCGGAGAAGCCCTACTCGACAGCTCACCCAAATCTGCGAAGGTCGGGGAGGGAGAAGAGTTAGGAACCGCCAAAGAAAGAGCCTGGTCTAGCTGAGACTGCTCAGGTGCCGGGGAAGGAATTTTGGAGAGGACGTGCTCAGTGAACTCGGCTGCCCCGACAGTATGCAGACGATCTTGCTCTGAGCATAGGCGAACGAGGTGGGCTCAGGAGGAGTTTTCAGGGGAAGAGCTCGATTAAAAGGAACCCTGGGGTTGCCTGAGGCCCATTTCGATTGCTCGTCCAAGGCAAAGTGATAGAAGCGCATAGCCTCTGGGACAAGCAGCGAGTAGAGTTCTTTGGGTCCCAAAAAGGTTGTGCGAGTCTCCTCCCGAGCAAGCTGGACTAAACTCAAGCCCTTCTTGGAGTTTAAGTATTCAGTCTCAAATCCTTCTCTGGCTTTCGCCAGAACCTCGTCGGCAAGGCTCCGAGCTTCGGCCAGGGCCTCATCCCGCGCCTCAGAACGTGACATCTCCATCATCTTTGCTTGGGCTCTCCTCACCTGGGTTAGCTCGTCCTTCACCTCTTTTAGCTCATCCTTTAACTTGGATAGCTGGTCTCCCTGTTTATTCAGCTCCACCCCTCGCTCCTTAGCCAATGCCTTAAAGCGTTCCCCCTTCACATGTAACTCCTTGTTTTCTTTAATCACATCGAACTGGATCATAGATCTGGTAGCTCGAGTGGTCAAGATTGCCTTCTTGGAGAGAGCCTGATTACGGGAAAAAGGGTTAATACTTATGCAAATAATGTGAGATGGAAGTAAAGGGAAGGAAAATTTACTCGTGCTTCGTCTTGGAACCAAGAATCCAGGAGCTCGCGATCGCTCATCTTCTACAGGTCTTGCTGATCCGCCGGTACCATTTGCCTTTGCATATATTAGAGAGCCACCTCTCCTGAATAGTTGAGGACTGAATTAATGGGAGTAGGAACGCTGTGAGTGATTGGAGCAGATGTCGTTAGGGCACGACCGCCCTGAGCTACACGTGGCCTCTTGGCCAAAAGAACGACATCCTCTTTGGATTCAGAAGAGGGGCTCGTAGCAGCTATGGCATGAAGTGGCAGTCGCGAAGGGCTGGAGATTGGAGCTTGAGAAGAGCTGGGGCCCCGTGCTTGGGAAATAGCGGAGCTCTGGACCGGGGCGGACGACGAAGGACCCACTTCTTGGGCGGCTTTTTCTGGAGCCTCCTCTGTGGCAGCAGCAATCATCTAGCACATCATCCTTTCTGATAAGAGAAAAGGAGGAAAAGTTAAAATTTAAGAGAAATAAAATGCAGAGAGACAGACCAGGATAAAAGAAAATATATCAATTTCTTGGGTTAGAGGCCCTGTTTCTAGTCATTCGTTGAAAAAGTCCAAGACAAATGGAAGGAGGAGTTCAGTGACATGGAGAGGATTCCCATTAAGGATGGAAATGGTTTTTTGCAAATGAGGAGACCTGTCTGTGGCGGATAAGTGTTGGTAGGAGGGTAGCTTCTCGATGGGCTTAGGGTCGAAACCCCAGTCCCCATTGAAATAAACAAAGAAAAATTTCTTCCTCCAGGCCTTATTGGAGGAAGGGAGCTTATATAAGATGTGGACTCCAGGTCTGGCAGTGACATAGAACCAGCCCGGGTGAGATCTCTTCGCTTGAAAGAGCTGGAAGAAGGTATGAGCTGTAGGATCCAGACCAGCATAGCGCATGGCCAGATTATAACATACCATGATCCTAAATGAATTGGGGTGAATTGGAAGATGGGGATTTTATACATGGTGGCGATCTCTAACATTAGAGGGTTTACCGGGAGGCGCAAGCCCGCCTGAAACTAGTCGATGTAGAAAGTCAACTAGCCGGTCGACGCTTGACATGCTAGGATGCCCGCTGGAGGACTGTAAGGATCGAACTGTTCAGGGAACTTATACTTATGGCGTAATTACTCAATAGATCTGTCACTAAGGATGGATGTGACCTTTGGATGATCTGGAATAGGCGGAGGGTATTCTAATCTAGATGATGATGAAGTAGTGGCCGCCGTCTTCGGAGGCGGAGATGGTGAAGATGAAGAAACCCCCGCCGCCTCTGGAGAGGCGGACGACAAGGATGAAGAAACTACCGCCGCCTCTGGAGCGGCGGACAGTAGGGAAGAGAAGGCTCTCACTGCTGGAGAGGAAGAAGTAACCGGAGGAACGTCGGGGAGAGGAAAGGACGATGACATTATCAGAAAATAAAAGAGTAAAGACTAAAGAAGGTACCTGGTCTACGAGGGTGGCCGGAGAAACTGAACTAGGAAAAACTGAATCGAAAAGTTCGCCGGAGTACTAGAGAGAAAAGAGAAAAGCTCGAGAATTTTTACAAAGTGAAAATATAAAAGTGAGAGAGAGAGAGAGAGTCCAGCGGGAACAAAAGGCAAGTGGATAAATTCAAAAAACGAAAATTGAGGAAAAGAGGGATTTGATGGGATCCCCGCATTTAAAGTGTGTAGGTGAACATTACCCTAGGTGGTGAGCTGGAACTCCAACTGTCCTAGGGTAGGTCACACGCCGCTGACTTGTCAGAGGTACAGTACTTGGAAAGACGCGTGGGTATGGAAACTGTTTTGGGATATGGGCCGACACCACTAATGCCAATGATTAGGACTGATCGTCAGGCGGATTTTTAGGGATTCGTGCGAGTACGAGAAATAAGAAAAATGTGGTACCATATTTATTTCAAAAGGTTTTTTTATAGCTCTACCCCAACTATTTCGGGGGGAGGATTTGATGTGGCATAAATAGGTTAGACCCAGAATGGGGTAGATCTTGTTTTAGATAACGTAAGGAAAAGAAAGGAAGTCAAGCCGGCTCAATCCTAGACAAGGTATGACCTGGTCTCCTTAGAGACAAAGCAGATGTTGGAGAGAGGATTACCACGGCACAAGAATTATCCTAACCTGGTAAGGGTTTCCTATGAGATAACCCTCAGAGAATTGCATCAAGGCAGGTTTGATGTCCTGATATGGAATAGAAAGGGAGAGCAGGATCAGGGTAGACCTGGCATCCTGACCTCCACTGAGGGGACAAGGGGGACCACCTATCAGAATTTGTTGCTTAACGGCCCTTGATTTAAGGCCTTTGTTTCGAGATCCTGGAAGGGGTCCCCACTAAGGAAAACTATAAATACCTCAGCCCCAAGGCTGAGACAGGTATGTCATTCCTTGTGCATTCCTTTCTTTTTTCACTAGAAACACTCTATATGCTTTCCGACTTAAGAATCGGAGAGGTTTCCACCGGAAAACCTTCGGTGGTCCTTTTCTGATGTGTTTGTGTGTGTAGGTCGGGAAAAGCACAAGGTTCAGGCGTTGTCATATTTTCTGGGTGAAACAGATCTCATCACTTTAGAAATTGAGTCTCATACACTTTCAAGATCAATTGTTCACTTTACTTTTATTTCACTTTACATTATGAAATACGAGATCGAAATGAGACAGGGTGTGAAACAATTTCTATCGTTTCATTTAGAATATACTTTTTATTATATCCCCCGGATGATGGGAAGACTTTCTCATTAGAGTAACAAATCCGCAGATTTAGTGGTAAAGAGATTTTCTGTCAAAGGTTTAAAATAGTGGATGACTGTTGGAGATTCATATCCAACATAAATACTTAATCGTCTTTAGAAACCCATATGAATGCGTTGTGGGGACGCAATAGGCACATATACTTCATAACCAAAGAATGGGAAACCTTCCCGAACTGACCTTCCACCAATTCAACACATCAATATCCTCCGAATCCCCTAAGATAGCCTCGTTGAAGTAAAGCTCTAGTTCAGTTTTCTCAGAAATGGAATCAGAGATTGTAGAATTAGAACTAGAACTTGAGAGGTTGTTATCGATCAGTACATCAGAAAGTGGAAGATAACTGTTCTTATATTCTTCAAGCAAATCGGAAAGCTCATCATTCACTTTTCTAAACAACGCACTGCCCTTTTCAGAACCATACATCTCACCAAGAGAATATTGCATGTACTCAAGTTTATCACGAGGATCAAAAACATTTGCAAAAAATATGATTTTGTTCATATTCTCCAAACTCTCATATACTTATCAAATTTTATTTCATAGATGTACCCAAGTCTTTGATTTCATGATCATCACTCTCTTTCCACTCATTCAAGATGCAACACATATCACTAATCTCATTAAAAAAAGAGTGAGAAGTAACGTACAAAGAACATGAAATACGTAATGTCATGTCATAAAAGTATATCAACAAATCAATAATTTTTCTAACACTAGACCAATCACTGGAAGTTGGAATCCCATATTTCGCTAAATCAAACGCAAAGTACGGATCTTGCTCGTCATACCTCTCAAATGCTTTCTCAAATTGTGTCGCTATTTTTAGCATCAAATATGTGGGATTCCACCTTGTAGCCACATCTAAACACAACAAGCTCTTGCTCTCTATGCCTTCCCACTTGACACAATCCTTAAATTTTTTAATTCTAGAAGGAGAATTTCTAATATATCTCACAGCTTTCCTCACACGTTTCAGTGAAAGTTTTAAATCATTTAAGCCTTCGGTAACAATAAAATTAATTACATGTGAAATACATCTCATTTGAAGGAATTTACAGCTTTGGACATTGAAAGAAAATGAAAAATAAGCAAATAAACTAAATAAACTAAACTAGGAAATGAAATTGCAAGTTGGTCGGATGCCTCGAAATGAAAATGCAAAGCAAGAATGAAAATAAGAAAGAACAAGCAAAGTCTCATTAAGTATAACTAGAATAGCCTAGAGTACAACCATGCATGCATGATCATAAAATCCTAAATAATGAAAATTAGCATAAATTGAAAGCATCAATGGAAAGGGGAAGAAAAAGTGACGTCAAAGTTTGAAACTTTACGTAAAATAACAAGTAACAAGAAGTGGATCTAAGGTTTAGCATGAAACAATGCATGAAAATAAAATCCTAAATAAAGCTTATCAAATACTCAAAATAAAAACGATCCAAGACACGATATATGGTCTAGACGTGTCACTCATCTAGATTCCATGGACGATTCATAAGATCCAACAAGAAATCAAGGAGCTAAGGTAAAAAGCATAAAATTGAAGAACATGCGTGAAATTGAAGAAAAAAGCATGAAATTAAAAGAAAGCTTACTTGAATTAAAGAGAGAATCCAAGAGCTTGAATGAAATTACAATCAAAATAAAATTCAAGGGAATACTTGAATTCTTCTTGAGCTTACAAACCCAAGGAAATGCTGGCAATTTAAATCTAAGAACTAGAGAGAGAACATAAATCCAAACTCATGCAAGAGTTGGGAGAATGAGAGATAATCACAAAAATAAAAGATGTCCTCTATTTATACTAGGTAACAATGGGTTTTAATGGGCCGAATTAGCTTTAGGGGTTTGAAATTCCCAGATTTTGACCCAAAAATTGACCCTGAACTGCCCTCCTAGCCTTAGTTAGGTGTTTAGCTTGATTTGGCTCAGCCCAGGTTTGAGGTGGCTCGGCCATGGCCAAGCTGAGCGCGGTTGGCTCGGAAGGACTAGGCGAGGCTGGGCTGGTGGCGTGGGAACTGGCGCAGGAGATGGCAACGCTAGGCGCTGCTTGGCGTGACCTTAGCATGAAGAATGGCGGGCGCAAGGGTTTGTGGCGTGGGAACTGGCGAGGAGTGGCGTACGCCAGGCGCTGCTTGGCATGAAGAATGGAGGGCTTGTGGCTAGCGCCAGGTGTAACTCTTGGCGTGACTTCGGGTAAGAGGCGACGGGTGCCAGGCGCTACTTGGCGTGGCTTTTGGCATGAGATGTTGCCAGCACCAACGCCTGGCGTGAAATGTGGCGAGGGGTGGCTTGGGATGGCGATCCTTCCAGAAAGCTTGGCATTTGGGAGCTTATTCTTGGCACAACTTTTGGCACAGCTGGGCTTAAACTTTGGTCCTCAATGCCTTGGCCTATAAAATAGGAATTTTTAAATATAAAAATCCAAGAATTATAACAAACCTCAAATTAATTTGAACCCATTTAACCATATTAAGTATAAAATTAAAAAGAAACACGAAAAATAATAAAACAAGATAAAAAAACTAGAAAACTAACTAATCGACTCAAAAACTAATAAAAACAATATAAAATCCTAATTAAAAACACGATAAAAAACACCACAATTACATGGAAAACAACCACCCCACACTTATCGGTTTGTTCGTCCTCTAACAACGAAAAGAATCGAAAATGTACATGTAATGAACATTATGCAAAAATAAAAACCCTTGTGCTTATCCTATTTAATATGATGAAAGTATCAACATAAACTCGTTATCGTCAAGCATTCCTCGTATTACCCCTTCTCAATTCAAAACCAAATCGATGACTTCCTCACAAATGGAATATTGAGGATGTTCGCTCAATTCACTCGAGTGTTTGTTATGAGAGACGTGTATATGGTCAAGTCGGACAATGCATGCACCTTTTCAATATTTCACAAATCGAAAACTCAAAATTACCCATTGTACATGACCAAACAAGAATCGAAAGAGGTCTTTATTTCGGGTTGTAATGTTGGCTCTTTGGTAAGGTATGGAATATTTGGTCATAGTGGCCAACACATGATCAAACGTGATCAATAACACACGAAACCCTAATTTCTAGAACTCGAAGCTTATGATCGCCTCACCCTTCCCCAAATCACAAAACTTTCGTTTGAAACCTTTTGTACACTCACACACTTTTCAGACTTTTATTGCATAACCCTAATTTATCACTTTTCGTGATTTATGTTGGAGTATTCTTCTTCTTCTTTTTTTCCTTTTCCTATTTGTTTTCCCCTTTCTTTTTTTTTTTTTTTGTATGTAAGAAACTCAAAACCCGAAATGCACAATCGATTTCCCTCACATTTATAATCAAATAACAACACACTCTCTAACCTCACAACTTATGGAGATATAAGAGCTAAAATCGAGCTCGGCTAATAAGAAACGGGGCATAGGCTCAAGGGGGCTCATTTGGGATATTTAAGTAGCTTATATATTTGGATATGGTCGGGGTGATATATGTGCCTCGAGGTCATTTCCAAACTCAATCATGTACTAACAAAATCAAGCCACCTCAATGCAATTTCCATAAAAAATGCAAGAAAAAACGATAATTCACACAAGACTACTCACTAGTTTGCATCAGATTTTGGAAACAAAATTAAAAGAGATTTTAGAACGTTGTAATCTTTTCATGAGTAAATGTTGTTTATATATATAGGCAGGTTTTAAACGAAGCACGAAAATTCAACTCCTCACCCGACAAGTAAACTATTCAAACTTCAAAAGCATGTGGAGTTGTTCAACAATGTAATAAATACACAAAAGACACAAAAATGACTCAAAAATATCGATGCGCAATTAGTAAGTGTCACTTCGCCAAGAATGTGTCACGTCGCCAAAGCTCGAATTAAAAAATAAATTACCCACCACCCCACACTTAATTCGTGCAATGACCTCATTGCATTTTAATACGAAACAAATAATGGGGAGGGTGAATAAGGAACTTCCTTAACTAAGCGAGTTTTGGTCGAGCTCAGTGGTGTCCACTTAAGCAACCAAATAACCCGAGCGACAATCCGAACACTGTTTGAGTCTCCTGGCTTCATGTAAGCTATTATCTTAACAAAACAACCATGGTTGGAGTCGAAAAACAAAACGTTATAAAAGAGAACAACCATTACCAAATAAGAAAGCCAATAAAGAGAACACAAGAACATTTGCACAAGAATTAAGTGTTCCAAAACAAAATAAGAAAGACAATAAACCTAAATACATTAGGTAAACGTCCGGACATCTCCAAACAGTCCAGAAGTACCAAATATCAAACATATTTTACAAAAACAAATAAAACTACTAGATTAAGAGAGTTTAAGAGATTAAAAAAGGTTGTGCTCTTTATTCCTCCTCCGCATCGCTGTTTTGCATGTAATTGTTGTGCTTTTTCTAGTATGTTTAATTAGAGTTTTATGTTGATTTTAGTAGTTTTTAATAAAATTTTATTAAGTTTTTATGTAGTTTTCTTATTTTGTTGTTTTTCACTTCACTTGTTAACTTTATATTTTTAATGGGTTAATTAGATCAATTACCTTGAGGTTTGGTGTAATTCTTGGGTTTTAATAATCAAATTCTCTTTTAATAGGTGGCTTAATGATTTTTAGATCAAGATAAGGCATGGAATACAAAAATCCAAGTTTAACCTTTCCTATTTGCATGCCCAAGTTGGTGCCAAGAGCAAGCTCCAAAGGAGCAAAACATTCTGGAATGAGAGCCCGGCCGTTCCCGTCAGTGCTCATTGTCGCGCCCAACACTTCCAGGCGCCAAGTCTGAGCCCATTCCAGCTCCTATTGTCGCGCCCGTGCACTTCCAGGCGCTAAGTCTGAGCCCATTCCAGCGCCCATTGTCGCGCCCGTGCACTTCCAGGTGCCAAGGCTTGAGCCCATTCCAGCACCCACAGTCGCGCCCGGGCACTTCCAGGCGCCAAGTCTAGCACCCACATCCGTGCCCGCTTTCATGCCTGGACCAGCAACACCTAAACAAGCTCACCCAAAGTCAATTTCCCGGGTCCAACTTGGTCAAACCCAGGAATGAAGTTCAAAAAGCCCAAATTAGCCATTTAAACCCAATTAGGACCTATTATAAAAAGGGGAGAACTCCTATTTTTGTGATTATCACTCAAATTTCCCAAATTTGCATGGGTTTTTGGAATATTTTCTCTCTCTTGTTCTTAGTTTAATTTTGAAGTTTGGCCTTGAGTTTGTAAGCTCAAGATGAATCAAATACTCCTTTGGATTTTTACTTTGATGCAATTTAGTTCAAGCTTGTATCTCTCTATAATTCAAGTAAGCTTTCTTTTATTTTATGCTTTGCTCTTCAATCTCATGCATGTTCTTCAATTTATGCTTTTTGCCTTAGATCTTTGATTTCTTGCTTGATCTTGTGAATTGGCTATAGAATCTTGATGAGTGACACATCTAGGCTATAGATCGGGATCTTGATCATTTTAATCTTGAGTTTTTCCTATGCTTTATTTGCAATTTTATTTTCATGCATAGTTTTATGTTGAATCTTAGATCTACTCTTCATTACTTGTTATTTTCCTTAAAGTTTTAAACTTTTACGTCAACTTCTCTTGCTCTTTCCATTCATGCTTTCAATTTTTGCTAATTTTCATTATTTGAGTTTTTATGCATAGTTGTACCTTGTGCATGCATGCTTGTACTTGGTGAAACAATGCTTGTTTTTGCTTATTTCCTTTACTTGCTTGCATTTCCATTGATGACATATGACCGAGGCATCCTATCAACGTGCTATTTCATTTCCTAGTTTAGTTTCCTTAATTTAATTGCTCTATTTGCATTTTTTTTTTATTTTCCCAAGCTTGAAACACTTTGATTCCTTCAATTGAATCGAATTCTGATAAAACCGAGCCATGAACCTTTAATTTCTAAAACTACGAAAAAATACACTTCAATCGCCTACTCTTCACTCTCGGAATCGATGTCCTCCATTCCAAACCATCGAATGGGAGTAACGGACTCATCATCTTCCGCACATAAAGGACGACTTGGGTCGAAATAATCATCCTCCTCCTCTTTGTACTCGGATTGAATCGTCATTGTCCTCATATTCTCCGCTTCTTGAGTATCATCATCATCTTTGATATCATAATCCTCATTTGTTCCTTTCTCCCTCTTGTCTCAACTTCAACGTTCGAACGATTCTTTCTTCTCGTGAAGACCACAATCTCTTTGCCACATGCGTTATCCTCTTGATTCACCACTGGCTCGCTTTCATGCCCTTCTCCTACAACATTCTCCACTTCATTAACGCTCCTATGTTCCATCCCGAGCCCATCGTTTTGGTGCAAATCACCAACCCATCTTCCAACGGCTCGATCCTCCTCCTCCGATACCTCGTCATTATCAACCGCATCTTTATTCATACACATGCAAGTCAAGAGCAACTTTCATAAAGTCTTGTATTCCTTGTGACTTTCCTTCCGATATTTATCTTGACGTTCTTACAAGACTTTCATGGCTTCAAAGATTCGGTCGAGACAATCGATGACCAAATTTTGGAATGCCCTATTCTCTTCATTCTGACGCTCGCTTGCCGCTCTCAAATCTCGAACCTCTCGATAGACCCCCACCCATCCTTCCAAAAGGGTATTGGGGGCTGTAGATGAATCCTTGGCATGACTACGGGAAGGCCCTTCGAATGGAGACGAGGGGTTTGAAATTCTCCTTTTCTTAAGTGAATACGCCATCAAGTCACGGGGAATGAGGTTGACTTTTCGAACCGTGAGTGGTGAGTACCCCAAGCCTCGCACATCTATCCCTGTATGCAAAGCTAAACTGGTGATAAGGGGTCCGAAACTAAGTTTGTTCTTGGTAATGGCTACTTGCGATTCCATAATGCATATTATGAGTGAAGTGATGAAATGGCATATCCCTTTGCGCGCGCACCAAATCAAAGCCAACTCGACCCGAGAAATCTTGCAAGCTTCTTGCTTCTCGAGAATGACATGAGCAATAAATATATGCATATAAAAGCACGAGTCATCCTCGATATCCATTGCTACCCCTCTCTTGGCGTCTTTATTCGCTTCGGCCCTCGATATTTCTTTCCAAAGATTCTTGATTTCAATCTCGGGGACACTTGCTTCCAAATGAACCTTTTCCCCACCAAACTCCAATCCCAAGGCTTGAGAGAGTTTGTTCTCGTCCACAAAAATTTCTTTCCCGAATAATCCACAAGTAAACACAAAATTCATCCTTTCAAAAGTGGCGTAAAACTCGACCACAAGCCCCCGATAGTATGGTCCATGCAAACTTGCTAAACGATCACAACCAAAGAACTTGACTATCCTCAATACGGCCACGTCAATTGGATGATTGGGTCGCATAACATCCTCCTCTATTTCTTTCACTACAAACACTCGGGGTTCAGCAATGGATCGCTTCAGAAATTGCTTGAATAAAGATTTTCTTCCCATGGGGCATGGCTTCCCGAGGCTCGATCGCAGTAGTTGGAGCCCCCTTACCCCCGTTTTTAGATTCTCTTGAAGGCATTGGTTTGGAGTCCTGTAGAGAGAATGAGAATTTCTGATCGGGGGTTAATGCTCGGATAAAGGGTACAAATTGGACGACGAATTAGCGATGGAGTTTTTGAATAGGATCCAAGCACTTTCTATGTTATTATGTTGTCTTTTATGACAAACTCAAAGTCAAAAACCGAGTAGGAAAATGGAGATCATTCACTCGGGCATTTTGTCGAGCATGTGTCGAGCAAGGTAAGAAAGCAAGGTATTTGATGTAAATGGGTGTTAGAAAAAAAAAACACTAACCCCTGCAATCCAAAATCCCAAACATCTTGTGATAAGAATAGGAATTGCTTGAGTGGTTTGAAGAATGTGGTGTGGGTTTTTGAATGTTTAGAAATTGTTTGAAAAGAGGAAGGTTTAGAATGTGGTGGTTTGTAAATGTTTATGTGGTTTTGCTCTCTATTGCCATCTCCCCCCCTCTCCCCTTTTTTTCTTTAAATTACCCGGCCGATATTGAATTTTTATGGGGTGGCGTGGACTTCGGCATTGCATTTGGGGTGGCGCCTGGGAGACTTGGCGTGGAAATTGGCACGCGCTTGGGGGATTTGGCGTGGAAACTGTTGTTGAGCTTGGCAAACGCCGGGAGGTTTGGCACGACTTTTGGAATAGAATTTGTCAGACGCCTGGGAGTTTCGGCATGGTAACTGCTTGGCGTCTTGGGTGGCAAGCGCCTGGGCTTTGGCGTGGATTTTGGCACACGCCTGGGGAAACGCTTGGCCTGTGGCATGGACCTGAGCAAACGCCTGGGCTTTGGCATCAATTTTGGCTTGCCATCGCAATCCTTGGCGAGCATTCCAGAATGTTTTTCTCCTTTGAAGTTAGCTCAAGGCACAAGATTTGTCACCCTTGCCGCAACTTGGTGTGCCCATCTTCGTTCTTCAAAGTCTTTTGTCACCCGCAACGTTCAATCTAGCGAAAACCACACACATGCTCAAATTAAACCCAGTTAACCATAAAATTCCAAAAATCAAAAAGAAGGTATGAAAGCGAGAGAAAAGAACCAAAAGGCAACACAAAATTCTTCTCTATTTTTTTATTTTATTATTATTATTATTATTCTCGATTTTTCGAATGTTTTTTTGGATTTTTATAAAATAAGAAAGTGAGAAAGTAAGAAAATAAAAGAAATAAATGAAAAGAACATGGGTTGCCTTCCAAGAAGCACTTCTTTAACGTCACTAGCTTGACGTACTCCCCTTTTGATCATGAAGAAGTCGAGGCGAGAGGATCCACCAAGGCGATCACTTCTTCGTCGAGAGGCAAGAGGAAGCCATGACGGTAGGTCTTAACCCGATGTCCATTGACTTGGAATCGCTCTTGAGTCTTAGGGTCGATCAAGTTACCTCCCCACTCGGGTTGACGTCGTCAATTCAATAGGGTCCCATCCATTTGGATTTCAACTTGCCAGGGTGGAGGGCCAAGCAGGAATTAAAAGCAAAATGGGTATACAAACTTCAAGCCTCTTCAGAATTAACCTATCATCATGAATTCGCTTCGTCTTTTCTTTATAAATATAAGCATTGTCATATTGAACATTCCGCACTCATCCAACTCCTCCATTCGCAACATCCTTTCAAGATCGGCCTCCTTCAAATCCATGTTTACGTCTCTCATTGCCCAAAATGCCTTATGCTCAATCTCAACGGTTAAGTGACAAGACTTCCCAAACACCAAATGATAAGGGCTCGTGCCTAGGACCGTCTTATAAGCTGTCCGAAGGGCCCACAAGGCATCTCTTAGATTTCTCGACCAGTCCTTTCGATTAGGTTGCACCGTCTTCTCAAGCACACTCTTCACTTGTTTGTTACTTATCTCGACTTGACTCGAATTTTGGGGATGATATGGCGTAGCTATTTTATGTTTGATCCTATAGATCTGCATGAGTCTCTCAAATAATTTTGAAAAATTGTCTACCACCATCACTTAGTATCACTCTCTGGAAGCCAAAACGAGCACAAATATTCTCTCTTACGAACTTGACAACCACCTCGGCAATATTTTTGTTTTTGGGGATGGCCTCGATCCATTTTGAAACATAGTCAGCCACCACAAGAATGTACTCATAACCATCAACTGACTTGGGAAACGGCCCCATGAAGTCAACTCCCCATACTACAAAGATCTCAACCACCAAATTTCCCACCAAGGGCATTTCATTCCTCTTCGAGATACTTCTCATCCATTGGCATTTGTCGCATGTTTGAACGTGGACTTGAACATCATAGCATTGCAATGGCCAATATAAACCCGAGCTCAAAATCTTAAGGGCTATTTTTCTTCCTCCAAAGTGGCCCCTGGTTTGGTGATCGTGACAAAAAGTTAAGGGATCTTGTATTTCATCATCGGGGACACACCTTCTAATCATCCCGTCATTCCCTACTTTATACATGAAAGGATCATCCCAATAAAAGCTTTGACACTTAGCAAAGAAGCTCTTCTTCTCCTGCCAATTCATATCCGGCCGGAGTTCACCATTCGCCAAGTAGTTCACAAAGTCGGCGTACCACGGTGCTTGAGCCACTTCCAACAAGTTTTCGTGAGGTAAGTTTTCGCCGATCGCTATCCCTTCTCCTCCCTCCGTGACCAACCTTGAGAGGTGATCAGCTACCTCATTTTTGCACCACTTTCGATCCTTAATCTCAATATCGAATTCTTGAAGAAATAGAATCCAACGGATGAGGCGGGGTTTTGCTTGAGGTTTAGAGAACAAATAATGCAACGCGGCATGATCACTATGCACCACGACCCGTGATCCAACAATGTAAGACCAAGACTTCTCTAGAGCAAAGATCAAGGCCAAGAGCTCTCTCTCGATTGTCTTATAATTATTTTGGGCATCGTTGAGCATCAAACTCTCATAATACACCACCCTCAATAACTTGTCAACTCATTTGCCAAGGATGGCCCCCACCGCTTCACTTGAGGAATCGTACATAATTTCAAAGGGCAAGCTCCAATCGGGAGCTACTACTATGGGGGCGGACATGAGACTCTTCTTAATCGCCAAGGAAGCATCCTCACAAGCTTTGATAAATTCAAAAGGGACATCATTACTTAATAACCGGCACAAAGGGCGAGTGATTTTTGAGAATTTTTTTATAAATAGACGATAGAATCCGGCATGGCCAAGAAAACTCCTCACGTCTTTCATATTGAGGGGAGGGGGTAGCTTTTCGATAACCTCAACTTTAGATTTGTCCACCTCAATCCCGCATCCCGAGATCACATGCCCAAGAAGTAGGCCACTCCGAACCATAAATTGGCTCTTCTCCCAATTCAAGGTCAAGCTTGTCTCTTCACATCGGGCTAGCACCTCTTCAAGATTCTTCAAGCATTCAACAAACGAGTCCCCATAAATGGAGAAGTCATCCATAAAGACTTCAATGAATTTATCGATCATATCGGATATTATTGAGAGCATACACCTTTGGAACGTCCCTGGGGCATTGCATAGCCCAAATGGCATCCGTCGGAAGGCAAACGTCCCAAACGGGCAAGTGAAAGTTGTCTTATATTGATCTTCGGGTGCAATTGCAATTTGGTAATAGCCCGATAATCCGTCTAAGAAGCAATAGGAATGATGGACAGCTAGCTTGTCCAATATTTGGTCGATAAACGGAAGGGGGGAACGATCTTTCTTAGTAGTCGCGTTTAATTTCCTAAAATCGATACACATCCTCCACCCCGTCGTAAACCTTGTAGCCAACAAATCTCATTTTTCATTTTCAACCACGGTTATGTCGCTTTTTTTGGGTACCATTTGAACGGGGCTCACCCACTCACTCTCGCCAATTAAAAAAAACCCTCCTCTAAAACCTTTAATATCTCGGCCTTCATGATCTCTTTAAGGCTCGGATTGAACCGCCTTTGGGATTCTCGAGAGGGTTTGGCATCATCCTCCAATACAATTTTATGCATGCATGTCGAAGGGCTAATTCCCTTGATATCTCTGATACTCCACCCAATAGCTCCTTTATGAGCTTTAAGCACTTCGATTAGCCTCTCCTCTTCTTATTGATTTAAATGGGCAAAGATAATAACCTGCTTGCTTTTCTCCTCCTCCAAAAAGACATATTTGAGGTGAGATGGGAGAGGCTCTAGCTCGGGCTTGTGCCTCCTGTCGACCTCATCGGGGGCTAACTCAAATAAATCAACCACTCCTTCAAGGTATTAGTCAAATTTTGCAATCGGTTTGATGACTCGTTTCTCATCAACAAACTCCACCCCCTTCCAAAACTTTGTCGTTTCCCTCAACGACACTTACACAAGCGCTCTCACACAAATTGGTTGCATCGGGAAGTACGCAAGACTCGTTGCCAAGATCAAAGAACTCATTAGCCTCAAAACCACCTCTAGCATCATCCTCCGGCTCAATCAACTCAAAGAACTCATCCACCATGAAAACTTGCTCAACTAAATCTTGAATCTCATCAACGACAAGGAGATTCGCATAATAAATACTTGATTGAATTGACAGCAAGTTGGTCATAGAAAATGTGACCGATTCGCATGCTACGAACAAAGTGAGGTTCTTCTTTCAAACGTCAATTCAGAATTGTGTGATGGCCATAAAGGAACAACCAAGAAAAATGGTATGCTCAGCACAATCATTAGAAACCATGCCCACAACGAGGACATCAAAATCTACCGGGAAAATGAGCCCTCCAACCTTGACGAGCACATCTTTAATAACCCCTTTCAGATATCGAATGGACCGATCGACCAATTGTAAGCAAATCCACGTCTCTTGCAAGGGTGATAACTCCAATTTCTCATAAATTGAAGATGGCATTAAATTAATACTTGCCCCGGAATCAAGCATACGATTCGTGACTTTTCCATTTCCGAGCATGATATTGATACAAAATGAGCTGGGATCCGCCTTCTTGAGAGCCAAAATATAAGGGTCACAAACTACGCTAGCCTCTTTAGATAGCATAAATTTCACGTTTGTAGCTCTCATGAGCTCTTAGAAGAAAGTTCCTTGAAGAATTTAGAGTAAGCGGGTATATCCTGGATGGCATCCAACAAAGGGAGAGTGATATTGACGTTAGACAAAGTGTTGTAGAGCCTTTGATATTGATCATCTTTCTTGTTATTTTGAAGTTGGGAGGGATAAGGCGTAGGGGCCTTAGGAATTGGTGGCTTATAAGCTTTTGAAGATTTGTGTAAGCCATTTGGCAGTTCCTTTGATGGGGTGGGACTCGTGGTGGTAGAATCAGAAGGATTGAAAATAAGTGGAATAGAGAAATCATCTTCCTCGGACAAAGGAGAAACCTTGTTATCAATGACCCGAACACTTCTAAGGGACGTGATCGTGTGGGCGTGTGATGGTTTACTCGATAATTTCCCCTTCTTATTGGCTTGCTTGAGCATATTTACATTGGTAGCCAATTACCCAATTTTTGTGTCCATAGCATTGAATGAGCATCAAACGAAGACATCGTGATGGAAACTGATTGCAATTGTTGCATGATCATCATTAGATTCGGATTGGAGGCCGGCGTTGGAGCATTTATTGGGGGATATGGACGAGAAGGACCCATATAAGTATTCGTATGGCCAAAACCCGAATGCATGCGGTGGCTCAGATGATACGGAGGATTGTGATTCGGCAGACGGGCAAAAGCCGGCTTAGCAACACCGAGCCCTACTTGATACCCTTGAACACCACAAACGTCCTCCAATTGAGGCATTGACATATAGTAAGAGGGGCTCGATGGACAATAAGTGGTATCATGACCAATCATTCCACATGACGCGCACAAAGGGTCCGGACTTTGGCTTGACAACTTAGCCATTTCAGCTATCATATCCACGACTTCCTTTTCCAACTCAATATCTCGAGGAGAAGACGATTCAATCACTTCATTAGCACTCAAATATAATGCTCGGGAAGAATTTTGTTGATAATTTTCGGCTAAAGTGATGAAAATCTTGAGAAGCGTTTGAGGAGGATAGATCTTCATATTACCTCCCGCCGACATGTCCAGCATATATTAAAATTGTGGGTCCAACACTTCATAGAAAGTTTGAATTAAAAGCTCCTTTGAAAAGTGATGATGTGGACAACTCGTGAGAAGGTCTTGATTAGCGTAGATTTGTCCTTATTTTTATTAGCTTTGTAGTTCTTTTTCTATTTGATTTTGGGTATAAGTAGGATGATTTAAGCTTAATTCCGTATTTTTATATTTTCAGCTTATTTTACCGTATTTTGATCATAATTGATGAGAATAGGTGATTATTCGTTGTTTTTCACCTTACAGCTAAGTAACCGGAAGAGTTCAGCGCGTAAATAGATGAGTTCGATGTTCACAAGTGGAGAATGAGCTTTCCGATGAACAAGTAGCAAAAAGATCGAGAAAATGAGACTGACCCTCAGTAGCGTCGATCGATGCAAGCATCGATGCTACATCGACGCGGACCCCTGCACGCGATGGTTGATGCTCAGTCGATGTAAGATCGACGCAACTCTCTGAAGCGTCGATCCAAGAGTTCGTCGGTCGATGCCAAGTCGACGCAACTTGCAGTCGCGTTGATCCAAACCCCGTCGGTTGACGCCCCGCCCAGTCGACGCGAGCACCAGGTAGCGTCGACGCCGAGAGCCATCACGCGTCGATCGACACGACGTCGACATGGCTGCCCAAAAATGCATTTTTAGGGTTTCTTGTGCGCCAAGACATGATATATCTATAAATACCCTTCATATTTCGGTTTTTCAAGAGAGACACGACTACCTACAGGCATAGACCATCTCCTAGGGTTAGCCAGCTCAGAAACAACACATTTATACACTTCGAAAATCAAGATTGAAGATTCAAGATCCTTACGCCCAAGAATCATTTCAATTCGAGATTTCGTTCCAAACTCCGGAATAGCTGGAGATTTTCATCGCTTTTATTAGTTACAATAAGTACTCTAAACTCTTAGTTAATTTAATAATTAGTTTCCTAGTTAATTTCATAGTTAAATTCTTTGTTAATTCTAGAACTAGTTTAATTAGTTTAAGCATTTCATGCTTGGATATTGGATTAATTTAGTTTATTTATGCGATTTGATTTATGCTTAGTTATTCATTTTAGATTCTTATGATATAATTGTGTCGTCATAGTTAATTAAATTCATGTTTTTAGATTCGCTGCTTTTACTTCTTAGTTCTTAAGATCGAATAGTTTAATTATTGCTCATAGTTTATAATCTAGTTTAAAATAATTATTTTAATTATTGATTTAGTTTATAATGATCTATTCAAAACCTTTTAAAACCCCTAATGTACATGTATTTTATGCTAGTTCGTAAATTGAGAAAAACATCTAAAGACCGAACAATTGTTTCCTCGAGAGAATTGACTTGAGTCAAACTCACCGCCCTACAAGTTCCTCGTACTCTTGCGAGCAAACTTACGTGTTTTTAATTAAATATATTAAAAGGGGTGCACAAAAGTTTGGATCAAAATTTTGGCGCCGTTGCCGAGGAAGCAACAAGTAAGAATTAAAGATGTTTTTCATTTTATTTTCTTTTTGAGTTATTATTTTCTTTTTACTTTTCGCACTTGGTTTAGATTTTTGTCATTTAGAACGTTGATTTGTTATTGAGTTTATGCAAGGTAGATGATCACTTCAACGCGACCTTGCACCATTCATTGACAACATCCATCGTTCAAACCCACCGAGACCAAGGTCCCTTCTTATTTACGAGAATGATTCTTCAATAGCGACTGATTTTGTTTGCGACCGAGTTGCCGACACAATGTTGGGAGCACATTCGATTCGGAACGGCGATTCCCCACCAAGATCACCACCACGTTCGAAATGGGTATGGTAGTGAACCAATCGTTTTTCAAGGACAACCACAACCCCGAGCCTACTGGGCTAATTATCATCAAAACGTGGAGAACATGAGATGAGACGAAGGGAGAAATGAAGGAGTCGACCAACAGCACAACATAGTCCCTCACCAACCCAACGTGGCATATATGAGGCAAAATGAAGAAAGGAACAACGATCTCAATCGTCAACGCAACATCGAGAACATGCCATTCAGAAATGAAGATTTTTTTTCAGCATAACGAGCATTCTAACAATCATAGGCACGTGAATGATTGGTTGGCACATCAAAATCATGGTTACGAACAAGACAAGTTTTAAGGGCGATACGAGCGCGATTAAGGAAGAAATTCTTATGACAACCGCTACGAAAGGGCTCAGTACCAAGTTAGAGAGCCAAGGGGAGATAGAGCACCTAGACAGCGCGATTTGGCGCGTCCGAAGATTGTACCTTTTAGGTCTGCTATTGTTCTTGGACCAACTGTAAGAGAGGTGGAGATCAAACCGCATCAACTTAATTTACTCCCGACTTTTCACGGAGGTGCCCATGAAGACCCTTTGGCGTTTTTGAACTATTTCGTTGATGAGGTTGGAAGATTTGTGGTTCATGGCCTTAACCAAGAGGAGGTGCGAATGATTTGTTTCCCGTACAGCATGAAGGACAAGGCGAAGTCATGGCTACTGTCCCTGGATCCTGGTTCGTTGACTAACTAGGATATGATCAGAGAGAGGTTTTTAAATCAATACTATTCAGCACAAACAACGGGGCATCTTCGGAGGCAAATTGCTACCTTTGAACATTTGGATGGAGAGATATTTCATGAAACGTGGGAGCGTTACAAGGCATTTTTGCAACCTTGCCCCCACCACAACTATTCTCCGGAGATGACCAACCAGTTTTTCTTCGATGGTTTATTAGACCATGGGAAACGAGAAGTAGAGATAGTGGCAGGAGGAGATTTCAGAGATTTGACAGCCACCGAGGTGAGACGGGTGTTGGAGAAGCAAAGTGAAAAGTCTAGACAAACCAACTCTCTGCCTCGTAAAATGAAGGTTAATGAGATTTCCATCCCCGACCATGATTTAGATGACGACAATTTATTCAAGGCAAAGTGTGCGAAGATATTTGACGAAAAATTAGCTGCTTGGAAAGCCGAGCGGGCAAGCAAGGCCGCTGCACAGAAGATTACTGCAGCATGTAACCAATGTGGATCCCCCCAACATTCAGCAGACATATGTCCCAACAATATTGAACAGCAAGAAGATGTAAACGCAATCCAGAATTATCAAGGGCCCAAGAAATTTATCTCTCAACGTGATAATCCTCTTTTTAAGTGGGGCCTAGGAAGTTCAAATTATATGACACCTGATCCGCAGTACCCATCATCACATGCGCAAGCACCACTTCCACCACATCAAAATAATTTTCATACACAAGGGTAGGTGCCTACAACAGCTCAATCGACTGATCATCTTTCGGTTTGGCAGCAAAATCAAGTGGCCGAAACTATTAAAAATCGAGATGGACTAGCGGACATTCGAAACGAAATCACAAACATGAAAAAAGCTATTCTCGATAATACAACTGGGCAGAGAAAACTTGAAACAACAATATGACAATTATCGACTCACCTGGCCAAACTCTCGGACGAGAAGGGTAAACTCCCAAGCCAAGCTGAACATGCATCAGCAGTTCATGTCCTTCGCAGTGGAAAAAGGATCGACAACGGAATAGTTGATCGAGAGGATGAAGTCGAGGTTGAGGTCAAGAAAAAGGCACCAACTCCTAGCAAGGGAGATGATTCTAAACCTGTAGATCAGCTGCATAAATCCTCTAATAGATATGTTCCTGGATCTATTCAAGGGACGATTTCGAACAACGCCAATGGCAAAAACAATGTGCCTAAGCCACCACAGCTGAAGCAATCAACAATGTCGATCAAAGATTCTATTCCCTTTCCAAGCCGTTTGCGTCCAGTGAAAGAGAACAAAAGGTTCATGGAGTTTTATAATTTATTGAAGAACGTCAATATCAACTTGCCACTTTTGGAGGTGATCAAGACAATGCCTGCCTATGTAAAAATTTTCAAAGAACTTGCCTCAAGGGAGAGACGCTTGGCGTCAAACCAATTTGTAACACTGCCGAAGGAAGTTAGCGCGGTTTTTAAGAAGCCAT
Source organism: Phtheirospermum japonicum (assembly GCA_014905375.1). Taxonomy (NCBI): domain Eukaryota; kingdom Viridiplantae; phylum Streptophyta; class Magnoliopsida; order Lamiales; family Orobanchaceae; genus Phtheirospermum; species Phtheirospermum japonicum. The sequence goes on from BMAC01000841.1 coordinate 256,310, forward strand.
AACCACCCAAGGAACGCGATCCTGGAAGTTTCTGCATCACTATTTCATTAGCTAATGGACAATAAGCAATAGGAATGTTGGATCTTGGAGCAGGAGTAAATCTAATGAGGTATTCGCTTTATCAAGAATTTGATCTTGGACCACTTAAGCCGACGACCATGCTGCTACAGTTGGCCGATCGCTTAATCCGGCTACCTTTGGGGATAGTTGAAGATGTTTTAGTATAAGTTGGAGAGCTCTTAATTCTTGTTGATTTTGTGGTTATGGACGTTGGCGAAGTTTCGAATGGAAGCACGGAGCATACCATTTTATTGGGTCTCCCGTTTATGTCTACCTCCCATACGCTAATAGATGTTCACAAAGAAAGGGTGGCAATGACTGTTTTGGGCGAAAAAGTGAAATTTTCTCTAAAGGATATTCAAAATACTCCTACCCCTACTATGCTAGATGATTGTTCATTCGTTGATCCCGTTGCATCTTTCATTCACGAGCTTAAAGGAGTCGCGGTTGTAGACGAATTAGGTGACGGGGACGACGCTGGATTTCCAAGAGAGGAGGAGGATGCACTAGAAATTGACGTCGGTGAAGAGTTCAATGAGTTTGATGACGAGAAGCTTTTGAGTGGAGAAGATTTGATCGAGATATTGGGGATTGACATAAATGATATTATTGAAGAGTTTCGAGATGAATTTCATATGGAAAGCAAGGCACCTAAATTCGAGGGGAATATGGAGTTGAAGCCACCAACATATCATTCGATGTACGATTCCCTGAACCCCAACAAAAATTTGAATTTTGCAAGGAACAAAGATGAAGCGATCAACAACACTTGGATGCCAAATAGGAAGAAAAAGAAGGAGGTTCGCACCCACAAAATTAAAATCTTGCATTATGAGGCTGGGCAATTAGTGTTGTTTAATAGGAAATGTAAGTTTGACCCGGCTGATTTTGAGGCTGTTTCGAGTGGACCGTTCTTGATAAAAGAGATGGACGAGTATGGAGTAGCCACATTGTATGATAAGGTCGGAAATTCATCCTTTCAAGTTCACAAACATAGACTAAAACCGTATCACGATGGAGGGAAGAAGAATAGAGATCGCAGGTCGGTGGACTCCGGAGATCCACCGTACGGTAGGAATTAAACAAAACCAATAGCGTCGAGCAAGCGTCGTTAAAAATTTGTGCTTCTCGGGAGGTAACCCGAGCGTTTTTTTATCCTTTTGTATTTTATTTTCATTTTATTTAATGTTTTATTTTGGTTTTTATCTTTTTAGAACAGATTGGAGTACTCGAATGAAGGGAACTGATAAATCAAGCGAAGAAAAGTCGACCCAGAAATTCCGCCCGCATCGATGCCAAGACTGCTCGCATCGATCAACGCGGCATCGACGCACCTGGCGAGAAATCGCTCTTTGTAGAATCGATTGGGTTCCCGTCGATCGACGCAGCGTCGACGCGAATCCTGTGCCCAGCCCAGAATGCGTTTAAAACCATATTTTGACCCACGACCCGACCCGTATGCGTGTGACCCGTGGTCAAACCCAGAAAACCAGCATTAAATCGCCCAAACCCTCTCTTTTCCTTCACTTTTCAATTCCCAACTTCAACTTCTTCCTTCTATTTTCACAAATTTCCTTTTCTTCAAATTCTTGCAACGAATTCACAAAAATTCACCTCCACATGCTACATTTCCCAAAAATTCGAACTCCATCCATCTCACGTTCAAGCAATTCTCCAAAACAGGCTACGTAGAGTTCGGGGGCAATTTTCCGGACACAAGTCAATTCGAGCTTCAATCGTTGAGGTATTTCGCTTAAAACTATCTTGGGAGATTATATTTGTTGGGTGCTTGAGTTGGGATAGGTTTTGGTTCAAGAATTGCTTTAATTTCTAGTTGGTTGAACACGCACGCCAAGTGTTCGACAAAATTCCCCAAAGAAGCAAAAGGTTTATTTTTCAAGAATTTTCATTCCCGTTCAATTTCTTATTGATTGATAATGTCTCGAGCGGGAAAATGCAAGGATATTTCGGGGAATACGGAGCACCGTTCCCTATCTACGACAAAAAGAAATGGGAAACTTTTAAAAATATTCGAAAATGGGAGTTTGCGACCCATCGGATTTTGAACGTCAACGAAATTGAGGAGGAGGCCTCAAACGGATCGGAACACCACACCGACCTTTCCCACTATGTCGATGGCCTCGGTTGTGGGTACTTCGCCCAAATGCTCCTCCCAGGATTTGGCGAGCTTATGCTCGAGTTTTTCACTACTTTAGTAATCCAGAACGACGAAACGTTCACATGTAGGCTAGGTGGGAACGACTTGTTTGTGAACGAGGAGATTTTTGGCAACATTTTTGGTTTCCCAACCGAAGGGGACCACCCGTTGGGCGTTCAAGTCTTCAATTTAGCCTCTTTTGGGGGGATGATAACCGGGGAAAACATGGGCGATTGAAAGCGATTCCCTTGCACAAAAATTCAAGACGAAGCCCTCTACGTTGCCTACAAGATCCTCGGTCACATCATTTTGTGCAAAAATTAGGCTACCTACGTGACCAAGTCCGAGCTCTACGTTCTACAATGTCTTGTTGATGGTCGTCAAGTCCGGCTATACCCGTTGATTTTGAGCGGACTATACAAAGTTACTAGGGGTACGCCGGGTAGCAAAACGCCTCTCCTTTCCTTCTCACCATACATTACCGGCCTCTCCCGTCACTTCGGGTTCGAGCCGGCCGAAAACGGACTTATCCCACTCGGGATGACTTTACTACCTTTGACGCGTGCCCCCGCACCCCGAGTGAGGTCTTCAATTCAAGGAGTCTCCTCATCTCGAAACGACGAGGATGACAATATAGAGCCATCCCCACATACCACATCGGGCCCGAGCCCCGATTGGGGCCAATTTTTCGAAGAAAACCGAGCATTTTAATTGAAGATGTTCGACAAGCTCCAAATAATTGACGACAAGATTGACGCAAACCACGAGCAAAACCAGCAGAGCTTGAGGAAGATGAACGCGCGCATTTTGAGCCTCGAGGAACGGTTCGAGGCGGAGTATCCCCAACCGAGCATGGATGTTGATGAGAACCCCGAGGATGATGGATCCCGTGATTTTTGACATCGTTGTATTTTAAATTTGTTATGCTTTTATAAAAAAAATGGAAAATGTTGAAAAATCCAAAAATATTGTTATTTTCTTTGATTTTGTTTGTTTTGTTTTTCTTAGGACAATTCACATCACGTACGATGGAGCACCGGCAAGTTTCACAAATTAACAAGTAGCAGCTCGACCTTTTCAGGGATGTTTTCCTTACCTTCTTCTTTTTTACTTTTGATGTATTTGTGACAATCAGGAGATTGCTTGGATTTTTAGGGAGGGGTGTGGTCGAGTGTGATTCTTATTGATTATTTGTGTAATTTTTATTTGGCCAGTAATAATTAAATTCTTAACGTGATTAATTGTTATTTCTACGCTTAATTGTGTTTGTATGGCTTGCCTGTCGAGGTTAACTATGTTTGATTTTAGGTTCTTGTCTTTTGAGCGTGCATAAGTGCATTAATTTTTCAAAATTATTTATATATATTGTAAAATGGTACTTGAACGCAATTGATTTCGCAAAACCTTAATAGCAGCGTCAATTTAAGACTTTTTCATGCAAAAAGCCAATGAGTAGCCTGAGTGTTTATCATCATTGCATGTGCTTGAATAAGTTTCGGTTTTGATATCTCTTTGAAACCGCTGTGTGTAGTTGACTTTGAAAATGATGTTAAGGCACAAATAAAACCCTATTCCGGCCATATCCATAAATTTTAGCCACTATAAATTCCGAATGACCCAATCATAGCCAATTAATCCATTTCCTTTAGCCATGAGTTTTTTTTTTTTGAGACGACCCCCACAACCCATTAAAAGCGTGGGGTAGGAGTTCATTATTTTGCTGGTTATTTGAGTCTTGGAAATTTTTATTAGGAATTTATTATTTTGTAAGTAAGGACCACCATCTAATTGCCTACGCGCTTAATTTAAGGCTTGTTTATTATTGTTTATTTTCTTATAAAGCCTAATATTTAAAAGGAAAAGAGTTGTGTAAGAAGCATGTTATAAGCTTCAATTGTGCTTAAGTAATTTGAGTTTACAGTTGGTTTACGAGTCTTGAGTTGAGGAATAGCTTATGTATAAAGGCTACGTTATGAGCGTTAAGTGAGGATTTTATTTTTGAACGAGGTGAAGCAATTTTACTTCGTGATTAGAATAGGTTGGTGAGTTATTGATCATGTTAGATCATGATTTAGCCACACGACTTATATATTCCATACCCGTCCAAAGAGCCTTACATTACAACCCGTAAAGACCTTTACCGATTCTTAGTTTTGATAACACACTTAATTTACGATTAAAAAGAGATTGATTTTTGGTTCTTATTTATTGTGCATGTATTTGAATGATTTGAGCATATACACATCCCACGCAACAATGCTTGAGTGCTTTTGAGCGAACACCCACATATTTATTTCCCTTTTGAGAGGATGCATGATTTTGATTTTGAAGCGACGGTGTAATAAAGGTTAAGCGTTTGACGTTGCGTGATTTATACCTATATTTTTGAAATTATGTATGTAGCATAGCACGACTCATTGCATGAATTTATTTTCATTCTTGTCATACTTTGAAAATATCGTTTGTTCGAGGACGAACAAACCAATTAAGCGTGGGGTAGGTGATTAGCGTAGGTTTGTCCTTATTTTTAATAGCTTTTTAGTTCTTTTTCTGTTTGATTTTGGGTATAAGTTGGATGATTTTGGGAGAATGAGAGATAATCATAAAAATAAAAGTTGTCCTCTATTTATACTAGGTATAAATGGGTTTTAATGGGCCAAATTAGCTTTAGGGGTTTGAAATTTCCGGATTTTGACCCAAAAATTGACCTTGAATGGCCCTCCTAGCCTTAGTTAGGTGTTTATCTTGATTTGGCTCAGCCCTGGCTCAAGGTGGCTTGGCCATGGCCGAGCCTGGGCGCGGTTGGCTCGGCAGGACTGGGAGAGGTTGGGCTGGTGGCGTGGAACTGGCAAATGCCAGGCTTCTTGCCGTTGAAATTTTCACGAAGAATGGTGGGCGCAAGGGTTTGTGGCGTGGGAACTGGCGAGGAGTGGCGGACGCCAGGCACTGCTTGGCGTGAAGAATGGTGGGTGCAAGGGTTTGTGGCATTGGAATTGACGGGGAGTGGCGTACGCCAGGTGCTACATGGCGTGAAGAATGGCGGGCATTGTGTCCAGTATCAGGCGTAACTCTTGGCTTGACTTCAGGCGAGAGGCGGCGGGTGCCAGGCGCTACTTGGCGTGGATTTTGGCATGAGATGTGGCCACCGCCAGGGCTTGGCGAAGGGTGGCTTGGGTTGGCGAGCATTCCAGAAAGTTTGGCATTTTGGAGCTTGTTCTTGGCACAACCTTTGGCATGCCCTGGCACGGCTTGGCTCGAACTTTGGTCCTCAATGACTTTTCCTATAAAAGAAGAATTTTTAAACATAAAAACCCAAGAATTAAAACAAACCTCAAATTAATTTGAACCCATTTAACCATATTAAGTATAAAATCAAAAAGAAACATGAAAAACAATAAAACAAGAAAAACAACCTAGAAAACTAACTAATCGACTCAAAAACTAATAAAAAAAATATAAATTCCTAATTAAAAACATGATAAAAAACACCACAATTACATGCAAAATACTGACAAAGACCCCCATCCGGTCGGATTCTTCAGATCATCCGGCCGGATGCAAGCGTTACAACATGGATTTTCAAAAGATTTTCAGTTACTCAAGAAATGAATGGGGGATTAGATGATACAAAAAGACGAGAGGAAGAAGGAGGAAAGGCATCTTAGTTTTGGGGGAACATTTCTTGATAACATCGAGTGAATGATACATTAGAGGCCTTACGGCAATCTGATACAAGTTCGATCGGTTTGTTAGTTTACCATTCAAGAACGCATATAATTCGGAGTACGTGATAGACTGTCGGGTTCATTGCATAGAGGTTCTTCTCTCCGGAATTGCTGGAGGTAGTATAGCATTCACCTTTCAATTTGATCATCCTTTCATTTCGGATTAATATCTTTCTAACTCTATTACCATTATTCTAGTTGATAATCTTTTAGTTCAATATTTCTTTTTTGGAACTTAGTTATGGAATAATAGTGTTGGTTTTGAATCATTGGTTGATTATAATTAATTGATGTCATTTTTCTTGCAAACTTTGCTTGGGACAATTCAGTTGATCTTGTTTCTATAGTTGTTAGATGTGTGCTTGTTATTTTTAGAAGTACGTCTTGTCACTTCATACCCAGTGTTTGATAATATGCTTTATCTCTTATTTGTAGTTTATTCTTCTTGTCAAGTTTTCAAATAGCTTATAAATTAGTCTTTTGAATTCGTTGTTAAGTTGTTACATCGAGATTGACACCCTCTTTGTAAGATTAGTTTTAATTACAGTTGATTAAATTAATCAAGTCCAAAAACCCTTTCGATCGTGTGTTTAGAATTAGAACTTGTGATATTCGATATAATAAGCATCGTCTACTTCGTATTTCCACTTGTTGAGAGAATCGAATCATTTTAACTTGTCAATCTACAGTGACCCCATTCTTTTACGGGCGAACTTACTTTCAAAATGTAGACGTGCACTGTTTAACTAATTTTAATTTTGAAGAAGTAATTTATTTGACTCAAAATTTGGCTCCATTTCCGGGGAGTGGCAAAGGTGTTGACGATGTTTATTCGTGTTTAATTTTATGTTTGATTCATGTATAATTGATTTTGGTTAACCACTCGATGCGTTGATGTTGTTTGTTGTTGATGCAAGGTCGTAGAAGCCTTAGAGTTGAACTTGGCCCGTTTATAAATAGCATCGAATGAGTAGGAAGACCAAGAAGACTCTTTCTTTCCCTCTATGGGAATCCATCCAAAGCAATTCCAGCCACCATGTCGAACATTCCACATTATGGCGGCTAAGGAACCGGAGGGAGAGGAGGAGAAACAAATGGTGGTGAAGGGGGAGGGCATGACAACCGCACTCCCCCTTGCAATCAACAACGCGTCATGCCACCCGATGGTGACATGCACAATCGAGATCAACAGAACGACACCAAGGCTGAAAACCCACAGATGTTTGCTCTTATCTATAATCAAGAGCACAATTAGGACGAAGAACCGAGAGGACCCGATATCCTCGAAGATGGAAACATTAGGGGTGGGGGGAAGCCCCAAGACAATCGTCAAATCATGATGTCGGAGAATCCAATCGACCATACACCACAACATTTTTAGAACCGAGAAGAGGCCCGAGCCTTCAATGCTCGGGCAAGTCAGGAGTTCGAGCACAACCACATTGGTAATGGCGTGCCCTGTTTTGGATGTAGTTCTTGTATTTTTCCTTCTATTTTTAGTTAGAGTTTTATGTTGATTTTAGTATTTTTTAATATAATTTTATTAAGTTTTTATGTGGTTTTTCTTATTTTGTTGTTTTTCACTTGACTTGTTAATTTTACATTTAATTGGGTTAAATGATTTCGATTAATTGGAGGTTTGGTGTAATTTTGGATTTTTATGTTTAAAATTCCTATTTTTATAGGTAAAGGCATTGAAGGCCAAAAATACTAGCCAAGACAAAGCCAAACTCCAAGCCAAACTTGAAGCCAAGAGAGGCTTAAAAACACCCAAACTTTCTGAAATACTTGCCAACTCACGCCACCACTCGCCAAGCTCCTTGCCAAGCCTCGCCCCCAGGCGCTTGCCAGGACGCTTGCCGCAACACTCGCCAAGCCTCGCCCCCAGGCGCTTGCCAGGACGCTTGCCACAGCACTCGCCAAGCCTCGCACCCAGGTGCTTGCCAGGACGCTTGCCACGGAACTCGCCAAGCTCCTTACCAAGCACCCGCTGGTGCTTGCCAAAATGCTTGCCACAGTACTCGCCACAAGGTCAAATCAAGGTCAAATCCGGGTCAACCTTGGTCAAAATTGGGATTTTCAAAAGCGACTGGGTGAAGCCAATGGGTTGGAGGACGTTGATCGATTTTAGGAAGTCGAAAGCGGCTACCAAGAGAGATCATTTCCCTCCCCCGTTTGTCGATCAAAGGATGAACAAGCTAGCCGGCCATTATTCCTATCATTTCTTGGATGAGTCATCGGGTCACTTTAAAGTCACCATTCCACCCGAGGACCTAGCCGAGAAGAGCTTCAATTGCCTATTTGGAACGTTTGCTTTTTGGCAGATCTTATATGAGCTATGCAATGCGCCAAAGACGTTCCAAAGAGTGGATCCTCCCGACAAGGAGGAGATCGTTTTGATGGACCCTCCCATTATCTTCCCACCTTGATCGAAAAGAGAGTACGTCGAGCTAATGACGAAAAAACAAGCGCTTCTTGGGAGGCACCCAAGTTCTTTCCATTTCTTTCTTTCTTTCTTTTATTGAAAAATCCAAAAAAACATTCAAAAATTCAAAAATCCAAAAACATTTGAAAAATTGGAAAAAAAAAATATGTTGTTGAAGTTCATGTACATATTTCCATGTGTTTTTAATTTCGTGTGATTCTCTTTTCTAGGTTTTGTTTTCCGACTCCAACCATTGAGTGATTTGATAAGATTGATAGAGTTCATGGAGCCGGGAGAAGCTAGCCATGCTCGTTTTTTCTTGGATTGATTAGATGCCTAGGTGGACCCCACCGAGCTCGACCTAAACTCGCTCGGTTGAGGAAGTTTCTATTCACCCTTCTTTTACTTGGTTTTCATTAAAATGCGGGTAATGCATGGTTTAAGTGTGGGGTGGGAAGGTGGTTAGGGTCTTGGTTTTTGTCGAGCATGTTTTGTTGTTCTTAACTCGAGCCTTGGCGAAGTGACGCTTACTATTTGTGCATTTATATGGTTGAGTCGATTTTTGTGTCTTTTGAGTCGTTATTACATTGTTGAACAACCCCACGTGCTTGAAAGTTTGAATAGTTTACTTATCGGGTTTTTGCATGTTTATGGCCTCTTGTGTGAGGGTTTGAGATTTTGTGCTTCGTCCAAAACCGCCTATATATGTATAATCAACATTTTCTCGTGAAAAGATTGCAATGCTCTAAAATATATTTTGATTTTGCTCCCAAGTTCGGTGCAAACTAGTGAGTAGCCTTGTGTGATTTATCGGCTTGCTTGCATTTTATGGAAATTGCATTGAGTAGGTTTGATTTTGCTCATACATGATTGAATTCGAAAATGACCTCGAGGCACATATATCACCCTTGTTTCGGCCATATCCATATATGTAAGCTACTTAAAAATCCCAAATGAGCCCCCTAGAGCCTTTATCTCGTTTCTTGTTAGCCGAGCTCGACTTTAGATCTTGTATCTTCATGAATTGTGAGGTGAGAGAGTTTATTTTTAGTTGACGAGAAATGTGTGGGAAATCAATTGAGGGTTTCGGGTTTTGAAGTGCTTATAAAAAAAAAAGAATCATACTCCAACACAAATCACGAAGAGTGATAAAGCGTGAGTTCAAGTGAAAAGCCTAATTCAAAAAGACTAAGTTTAGTGAAAAGAGGCAAATTCAAAAAGCTTCTAAGTGTTGTAAGAATGAAGTCGGGAAAGCATGTGGAAGAACGAAAGGGTTTCGATTGAGAGTTTGGTAAATTGGGAAAGGTGAAGCGATTATAAGCTTCGGGTTGTAGAAAGTAGGATTTTGTGCGTTATTGATCACGTTTGATCGTGTGTTAGACACTCTATCCAAATATTCCATACCTTACTAAAGAGCCAACATTACAACCCATAATAAAGACCTCTTTCGATTCTTGTTTGGTCATGTACTACGAGCAATTTTGAGCGTCCGATTTGTGAAATCTTGACAAGGTGCATGTATTGACCGGTTTGAGCGTAAACACGTCCTATATACTAAACACTTGAGTGAATTCAGCAAACACCCTCAAAATTCCATTTGTGAGGAAGTCATCGAGTTGGCTTGCATTTGAGAAAGAGAAATACGAGCAATGCTTGATGATAGCGAGTCTATGTTGATAATCCCATCATATTAATAAGGATAAGCACAAGGATTTTTCTTTTTACACAATGATCATTGCATGTACACTCTCGATTCTTTTCGTTGTTCGAGGACGAACAAACTGATAAGTGTGCGGTAGTTGTTTTACATGTAATTGTTGTGTTTTTCCTTCTATTTTTAGTTAGAGTTTTATGTTGATTTTAGTAGTTTTTAATATAATTTTATTAAGTTTTTATGTGGTTTTTCTTGTTTTGTTGTTTTTCACTTGACTTGTTAATTTGACGTTTAATTGGGTTAAATGGTTTCGATTAATTGGAGGTTTGGTGTAATTTTGGATTTTTATGTTTAAAATTCCTATTTTTATAGGTAAAGTCATTGAAGGCCAAAAATACTAGCCAAGACAAAGCCAAACTCAAAGCCAAACTTGAAGCCAAGAGAGGCTTAAAAACACCCAAACTTTCTGGAATACTTGCCAACTCGCGCCACCACTCGCCAAGCTCCTTGCCAAGCCTCGCCCCCAGGCGCTTGCCAGGACGCTTGCCGCAGCACTCGCCAAGCCTCGCCCCAGGCGTTTGCCAGGACGCTTGCCACAGCACTCGCCAAGCCTCGCCCCCAGGCGCTTGCCAGGACGCTTGCCACGGAACTCGCCAAGCTCCTTACCAAGCACCCGTTGGCCGCTTGCCAAAATGCTTGCCACAGTACTCGCCAGAAGGTCAAATCAAGGTCAAATCAAGGTCAACCTTGGTCAAACCTTGTCAACCTTGGTCAAAATTGGGATTTTCAAGCCTTACACTACTACAAAACAGGGAATTCACGTCGGCCAATTAACGTCGGTTATTGAAAAACCGACGTAAAAGGTTTTTCACGTCGGTTTTTAAATAAACCGACGTGAAAAGTTAAATTCCACGTCGGTTTATTTAAAACTCGACGTGATTTGAAATATATTACGTCGGTTCTTATAAAACTGACGTGGAGAATTATATTAAAAAATTAAAATACCGTAATTAAAATAAATATAAGCGGCCGCGTAAAATTATTAGAACAAACACCACCGACTCTATTTCTTTCTCCATTTCCTCAGCCCGCTCCGCCTTTGCCCTCAATCCACGGCCAATTAGTTCCCGTCCGCCCCCATACCACCAACAGCTAGGCGAAATCGGAAAGCCTTCTGCAAATTAGCTCTCAATTCTCGCTCACCCACTCTTGGAGCACAAGGCTGTTTGACAATAATGGTTGGTCAGTCCTCGTCGTATCCATCCTCCTTCTCCACCTCCCTTACGGCGATGACAACGGAGGGGATGAAGCTGAAGCCCACTCAATTGACGCTTTCATAAATGGAAGCTCAGGTGCGTGATTCACACAAGTTGTGACCTATTATTTTCTATTTTTTCTTTCTTTTATTAGGGTTTTTAATCGTTTTAGGGTTTTTTTTTAAGAAATCGCCTCCGCTCTCCGCCTTCGCATTCAACGCGGTCGCCTCTCCTTCTCTAACCCTAGGTCCTAGATTTCTAGTTTCATGCTTGCAATCTTACCACCGCTGTATTTATTTATTTATTTATTATTCACTATATTGCAATATGCTTGACATGCTAAGTGTTGCTGTATTTCATATATTATTTGATGAAACCCTAAACAAATGTTGCATTTTACTCTTTTGTATTCCTTTATTGCCTTAGTATTAAAATTGGATTGTTATCATTTACTGTCTCATTTAGTGTTATTATTATTTTTGCTTAGACAATCTTTTTTAATATGCTGGGTGTTGCTGAATTTTCGGGTTCTTTTTTTTCTTTTTTTAGTGAAAAAACCAGAAATGCT
>BMAC01000841.1:278811-298753 GCA_014905375.1 Phtheirospermum japonicum
TCGTGTGCGAACGTTCGGTCACGACTATATGCTTTGTTAGGTTAAAATCGAGATGATGATTTCCCTTTCTTTCTACTTATTAGCAAATAGACTTGGTTTAATTATTTTTTGATATGTTAAAAATATTATGTAATTAATTGCAGATATTTGGTGATAGCGACTCATTTCCTCAAGAGAGTATCGAAGAAGTTCAAGCTCAATGGCCGAGATATTGTCTTGAAATTCAAAATAAATGAATCTTGTGTAAGGTTTTAATGATATACTCATGGTTCTAGAATATGTGCATTTATGAGTTCACTTTGATTTTGTATGGGAAATTCGAACTATGAATTAGACTCTATAGATTGTGTCACGTTGCATTCGACTTTTAGAACATATTGACGATGTTGGTTGTTTGATGTATTCGACTTTTAGAACATATTGACGATAATGGTTGTTCGATGTAAAATTGAGATTCATGTAATTTATTTTCAGCATTTAGAATTTATTTTTAAATAAACAGGAACCACAAAAACCAAAAAAATTGATGTTAAACAACATCAGTTTTGACATATTTAAACCAATGTAAAGAAGTTTCACGTCGGTTTTTTTGCCTAATCAACGTCGGTTTTGAAACCGACGTCTAAACCACCGACGTGGAAAGTCACGTCGGTTTCTGGAAACCGACGTGATACTGTCACGTCAGTTTTTAAGAAATCAACGTAAACAAGGGACATTCCACGTCGGTTTTCTAAAGACCGACGTGAAAGTCCACGTCGATTTTCTGAAAACCGACATGACATTCCACGTCGATTTTTAGAAAACGACGTGACTTTCCACGTCGGTGGCTAAGACGTCGGTTGCAAAACCGACGTGAAATGGTGAAAATAACCGACGTGAAAAGCCAGTTTTGTAGTAGTGTTAAGGGCTATTTTGGCCCATTTAAACCCAATTAAATGTAATATAAATAGGAGACTTCTTTCATTTTATAAAGACACCTCTCATTTTCTCCCAACCCAAGCTTGGGTTTGGGATTAAAAATCCTCTCTCTAGTTTTTAAGATCTAATTTCTCTCTCTTAGGTTTTAGATTCAATTTCAAGCTTTTGATGTAATTTCTTTTCTAGATTTAGATTTACTTTCATGCTTGGCCTTGGGTTTGTAAGCCTAAGAAGAATCCAAATACTCCTTTGGATTGTTACTTTTGATGCAATTTAATTCAAGCTTGCTACTCTTTCCTTTAATTCAAGTAAGTTTTCAATTTCATGTTTTATGCTTTATTTCCATGCTTTGTTCTTCATTTTCATGCTTGTTCTTCATGTTATGCTTTTAGCCTTAGCACCTTGAATTCATGATGAAACATGTGAATTGGCTATGCAATCTAGATGAGTGACACATCTAGATCATAGATTGGCTCTTGGATCGTTTTGAATTTGAGTTTTACATATGCTTTATTTTGAAATAAATTTTTGTGCTTTGTTTCATGCTTAATCCTAGATCTAGGCTTTGTTTCTTGTTATTTTTCTTAAAGTTTCAAAATTTCTTGCTAATTTTCATTGCTCTTGCTAGTTGAGATTTCAATTTTAGAAAATTTGCATTATTTAGTATTTTATGCATAGTTGTACCTTGTGCATGCAGGCTTGTACTTGGTGAAACTTTGCATTTTATTGCTTATTTTCATTAATTGCTTGAATTTACTTATTGAGGCATACGACGAGGCATTCTACCCACTTGCATTTCAATTCCTAGGATAGTTAGTTATTTTATTTTCTTTATTTTTCCAAGATTGAAACACATTGAATACTTCGATCAAATCGAACTCCGATAATACCAAGCCAAGAACCCGTTGATTTATTTCAACACCACGAAAACTCTTCTAACATGCCCCAGCCCCGAAACAACCAGTGAACCACCACGAATTTGAGAACTGGGAGTGAGAACCGAATCATTTCCGAAACAGAGGAGAGAAGCGACCGTACCATGCTTAACAGGGAGGAAATATCTTAAACGACTATTTTGCATGTAATTGTTGTGTTTTTCTTAGTTTTTATAATTAGGGTTTAGCTTTGTTTTTAGTCGTTTTGAGTCATTTTCGTTAGGTTTTCGGTCATTTCTCCATTTTTAGTATTGAAGTTTGATATATGCATTTATTGATGACGATCCATGGGTTTTGAACCTAAATTCGTTTGTTGTAGGTGGCACGAGGTATTGGACCGACGCTAAAAGCTGTTACGGAGCGAGTCGAGGCATTGAAACTCAAGAAATCATGCTGAAACGAGGAAAACGAGCCAGGTCGACTGCCCGAGCGACAGCCCAGACTGCCCGCAGTCGATCGACTCCCATCCAGGAAATCGAATGGAGGATCGACTAACCATCAGAGAGCGCTGCAAATTGGCGAAGCAGTCGATCGACTGGTCCCTTGTCGATCGACTGGGTAGTCGATCGACTGATCCTGAGGAAATCGACTGTCGCCATCAAAAATCGACTGATCGACAGAAAGTTGCCTTGCTCTCTGAAGAGCATTCGATCGACTGGTCCTCAGTCGATCGACTCGGAGTCAGGGAATTAACGCGTTTTGACGAGCTTGCCCCTGCTAATCACTATAAAAACCTCCCACTTGACTTGTGAAGACTATCCACTCATTCCCCAACTCTTGCATGAGTTTGGGATTAATTTTCTCTTCATTTTTCCTCTAGATATACTTTCTCTCTCTTAGGTTTTAGATTTAATTTTCAAGCATTCCTTGGGTTTGTAAGCTCAAGATGAATCCAAATACTCCTTTGGATTAGCACCTTCATTGTAATTCAAGCTTTGGATTCTCCATTTAATTTTAGTAAGCTTTCTTTTTAATTTCAAGCTTTGTTCTTCATTTTCATGCTTGTTCTTCATTTATGCTTTTTGCCTTAGCGACTTGATTCCATGATGAAACTTGTGATTTGGCTATGAATTATAGATGAGTGACACATCTAGATTTTAGATCGGGTCCTTGATTATCATGACTTTGAGTTTTACTTATGCTTTATTTTGAATTAAATTTCCATGCATAGTTTTAAATTGAATTCTAGATCAACTCTTCGTTTCTCATTATTTTTCCGAAAGTTTTGAAATTTTACGTCAACTTTTATTGCTCTTCACTTTGGTGCTTTCAATTTTTGTCAATTTGCATTATTTGAGTTTTCATGCATGGTTGTACCTTGTGCATGCATGGTAATACATGGTGAAACTTTTCATTCTCTTGCTTGCTTTCTTTATTGCTTTGCGTTTTCAATTAAGGCATACGACCGAGGCATCCGACCAACTTGCTATTTCAATTTCTAGGATAGTTTAGATATTTTAATTATTTTATTTTCATCTTCTTTTATTTTTCAAAGCTTGAAACACGTTGAAACATGCAAATGGATTGAAGTCCGATAATACCGAGCCATGAACTCGTTGATTTAATTCAACACCACAAAAACTATAACTTCAACGACGTATACGATGACAAGGATGACCGACATTATGAGGATGAGCAATATTATTCGAATAGGGAAGAATATGGTGGACGAAGAGATTACGGAGGGCAATCTAATTTTAATGGGGGACGAGCCCCATGATATCTGAACGAGCATCGACAAAGCGATCTCGTGTGTCCAACCATTGGTTCAATCAGCTCAGCTATAGTTTTAGGCCCCGCGGCTCATGACTACGAAGACCCACTCAATTTCTTTCGAGAATTTTATGTGGTGGTGTCCAGGATTCCAGCAAAGGGGATAACTGAAGGGCAGCTGAGAATGAGGTGCTTCCCGAGCACTCTAAAGGAAAAGGCGAAGAGGTGGCTTCTATTATTGCAACCAAACTCCCTAACCAATTGGGATTTGGTTTACAAGAATTTGTGGGCAGGTTTTACTCAGCCCAAAAGACGCCGAAGTTGAGGAGAGAAATTACAAACTTCGAGCAATTAGACAGGGAATCCTTCCACAAGGTGTGAGAATGCTTTAAGGGAATTCTCCATGCATGCTTACATCATAATAACAGTGCCGAAATGGTGAACAACTACTTCCATGAGGGTTTGGTGCCAATTTATAAGCAACAAGTGGAGGCGAAGGCCTTCAAGTTTGGACACTTCACCGCGAGGGAATAATGAGATCTTTTTGAACTAATGGGTGAGAAATCGCAGCAAACGAGCTCACGGCCAAGGAAATTCAAAGTGAACAAAGTGTTAACTTATCGAGAGGAGAATGAGAAGATTGAGGAGCTCACGAAGCAAGTGGCATTGCTTAAAAGTATGATGAAGCGAGAGGAAGAGGAGTCGCAACCGTCACACAAAACATGTGGTATTTTTGGAGCATTCGGACATGGAGCTAATGCATATCAGGTGACGTTTGATGAGGATGACGAAGAAGAGGTGAACGTCGTTAAGAATTTTCAGCCTAACAACAAATCGGGCCAAAAGTTCACCAAAAACTACGATCTATACTCCAACACATACAATCCATGTCTCCGAGATCACCCGAACTTCAAGTACGGCCCGGGGAATCTTAATTACTTACCAGTTCCTAAACAAACGAATCCTCAATACTTGTCACCACCTCACCCAAATAGAAATCAAGGAGGCCCGAGTAACTACAATTCCTATCTGAACAAAGGCCAAGGGAACTGTCAACAAAGCCCTCTGCAAGGGCAAAATATCCCAGGCCAATAATAATACCAGACTCCATAACAACAACAACAACAAGCTCCGCCTCCCTTGAATCCCAACGAAGAGTTGCGGTTGTGGCGACAACGATAAGAGTTCGAAACCTTATAAAACCAAGAAGAGACTCTTCGCACCATCGAGGAAAATAAACATACCAAGAAACAAATGGACAAGTTGGAGATGATGATGGGACAGATCTCCGCGTCCTTAGCAAAACTCAAAACCAACCCTGGGAAGTTGCCTAGTCCACCTAAACAAGCAATGGAAATATACTTACTCCAAGGAGGAAATAAAGTTGATAATGGGGTCGGAGAGTTGGAAGAAGAAATTGAGGACGAACCGATCTCGGAAGGAAAAGAATCAAATGCTGACATGACACTCTTGAATGGCAAAAGGCGGCGATTGAGGGGATTCATAAGTCCCGAAATCAATACGTTCCAGGTTCGATCACCGGGATCTTTCCATCCAAGAGAGCCAGTTTGATAAAAGAAATCACAGCTAAGACATCCGGCCGGATGAATCAAGAATCCGGCCGAAAAAAAGAGGTATCCAGTCAAGAATTCAACCGGATCGGAAGAAAGAAGAAAATGTCCGACCGGACGGTCGAGAAAATTCGGTCGGACAGAAGAATAGTAGATCCATCAAACAACTCATCTGGCTGAATTGATGGAAAGAACCAATCGGATAACAGAAATTTGCACCGGACGGACGAAAGTATCCGGTCGGATACCATTCTTGAGTAGGGGAATTCCAGCCATGTCAAACCATAATGAGTCATTTGAGACTCCATGCCATTTCCAAGTCTTCTCAAGCCGACAAGGGAGAATAAGAAGTTTATGGAGATCTATAACATGTTCAAGAACGTGAACGTCGACCTTTCGCTACTCGACGTGATCAAAGTGATGCCGCCATACTTAAAGTTTTTCAAGGAGCTCGCATCGAAAGAGAGATGATTGGAAATAAATGAATGAATTGTGTTGGAAATGGAAGTGAGTGCCATATGCCACCAACAGATATTTCTAAAAGAAAGTGATACCGAGAGTTTTTGCATCACAATGACTCAATGGGATGGGCAAAAGGCACGAGGAATGCTTGATTTAGGGGTAGGAATCAACTTGATGACCTACGCCCTATATAAAAAACTCGATATTGGGGAGAAAGAACCAACAATCATGCGACTTCAACAAACAGACCGATCGATGAGATATCCATTGGGAGTGGTCGAAAATATTTTGGTAGAAGTCAGCTCATTAGTAGTCCCTATAGATTTTGTGTTACTGGACGTCGGAGAAGTGGACAGAGCAACCAAGGAGCATACTATTCTCTTAGGTCGACCATTCATGGCAACCTCACACACAGTGATTGATGTACATCGAGGCAAAATAACATCATCCGGTTCTGACAAGTAAGTGTTTTTGCATGTAATTGTGGTATTTTTCGCGTGTTTTTAATTAGGATTTTATATTGTTTTTGAGTCTATTAGTTAGTTTTCTAGGTTGTTTTCCTTGTTTTAATGTTTTTTATGTTTCCTTGTTTTATTATATTTCGTGTTTCTTTTTGATTTTATATTTTATTTGGTTAAATGGGTCTCATTGGGTTTTTATGTTCAAAATTCCTATTTTATAGGTCAAGGCATTGAGGACCAAATTTCAAGCCAAGACATGCCAAGGCGTGCAAAAAGTTGTGCCGAGAATAAGCTCCAAAATGCCAAACTTTCTGGAATGCTCGCCATGGCTCGACATGTTTGACGCCAAGCACTGGCTCTTGCCAAAACGCACGCCAAAATTTGCGCCAATGTGCCCGCGCGCAGCGCCCGGCAGCTCCCGCCCAAGCCTGCCGACAGCGCCCAGCGCCCGCGCTGTTTTACATGTAATTGTTGTGTTTTTCTCGTGTTCTTAATTAGGGTTTTATATTATTTTTAGTGGTTCTTGAATCGTTTAGCTTTGTTTTCTAGGTTATTTTTCTTATTTTAGGGTTTTTTGTGTTCTTCTTTTGATTTTATGTTTAATTGGGTTAAATGGTTTAAATTGATTTAAGGTTGGTGAAATTCTTCGGTTTTTATGTTGAAAATTCTCATTTAATAGGTGGTTTAATGATGTGAATTCAAGCTAAGGCATGGAGGCAAAAATCCAAGCCATGGCTTGCCAAAAGTTGTGCCAAGAGGGAGCTTCAAAGTTGCAAACATTCTGGAATTGCTGCCATCCCTTGCCATCAGCTGCCATCTCCAGCGCCCAGTGTACATGGCAGCGCTCTGCGCTGCCATCTCCCCTGCCATCTTCTGCGCCACCCAGCTGCTCCAGTATCCATCAGCGCTACCATCCTCTTTGCCAAGCCCCCAAGGATGCCCAGTGCTGCCATCCTTCATGCCATGCCTTGCCAAGGCCTTTGCCAAGCCCCCAAGGACGCCCAGTGCTGCCATCCTTCATTCCATGCCTTACCAAGGCCTTTGCCAAGCCCCCTTGCTCCAAAATCACGCCTCTCCTTGCCTCCACACGCCCAATACCTTTCCAAGACACCCAAGACTCATCCAAGACCAACCAACCAAGCCACATTCAGCCATCAAGGTGCAAAAACGGGTCAAACCTTGGTCAAACCGGGAAATTAAGCCTTTTAAGCCCAAATTAGTCCATTTAAACCCAATTAAACCTATTATAAATAGAACCTTAGTCTCATTTTTTTGAGATAACTCCCTTCTCAACCCTAACTTGGGTTTGGGGATCAAATTTCAATCAAGCTCTTGGATAATTTTCTCTCTTAGGTTTTAGATTCAATTTCAAGCTTTGATGTAATTTCCCTTCCTAGATTTAGTTTTACTTTCATGTTTGGCCTTGGTTTTGTAAGCCTAAGAAGAATCCAAATAGTCCTTTGGATTGTTACTTTGATTGCAATTTCATTCAAGCTTTGTTTCATTTCTTAATTCAAGTAAGTTTCCTTTCAATTTCATGTTTTATGCTTTAATTTCATGCTTTGTTCTTCATTTCCATGCTTGTTCTTCATGTAATGATTTTTGCCTTAGCACCTTGATTTCTTGTTAGATCTTAAGAATTGGATATGGAATCTAGATGAGTGACACATCTAGATCATAAATCAAGTCTTAGATCATCTTGATTTTGAGTTGTTCTTTTGCTTTATTTGCAATTTAATTTTCATGCATAGTTTTAGGTTGAATCTTAGATCTACTCTTTGTTGCTTGTTATTTTCCTTAAAGTTTTAAACTTTCTTGTCAATTTCCATTGCTCTTTCCATTCATGCTTTCAATTTTTGCTAATTTGCATTATTTAGGATTTTATGCATAGTTGTTCCTTGTGCATGCATGCTTGTACTTGGTGAAACAATGATTTTTTCTTGATTATTTGCATTACTTGCTTGCATTTACATATTGAGGCATATAACGAGGCATCCGACCAACATGTAATTTCAATTCCTAGTGTAGATTAGTTAGCTTAATTGCTTTATTTTCATTTTCTTTTATTTTCCAAAGCTTGAAACACATTGAAAACTTACAATTGAGTCGATCTCCGATAAGACCAAGCCAAGAACCCGTTGATATATTTCAACACCACAAAAACTACACTTCAAAATGGCACCGTTGCGACATGGCTTGGTTAAGGCTTTCGATCTGGTTGTAGTTTCATTGTGTTTTTACCTTTTTTTTATTTTTGACGTTTTTTGTTTAGTATGCAAGGTACTTATAACTATGGTGGATACATTCCCAATATGGGAGGGCATGGTGCAAACCATGTTGGGAATGAGATGTTGTATAATGGGTATGGCAACGTGGGAGGGCATGGTGCAAACAACGTTGCCAATGGTGGATATGGATATGGGCAACCCGGCATGGGAGGGCATGGTGCAAACCATGTCGGGTTTTATAATTCCTCGGGCGTGAATGGTTCCTTGGGTGGTTATGGAGCTCCAAATTCCTATCCGAATGTGCAAGCTCCGACTTCCGGCTCGTATGGCTATGGTGCTCCACCAAATCATCCGAATATGCCGAGCCCGAATCTCGGCCCATATGGAGCCCCCCCGGTTATAATTTCACTCCTACGCCGAATATGACTCCTAGTGGCCATGTGAATGGTGGATATTCGAGTCCCGGCCCGTATGGCAATTCTCGTCCTTTCGATAATTATGACTACTTTGGAGGTTTGATCTCTGATGCTCCCCCTATCCGCACTATGGGAGATTTTAATCGACCCTTTATGGGGACGTTTCATACTCGACAATATCTTCTCCACCGACGTATTCGAAGGCATGCCCGGCTTTATCCGCTAAAGATCTCGAGGATTATGAGTCATTTGGCGGTCTGATCTCCAATGTCATAAGTGGCCCGCCCATCCGCACTATGAGGGATATGTACCGACCATTTGTGGGATGCGCATGGTGCGGGTTGCTTGGTCATTTTACCGACTTTTGTGTTTCCCTTCCCTCGTTCAACTTGTTAATGCCTCATTCGGAGGATGTGTATGGAAGACATGGATATCCGGTGGGACCCGATTATACTACTCCATCTTTTGCTCCACCGCCCGATCCTCTTGTTACTCCTCACGTGGGCCCGTTTCATCCGGCTACCCCGATGATTGCTCCTACTCCATCCCCCGATCCGGATATGTGAGCCATTGCACATCATATCTCAAGTCCGCCTTCACACAATCTTCCGGTCGAGTCCTTCGATAAGTGTGGGGTGGTTGGTGATACGGTCATCTCGCCGTCGGAGGAGGAGTTATTTTTGATTCCGAGTATTTTTACCCCTCTTGACCCCTTACCTTTTACTTCAAAACAATATTGCGAAGAATGGGTGTATATGGACTTCATCAAGTCCACGGTCGAACGAGTTTGTTTAGAAGAGTGGGACAAAGAGGAGGAGGTTGGCCCAGTTGTCGATATAGAGGGATGTTGTGAGGATGAGCCCCTTGTTCTTCTTAATGAGCCCGTTGTGCCTCTATTTGACCCCGTTTTGTGTGGAGATGATTCTCAATGTGTCGTTGAGGGAAACTATGACTTTTTAGAGGGGGAGGTGGGGGTTATTGATGATAAGATTGAAAACATTGACTGTTATCTTGAGGAGGAAGAGGAGAGCAAGTCGACTATTATCCTTGCAAATCCGCATCGGGAATAAAAGGAGGAGAGGATGGTTAAAGGGTTTGATGTTCTTAAAAGTGTTATTGATTCGAGACCCGAAGTGATTGAGGGAGTTAGCTCTTTGAATTTGATTCTTGATTAAATGGTGAGAGCCGGGATTTGGAGGTTGTTGTGGGAAGGCTTAATGTTCGTACTCGCCGAGAGTGAGTGGGTGAATCCCATTCACATGGTGCCCAAGACGAGCGGCTCGTTGTTTCTTGAGGATGAAGAAGGGAAATTGTTGGCTATAAGGGCTACGACGAGATAGAGGATGTTGATCGATTCTAAGAAGTTTAATGCGGCTACCAAGAGAGATCATTTCCCTCCCTCATTTGTCGATCAAAGGTTGAAGAAGCTAGCCGGCCATTACTCCTATCGTTTCCTTGATGAGTCATCGGGTCACTTTAAAATCACCATCCCACCCGAGGACCTAGCCGAGAGAGCTTCATTTGCCCATTTAGAATGTTTACTTTTTGGCGGATCTTATACGAGCTATGCAATGCGCCAAGAACATTCCAAAGAGTGGAACCTCCCGACATGGAGGAGATTCTTTTGGTGGACCCTCCCGTTATCTTTCCACCTTGATCCAAAAGGGAGTATGTCGAGCTAATGACGTAAAACAAGAGCTTCTTGGGAGGCAACCCAAGTTATTCTCGTTTATTCCTTTCTTATTTTCTTATTTTATTACTTTTGAACCTTTGGTTTCATTTTATGTAAATACTTTATTGTGTTTTTTATTTTTGTGTGATTTTCTTTTCTAGTTTTTATTTACCGACTTCAACCTTAGACGATTGATAAAAGTGTTAGCGTTTGTGGAGTCGGGAGATACTAGCCACGCTCGGTGTTCACTCAGTTTGCTTAGATGCTTAGGTGGGCCCCACCGAGCTCGACCTAAACTCGCTCGGTTGAGGAAGTTTCTATTCACCCTCCTTTTACTTGATTTTCATTAAAATGCGATAAGGGTATTGCATGGTTTAAGTGTGGGGTGGGTAGGTTGTTAGGGTCCGGGTGTCGAAAAGCATGTTTTGTTGTTCTTAAATCGAGCCTTGGCGAAGTGACGCATTCTTGGCGAAGTGACGCTTACTATTTGCGCATTTATATGGTTGGGTCGATTTTCTTGTCATTTGTGTCTTTATTACATTGTTGAACAACTCCACGTGCTTGGAAGTTTGAATAGTTTACTTGTCGGGTTTTTGCATGTTTATGGCCTCTTGTGTGAGGGGTTGAATTTTTGTGCTTCGTCCAAACACCGCCTATATATATATATAATCAATATTTTCTCGTGAAAAGATTTCAACGCTCTAAAAGCTCTTTCAATTTCGCTCCCAAATTCGGTGCAAACTAGTGAGTAGCCTTGTGTAATTTATCGACTTGCTTGCATTTTTATGGAAATCGCATTGAGGAGGTTTGATTTTGCTCGTACGTGATTAAATTTGAAAATGACCTCGAGGCACATATATCACCCTTGTTCCGACCATATTCATATATGTAAGCTACTTAAAAATCCCAAATGAGCCCCCTTGAGCCTTTATCCCGTTTCTTGTTAGCCGAGCTCGATTTTAGCTCTTGTATCTTCATAATTGTGAGGTGAGAGGGTATGTTGTTAGTTGACGAGAAATGTGAGGAAAATCTATTGTGGGTTTCGGGTTTGGAGTTGCTTATACAAAAACAAATAATAATACTCCAACACAAATCACAAAAAGTGATAAAAGCGTGCGTTCAAGTGTAAAGCCTAATGTTCAAAAGGGTTAAGTTTAGCAAAAAGAAGCAAATTCATTGAGCTTCTAAGTGTTTTGAAAATAAAGTCGGAAGAGTGTGTCAGAAGAAAGGGTTTCGAATGAAATTTTGGTAAATTGGTGTAGGTGAAGCAATTATAAGCTTCGGGATTTAGGAATTAGGATTTTGTGAGTTATTGATCACATTTGATCGTGTGTTAGCCACTATATCCATATGTTCCTTGTGCATGCATGCTTGTACTTGATGAAACAATGCTTTTTTCTTGCTTATTTGCATTACTTGCTTGTATTTACATATTGAGGCATCCGACCAACATGTAATTTCAATTTCTAGTGTAGATTAGTTAGCTTAATTGCTTTATTTTCATTTTCTTTTATTTTTCAAAGCTTGAAACACATTGAAAACTTACAATTGAATTGATCTCCGATAAGACCAAGACAAGAACCCGTTGATATATTTCAACACCACAAAAACTACACTTCACGCGCGCGCCAGCCCTGCGTGCCTGGTGAGACTGATCGCCACACCTGCCGCTCGCCAAATCCTGCGCCAAACCTCACGCCAACAGCGCCTGGCGCTTTCCAAGGCCGATGCCAAGCACTCGCCAAGGCCGACGCCAATCACTCGCCAGCCACCCATATCCAAGGTCCCAGCCGCCCACCGCCTAGTGCCCACGCCCGGGCTCGGCCATGATTGATCCACCTCGAGACACCCCTAGCCAAATCGAGACAAAAGGCTAGCCAAGTGGCTATCAAGGCCATTACAGGTCAAACCCAGTAAATACAAGCCTTTTTGGCTATTTGGCCCATTTTAACCTAGTATAAATAGGAGACTACTCTCATTTTTTAAAAACAATCTACTCTCTTCCCAACTCTTGCATGTGTTTGGGATTAATTTTCTCTCTTAGGTTTTTAGATTTAATTTCCAAGCTTTAAACTCTAGATTTAATTTCAAGTTTTGCCTTGGGTTTGTAAGCCTAAGAAAAATTCAAGTACTCCCTTGGATTTTATTTTGCTTTGTAATTTCATTCAAGTATTTGGGTTCTCTTTTCAATTCAAGTAAGTTTTCCTTTATTTTCTTCCTTGTTCTTCAATTTCATGCATGTTCTTCATTTTATTCATTTTGCCTTAGCTCTTAGATTTATTGTTAGATCTTGTGATTTGTCCATGGAATCTAGATGAGTGACACGTCTAGATCATAGATCGAGTCCTTGATCATTTTTAATTTGAGTATTTCACATGCTTATGCTTGTTCTTCAATTTATTAGCTATTAGAATTGTTGTTAGATATTGTGATTCATCTATGGAATCTAGGTGAGTGACACACCAAGATCATAGATCGAGTCCTTGATTATTTTTATTTTGAGTATTTCATATGCGTTATTTTGAGTTTAATTCTCATGCATAGTTTTATGTTAAATCCTAGATCTACTCTTCGTTTCTTGTTATTTTGCAAAAAGTTTTAAACTTTCACGTCAACTTTTATTGCTCTTTCTATTGGTGCTTTCAATCTTTGCTAATTTGCATTATTTTCAATTTTATGATCATGCATGCATGGTTGTACGTTAGGTTGTTTTAGTTGTACTTGGTGAAACATTGGTTTTTGTTGCTTGTTTTCATTCTTGCTTGCACTTTCAATTTTGGCATACGCTCGAGGCATCCTAAAGACTTGCATTTTACATTTCCTAGTTAGATCTAAATAGTTACCATGTACATTAAAAGAAATGACTATGGTGCCTTGAAGGCACCATGCCCCCTCTCCCCTGCTTTTATATCTATTAATCTACCTTACAACTTATCCCATGAAATGATGTAATGGTTATAATTAAATGAAGAATGATATAGTCACGGCACCGTAGAATTACCTACATTAAATTACTTTTATTTTATTTAAAAAAGTAAAGTATAAAGTTGGACATTTTTTAATTTTGTTCACCAAAGTCATGTTTATATTAAAAAAAAAAGGATTTAGTTAAATAAACTGTGCTATTCGATTATATTTGAATCATCTAAAAACTCACACTTTCTATATACGAGTGTGTTCGGCTCTGAACCAGACCAATGGATCGATTTTGAACTAATCCGAACCCAAGTCTCTCAAATGAATCTATTCGCAAGGCAAAGAAGCCCATTTGGACCAAGCAGATTATAAAATATCAACTAACCCAGTAAAACTTATTTATGAGAATTCCATGAAAGTTATACATATGAACAAAATAAATTATTACATTATTTTCTTAAATAGTGATATGTGTAATTTCACCAATTGAGTATAATAAATCACTTGAAAATGTTAATTAGATAACACATCACTACAAAAAAAAAACAATGAATAACCGAAGGATTTTTATTATCGAGGGGAATACCGAGTAATTTATCCCTCGATATTGGTACCCTCGGTATATGAGCACCAATGTTTGCCACCACTATTACTGAAAGAAATATCAAGAGCATTTTTGGCCTTCAATAATTTTGTGAATTAAAAAAAAAACAAAAAAAAAAAAAGCAAGGGCTTCAAAATATCCTTGGTATTATCGAGGGAATTTCGATATACCGAGGTCATTTTCAAGCTCTCTGTTTTATTATTATTATTTTATCATTTTCAAAATTACCGAGGGAAAAAATACCCTCAGTAATTTACGAGGCAAAAAATGCCCTCGGTATTTTTATTTAAAAAAATAAAGAAAGAAATAGCATTAAATGTAATACTAAATAAAATTAATAATATCATTATTTTTTTTAAATATACTATTTCTTAATATATACCATCTATTTGTTTTTCTCATTTTAGAATCACAAAAATAAAAATTGATGATGATTAAATTTTCTTTTAGTTTAAGAAAACCAAGAAAAAGTAAAAAAATAATAAAAATGTAATAGAACTAAATGTAATAATAAATAAAACTAAGTAATCTCATTGTTTTTTTGAAATATACAATGTGTTTGTTTTTCTTGTTTTAAAATAACAAAAAATACAAGTTGATCGATAAATACTTTGGTTTGAAGAAACTTGATTGCTCGAATGATTCGTTCCCACGAGCTTTCTTTCCTTTCGTTTCATCGCCCACAACACCATCTTTCTCAAATTTCTTGTCGGGAGAGACTGACTTAGCTATGGCACGGGGCGAAAAGGAGCTAAGGCCGCACGGATCATTCGAGAATCTAAGTCTGTGACAAGTGGTCTACATTTTTTAAATATTTAAAAAATATATACCAAGGGAAAAAAATTCTATTAGTATTTTAATTTAAAAAAATTCAAAACATAAATTAAAAATCAAAAAAAAAAAAGCATTAAATGTAATACTAAATAAGATTAATGTAATATCGTTATTTTCTTTAAATACCTTTGTGTTGGTTTTTATTGTTTTAGAATCTCAAAAAATACAAATTGATAGATAATCACATTTTTTTAAGTTAATTTTTTATTTTTTTCAAAAACAAAAATGTCGAGGGCATTTCTTGATTTTAATATTTACTGAAGGAATATTTACAAAGGTGATTTCGATTCCCACAATATCCGAGGGCATATTCAAGCCTTCGGTTTTATTATTATTTTTTCTAATTTTCAAAATTATCAAGGGCAAAAAATACCCTCAGTAATTACCAAGGAAAAAAAGGCCCTCGGTATTCTTATTTAAAAGAAAAAACTTTAAAAATTTAGAAAATAGAATTAAGTGTAAAAAATATATTCTTATTATTTTTTTAAGTATATCATGTGTTTGTTTTTCTCATTTTAGATA
Organism: Phtheirospermum japonicum; assembly: GCA_014905375.1. NCBI lineage: Eukaryota > Viridiplantae > Streptophyta > Magnoliopsida > Lamiales > Orobanchaceae > Phtheirospermum > Phtheirospermum japonicum. The sequence continues at coordinate 294,064 of BMAC01000841.1, forward strand.
CACAAAATATAAATATTGATCAATGATTACATTTTTTTTTGGTTTAAAAAATAATAAAAAAATGTAATATCACTAAATGTATTAATAAATAAAATTAAGTAATCTCATTATTTTTTTTTAAATATAGCATGTGTTTGTTTTTCTTGTTTTAAAATAAAAGAAAATAAAAATTAATCGATAATCATATATTTTTATTTTTTAATATCATAAGAAAATTAAATACCGAGAGCATATTTTTCCCTCCGTAATTACCGAGGGCGAAAAAACTCCTCGGTATTTTTATTTAAAGAAAAAATCAAGCAAAAAAATCAAAAAATAAAAAAGAAAGAAAAAGAAAATTAGTATTTAATGAATACTAAATAATATTATTGTAATCTTACCATTTTCCTAAATATAACCTGTGTATTTTGATTGTTTTTAAATTTAAAAAAAAAACACAAATTGATCGATAATTATATATATTTTTAAAAATAATCGAGAAATTAATTAAAAAATCTATGAAATAAAATGTAATAGTATTAAATATAATGATAAATAAAATTAATATAATCTCATTATTTTAAAAATATACCATGTGTTTGTTTTTCTTAATTTTGAATTATAAAAAATACAAATTTATTGATAATCACATTCTTTAAAAGTATTTTTTTAATATAAAAATACCGAGGGCATTTCTTGCATTCGGTATTTAATGAGAGTATTTTTCCCTCGGTAACTACGTCAGAAATAGCCCCCTCGGCATTATTATTTTTTAACAAAAATTCAAACAATTAAAAAAAAAGCGAAAAAATAATAATAGTATTAAATGTAATACTAAATAAAATAAATATAATCTCAATATAAATTTAAATATACCATGTAACTTTTTTCTTGTTTTAAATTCAAAAAGTATTTACATATTTTGATTTTTTTTATAATAATCAAAAATTCAATAAAAAACCAAAAAGAAAAAGAATTTCATAAAATAAATGTAATAATAAATAAAATTAAATTAATCTCATAGTTTTTTAAATATACCATGTTTTTGTCTTTAATGTTGTAGAATTACAAAAAATTGATCGATAATTACATTTTTTAAAGTTTGTTTTTAACTTGTTTGAAAAATAAAAATACCGAGCGCATTCTTGCCCTCATTTTTTTTTTAAATCAAAATAATCAAGAAGAAATCAAAAAAATAAATATAAAAATAGCATTAAATGTAATAATAAATAAAATTAATGTAATCTCATTATTTTTTTAAATATATCATGTGTTTGTTTTTTCTAGTTCACAATCTCAAAATATATTGATCGATACTTACATTCTTTTTAAAAAAATAATCAAAACAAGAAAAAACCAAAAACTAAAGAAGAATATATTAGTATTAAATGTTATAATAAATAAGATTAATGTAATCTCATTATTTTTTTGAATATACCATATTTTTTTCTTATTGTTTTAGAAATACAAAAAATATAATTGATAGATAATTACATTTTTTTTAAATCAAGAAAATTAAGAAAATATCCAAAAAATAAAATAAAATAGCATTAGATGTAATGCTAAAAAAATTAATGTAATATAATTTATTTATTTTAAAATATACCATATGTTTGATTTTCTTGTTCTAAAATCACAAAAAAATGAAAATTGATCGATAATTATATATTTTAAGTTTTTTGTAAAAATAAAATAAATCAAAAGGATAAAAATAAAATTTAATAGAACTAAACGTAATAATAAATAGCATTAATGTAATCTCAACATCTCTTTTAAATATATCATATGTTTCCTATTTCAAAAAAAAATCAAGGGCTTCAAACTCGGTCTTACTGAGGAAAATTATACCCCTCAGTATTTTTAATTTTAAAAAAATAAACCAACAATGAGATTATCTATCGATTAGTATATTTATTGATTCCATATCAATTACTTTAAATAAAAGTATTTAATATACAAGGCACATTTATTTAATAACAATAAAAATTTTGTTAATTTTTTTATTTTAACTTTTTATTATATAAATATATAGATATCTTAATTAAATATATATAATTTTCAATACATATAATATAATTATTTATAAATAAGGATTTATTTTTTTTTTTTGCCTCCCAATCTATCGCGTTTTTTTTCAATTGACTCCTAAAATATAAAATTTTTAAAATGCCTCCTATTATATAGAATTTTGACATATTTCCTCTCACTCAGTTTCTGGCAAAAATGTGGCCGAAAAAGCTGTTACGCGATGGAAAAGTGTGTTTTGGGGTTTTGGAGGGGTTATTGACGTCGGTTTGAGTTGAAATTTTGCATGGTAACTAGAATTTATTATATGAATCCAATAAAACTAACAAAATGTGGAACATAGTACAAGAAGTTTGTGATTAAATGTACGATCTTGTACCTAGAGTTAGGGTTTCGGAGGGGTTATCAATGTCGGATGGGGCTGAATTTCGTGTGGTGACCCTAAAAAATTAGTGAATTCCAATGGGATTAATTATGACAAAAATGATGAATCGTTAGATTCGGTACCCGACTCGAGCAGCAACRAGACTTTTGTGACTCTTATCCCTCCCCTTCTGGCAGGAGAGTCATTAGGGTTAAAAAKCTCATGGGAAGAAGAAATAGTGGAGTCTGACATGGAAAAGGACGAGTGAAGTGGTGCACTTGTATTAGTAAAAGAAGAAGTGGTGGCTATAGATGTAATAGAAGCAGGAGGCAGGTTCGCCGGATAAATCTTTCAGTTTTTTGAAAGAAACACAAAATTGTAAGATTGCTACGGTGAACCTAGTTCCAGTACTTTGTTCAAACTTCCGTTGATCACGTTGGATTCCTCTCATTTTTTAGAGTCTCTAGGAAAATTTCATCCCCATCCGATGCCTATAACCCCTCTAAAACCCTAACCATAGTTACAAAATTGTATATTTATTCACCAACTTATGATGTTTCGTTGGTTCCGTTGTGTTTCGCTTATTTTTTGAGTCACTTCACAAAATCTCATCTCAAATCGATGTCAATACCTTTCCAAAATCCGAAAACAAACTTTCTTGTCGCGTAAACAGCTTTTCTTGTCACTTTTTGGGAAAGCTGATAGCAAGAGGCAATTTGTCAAAATTATATGTATCAGGAGGTATTTTAAATTTTTTTATATTTTTGGAGGTAAATAAAAAGTTCAATAGATTGGGAGGTAAAAATCTTTTTTCCCTAATAAATCTAATGTACAAGTTTAGGTGATATATGCAATAAATATAAAACAAACCAAATTACGTACATGCATTACGCGTGGCCTAGCGGTTGGGCCACTACATCCTCAACCTAATTGGAGTTAAAAATGACCATAATGATTATGGGCTAGGTTGCAGACTGGGTCAGTATTATTAAAATATATAATTTAACTAAATTGAGGGATTATTATAATCACTCGGTAAAATTACTAAAAAGAAAAATAAATAAAAAACACTAATTTACCAAGGGATATAATCTATCAGAAATACAAATACAAATAATAATAATAATAATAATAATAATAATAATAATAATAATAATAAATTTCCCTCGATAAACCAAATACTGAATAAATAATCCATTGGTATTTTGCATCCTTTTATTCCAGTGTATTAAATTTTACAAAAATAAGACTTTTTTTTGTTAATTTTGATGGACGTGAACTAAAAAGAAGATTTAAGACAACAAATAAAATATATAAATTAAAGCCAAATGCAAATTTTATTTTCTAACAAAAATAAATAAAAATTAGTTGGGTGTAAATAATTAATGTAAAAATGATTGTTCTCACGTTTGTAATTGAAATTTTAAATTTAATACGAAATTGTTACAATGATTGTGGATATATTTGTGGATGTAAACTACAAAAAGTAAATATTAATACAAAATAAAATCATTTTTACATTAATTAAAAAAAAATGATAAGAACACAAGATTAAAAAAAAATAATAAATCATAATAATATAAAAAAACCCTGATGTGGGGGGTAAATATTTTTTCTTCAAACTTAAATATGAAAATTTATTTTTAAATTTTACATTTATTTCCTATATTCTTAAGATTTATTTTTTATATTTGTAATATTTAATTTCAAATTTTTTATAATATATATATATATATATATTTGTAACTTATAAAATGATTATATTTGTTAAATTTTTGTTTGACTTTTTTTATAATGTTACTATTAAATCAGACTATTTTATAATTACTTACATTTATTTCAGAATTTCTAGTTTTTTTTTTATTTCTGCTCAATTTCTTTTCAGATTTTTTGAAAATATTTCTATTTTTTTTTTATTTCAAAAATATTAAAATTTATTATAAATATATATTTATATTATTTGAGAAGTGAACGAGCTGAAGGCTGTTCCTTGAAAGTGAGCGAGTTGATATGGCTAGAGTAGCGACCTGTAGTATGAGGATGAGTTCTCATATAGGGTCGTGATCTCTGGTGGTTTGGGTTGAGTACTTGAGCTCGGTTGTGGGATTTATGAATGATAAAGCCCGTGGGCTTAATGTGTGTGGTTTATGGGTCCCCGATGGACTGTATGGAAAGAATAACAGGCCCAGGCCCTATTTTATTAATTTAATGAGAGGTTTATTATTTATGGGAACTTACTATATGGGAGGAATCCTAATTCTGAGACAGTTATGGAATTATGGTAGGAGAAGGTAACCCTGGCTTGGAGGGCACTTCTCTTGT
>BMAC01000841.1:302752-381870 GCA_014905375.1 Phtheirospermum japonicum
TTTATAATTACTTACATTTATTTCAGAATTTCTAGTTTTTTTTTTATTTCTGCTCAATTTCTTTTCAGATTTTTTGAAAATATTTCTATTTTTTTTTTATTTCAAAAATATTAAAATTTATTATAAATATATATTTATATTATCTATTTTATTTTTTATTATTTTTATTTTCTTTAAAAGCTTATTTTATATATATATATATATATATATATATATATATATATATATAGGGGATCTTGTGGGGACCATCCCCTAGATGGGAACTGATATCCAATCTTCCTTACTGAAAATCACTGTTTTAAAACCGGATCAGACCGTCCAGTTCAACCGGTTAAACCGGGAACCGGCCATTGACCCGGTCCGATCACACCTATAAAACCGTTTTAGCGGTTAAATCGGTCAAAACCGGTTAAACCGCTGAGAATCGGCAAAAAAACCGGTTGAACCGGTCAAACCGTTTTTTATGTGTAAAATATTGTGTATGATTCAACTAAATTGGCATAATTATATTAATGATCCATGGAACCTAATCAAGCGATATGGAAATAAATAAATTATGTTCGGTCAATTTTATTTTTTTATTTTTATCTCTCTTAATAATCTAGACAAATAATTAAGATAGTGATCTATGACTTATATATCACATAATAAAGAATTACATTAATATGTTTAATAGAGTATAAAAAAATTAAGCATGTTTATATAATAAATTAATTAGTTTTTCCAAATACGAATCAAATTAATATTTATATTAATACATTACATAATATTTCATACTATATAATTAAGAATATTATATTTTTATTAATACGGTTGGACCGGCGGTTGAACCGGTCCGACTGATTGAACCGTGAACCGGTGAGTAGACCGGTTCGTTCACCGATCCGATTTTTAAAACATTGCTGAAAATATTTGATCAAACGACCCTTGTTAATTGCAGTGCATGTGGTAAATTAAATTGTTTTCCCGGAGTGGACTTATTTTATGTTATATGCAGAGGTATCTTTGTCATTTTTGATTTTCCCCAAATCTGAGGAGAAAGATCCAACCATTTTTCGTGCCCACCTTCTCATCTATCCAAATCAGACGCTCATTCTTTTATTCCCCAAATTAAAGAATCGCAAAAATTCCGACGTTCCCCCACATCGCTGAAGCACAAAGATTTGCAAAATATCAATTCCAAACACGGGCCGAGCAAAAACATTGTCCTTAAATGAATCGCTAGATCATTCTACGGTTGCAGCTAATGTAAATTCACCAATGAGGAGTGATCATATAGGCCGTGCTAAAAAGCATCGAGCTAAAGATTAGTTCCTTGATTGCGGTTGTGCATGTTTATAAATTAACAAGCTATAAAAGTTTCTGTGTTCAAGTTTAGTTTTTTTGGCTTTGGTTGTTTGAAAACTTAGTAGGAGGGTTGTCTTCTGATTTTATTTTTTATGTGCTAAAATTAATCATAAATCGATGCTAACAGTTGGTTGCTGTTCACATTAAATATGGTTAGTGTGCTAAATAGGGTCTGAGTTTGTTGCCGGCATAACAATTTATGTTATTTGTTATTCCAATCTATTGTATGCTAAGTAAGGTTAATATGCTAATTTTATATTACGGATAAGCTAACACAACTAGTGTTTTTTGCATCTAAAACACGTAACCGTATGCTTACATAATAATCATTATAGATATTTAAATATATATATTGATAGTGCTAACATAATTAAGGTTCTTCTGCGTTTAGAAAATGTTATAAATATTGATGTGGACCAAAATGTCCATACGTAATATTATTTGATGTATGAGGTTATTTGTGGCAAGAGACCTCATTTTTGGGAGAGGATTTCTCGGAGCAACCAGACCCAGGAGTCAACTTTCCCGGGCCTTTGGGAATTCTGCAAGCTCTGGCAGACGGTACAAGACTTTCTGAACACGGAGCAACGGTGGTAGTCCAGACGAGCCTTTTATAGTCCTTCTACTGTGTTCCTCCTAGGAGATGAGCGAGCTGTATTATGTCTTTGAGAAATGAACGAGCTGAAGGCTGTTCCTTGAAAGTGAGCGAGTTGATATGGCTATAGTAGCGACCTGTAGTATAAGGATGAGTTCTCATATAGGGTCGTGATCTCTGGTGGGTTGGGTTGAGTACTTGAGCTCGGTTGTGGGATTTATGAATGATAAAGCCCGTGGGCTTAATGTGTGTGGTTTATGGGGTCCCGATGGACTGTATGGAAAGAATAACAGGCRCAGGCCTATTTTATTAATTTAATAAGAGGTTTATTATTTATGGGAACTTAKTATATGGGAGYAATCCTAATTCTGAGACAGTTATGGAATTATGGTAYGAGAAGGTAACCCTGGCTTGGAGGGCACTTCTCTTGTCTCTATAAAAGGAGGAGCATACCTCTCATTATTCTAAGCCTATGCTATCATAATTGCATCTTGTATGATTTGAGTGAAGGGATTGAGTYTTTGATTTCMCTTATTAACTTAAGCGTCGGAGGGCCTTAACGGGCTCYAAATKCYGCCCGTTCTAGGCGCTGTTTTGCAGGACCSACGAGGTCGCTCGAAGATTCGTGGAAGGCTTGGCAGGTCGTTGAGACGTATTTCACCATCAATTCAGGTCGCTGATCTCTTTTTGAGGTTAGTACCCCCTATATTTGGTGGTCCAACTTTTTGGGCTTATCAAATATTTACCTTGCTTCCCTGAGGGTAGAGGCATGCTTACAGAGCTAGGGTTTTATTTTCATCTATTATATATCGTAGCAGTTTAGTTTGTTTTTGGTTATTTATTTGGATTGTGGCTTCGTAAACTGTCATGTTTAGTTATCATGATCATGATGAATAATATGCTAAAGTTAGTGTTTCATGATTCTTATTGGTTGTTTTTTATCGATATAAATATTTTGGTTTGTAAATTCATAGTAATGATGTTGATTTTGGTTGCCATGTTATGTTGTTTGATTTAACTATCACCACCGATAAAATAACTTGTAAGATAATGTTAAAAATATAGTCTATGATGCTAAATAGTATTTGTTGTCGCTTATTTCTTAATTGTGCTCTTGGTTGTGTTCTTGCCAAGGTTGTATGTCTTTTTTCAACCTACTCAAGTCTAACCCATTTGGACCTCTTATAGGTTCTAACCAACGAGCACGCAGATCCCAAAAATGCATAATTTCTCCTCTAAAAATGATTTCTCCGGTCGGGGAACGCATTAGATATTTACCTAAACCAGTCCAAATGAGAAATCTGCGGTCGGGGAAAAAAAATAACTTTGAAAAAAAATACTTAGCGATCTATATTCAGAAATTTGTTTTGATTCCTTTTTTTTTCATTTTTCTAAACGAGAAAGGGATGGAAAATTTGCAGGTCGACCAAGCGGTGGTGTATGGGGAAGTTTCTACAGATCTACAATTGAGAGTGTCGGAAAGGTAAAAAGAGTTGCCTGTTTTCAGAACAGGTAAATTCCCTTTTTACTTTGAATAAATTTTTCCTCTTTCAACTTTTTGAATTTTCGATCGAAATCAGATTATGCATTAGGCTTAATATTGTTATTGTGTATTTATTTTTATCTTTGTGTTGCATGCATATGTTTTGATGTGTGCGATTGATCTAACAACTGTAATTCCATGTCATTCATAATAACCCATGGACTATCCAATTATATTGATATGTTTTTATGCATAATGCGGATTGCTTCTTGTTTGGATTTTTGGATTCTGGATTTTTACTATGAAAATATGTTGGTGGTAGATTTCGGTGTCATTGATATTATAGAGGACAAAATAAATACCTAGCGATCTATATTCAAAAATCTGATTTGGCTCCTTCAAATGAAAACAACAATAGTCTCATAAACCTTTTGTGACCACTATTGGCTGGAATCAAAAGAAAAATTCACCACGAGACCAACAAAGCTCTTTACACAACTTTTTTGAACAAGTCAAATCATATTATCTCTTTCAAAAACATCAATTACATTAAACAAACTCGATTATTTAATTTTTTTTCATTTTTTCTAAACGAAAAAGGGATCGAAAATTTGCAGCTCGACCAAGCGGTGGTGTATGGGAAGGTTTGTGCATATCTATAATTGAGAGTGTCGGAAAGGTAAAGAGAGTTTACTGTCGTCAGAATAGGTAATTTTCCCTCTTTTCTTAGAATAAATCTATTCTCTTTTGACTTTTTGAATTTTTGATCGAAATCAGATTCTGCATCAGGCTTAATATGGTTATTGTGTATTTATTTTTGTCTTTGTGTTGCATGCTTATGTTTTGACGTGTGCGATTGATCTAACAACTGTAATTCCATGTAACTCATAAAAACCCATGGACATATCCAATAACAATTAAAAGTTCCACATAACTTTTGGGACAAAATTAGATTGAACTAATTCGTCTCATGATATATCTAATTATAATCAGAAGATAACTATTTTTAAGAAATAGGTCCTTTTTGATCTCTTTTTGTATGGATCGAATATAATCTTTTTTTTTTTGTCAATCCTTTGGATTTATACTGTTCACTTTAAAATATATTGATATGTTTTGATGCATAATGCGGATTGGTTTTTTCACTTTTTTGTTTAGGTTCCTGATTTTAGAGTTTTACTATGAAAATATGTTGGTGGTAGATTTTGGTGTCATTGATTTGATGTATTCAATATATCAACATCTAACTGTTAATAGAATTTTTTTTTTGTTCGAATAACAAAAGGCAATCAATCTATGTGAAATTGTTTGTTAAAATTGATGTTTGCATATTTAGTTCTAATTGCAGAGATTTGGGATAGTTTTAATTTTAGTTATTCGGTATATATTTATATTCCCATTGTTTTGTTATCTAATATGTTAGTTTTTTGAGATAAAGAACTCATAAGTTTTCAAGTACCATGACAATGGAAAATTTCAATTCCATTTGAATTCGATTTGGTATAGTTTTAAATTTGATATTTTTTGTTCATTGTTTTTAAATTTTATGATAAATAATTCAGTGACAATAGTCCTTTTGAAATACGAATTTTATTTATTTCATTTGGAGTTCTTGCCTTGCAGGGTAAGGTGAATGCGTACCTTAAAATAAATTAAAAAAAACTCAGGAGTTAGGTTTCAGAAGAATGATATCGATTAATATGCATTGTCTTTATGTTGGGATTTGTAAACAGTATTCCTAATGATCCATCCATTTTCTATCGAGTTGAGGCAGAGCTGACTCATTATTTTGTCACATTTCTCAATCACGTTTTAATGCAGAAAGGTATGTAGCTAGCTATCTTCATTCGTGGTTATGCTTAAGCTTGGATCATGACATCTGAGGGCCGCAAAGTACTCTATTTTTGTGACCATCGTTGAGTCGCTCCTCATAGATGTATGTGCATGGTAATCATAATAACAACAAATGACAATTTTGCCATCATTTTTTACAAATAGTCAGAAAATGCAAAATTTAGTTGCTGTGTTGGCCTATCTTCTAGATGTAACTATGGTTCTCAACAACATTCAACCAGTTATATCAGATTTTGGATTTTGGATTTTGGATATATATATATATATATATATATATAGATAGATAGATAGATAGATAGACAGATATAGATATAATAAAGGGTTTTATTCGCAGGAGTTACTGTTGGAGGTGGATGGAAAAGGCTTGTGGCTTACATTAATCAGACATGTTATTATGTTATTGGTCTCCCCATGGGATTTGTTCTTGGTTACAAAACAAAGATACTATTTCATTCATGCAATAAATAAATAAGAAAAAATTATTAATTGTGCTTATTTATAATAATAATAATAATTATCATTATTATTATTATTATTTTATAAAATTACAAGGAATTGATGGGAATGATATTTGGGATTTTTGTTGCAAAATTTATTCTTCAGATTATCGTGTGGAGAACAAATTGGAATGATTAGGTAATTTGTAAAATTTGTTTAATTTTTGGCCATGCTTGGTTGAGCTGATTTAAACAGTTAGCTGGTAGCTGATAACTGATAGCTGATAGCTGGTAGCTAATTTTTCAATTAGTGCTTGGTAAATTAGTTGATTAAAGTAGCTGATTGAAAATTAATTTACCAATATAGACATGATTAAAAAATATAAAATATTATACATAAAAAAATAAAAATATAAAGAATAAAAGAAATAAAATTATAATAATTAATGAAGACTTCCCAAAAGATTATTTTAAAAAAAAAAGACAAATACTTGAAAAATAATTAAAAAAATAATTATAATAATAAATAAAACTTTAATTATGACTAATAAAAATATTTTCGTAAAATATAAAGTAATATATTAGTTTATAAATAATATATTTTTTACAATATAAAAGAATAAAAAAATGATTTTACTAAATAATGTAGGAGCTTATTAGAAAAAGCTACGATTTGTAACTTTTTCTGAACAAGAGCTTATTAGGCAGAATAAGCTATCAGGAGCTTATTTTTTGTACTTACCAAGTAGCCTAAAAGAGCTTATTGTGATGGAATAAGCTATAAGCACTTTCAATAAGCTCAACCAAGCAGGACCTTTATATTTCGATCCTATATTTTCTCATGTTGAATTCGCAGCATAAAAAAATTGTAGTAACATTTTATTTTCTATAATTTTTTTTTTGATCGAAATGTAAATTATATTAGATCAAAAATGGGCGCTACATAGTAGGCAATACAAAATACGCTGGGCATACCCAGGTGTACATCAAGCGAAAAGCTACAAATCAACCACACCTAGCTACATGTTCGAAATGAATTAGTACATCGGGATACAAAATGAACATGGCCTTGTACACTTGCGTTTTGATCTTAAAAACGATGTCGGTTACTTGTGGGGATAAGCCTTCAAAAATCTGTCGGTTCCTCGTTGTCCATATGTGGTAGACGGTGCTCGCTAGTGCCATGCGCTTGGCCTTGCCGTGCCAAGTGGTGCCCCTACCTTCTTTCTTGATCCACTTCAAGGCGCTAGCAATAGTCGTCATGGATCGTCTGATGCCTATCCAGTCCCGAATGCCCCTCCAAACTGCCCCGCTGAAAGTGCACTCGAAAAAGATGTGCGGCACTGATTCGTCCACACGGCCACAAAAGGCGCAAGCCTTGTCAATATCAAGGTAGTGCAATCGGTCCCTCATAAGAAGCCTTTGCTTGATGCCGAGCCACAAGGTGAAAGCATGTTTCGGAGTGACACAAGCATTCCAAACATCGGCTGCCCAGTGCTTTTTAGTCCCAACGTCCCGAAAGTAGTCGTATGCCTTGGCAATGCTAAGCCCGCTCCCAATGTCCCAACTCTGAATCCTTTGGACGGCAGCCTCGACCGTCCCTTCCCGGGCGCAAAGCTTGTCCCTAATGCYCAACAATCCTTTGAGCAGTGGCGAGTCCTCCCGACTCGTGGTCCATTGCCACAAGGTGCAGTTCCTCAAGTAATTGTTGTGCACCCACCGAACCCAAAGAGTGTCCTTTTTTTTGTGGATGTTCCATAAGGCTTTGGTCAACAGAGCCTCGTTCCACGCCTTGATGCCCCTAAATCCGAGTCCCCCTTCGGCCTTGGGAAGGCACACTTCGTCCCAAGCAACCGGAGCGTTCTTGGAATTCCAAAGGAAATTTCGGCACAACTTGGTGATTCTATCGATGACCCCCGCCGGGAGGGGGAAGATGGATAGCCAAAAGCACTCGACTCCTTGGAGTACCGATCGTATGAGCTCCGCCCGTCCCGCATAAGAAAGAGAAGATGCCGTCCAAGCATTGATATAAGATGTAATCTTGTCAATGAAGGGTGCGTAGTGCATCGGCCTCAACTTGTGAGCCGAGAGAGGGATGCCCAAGTAGCGGAAGGGCATCGTGCCGAGTGGGATGCCCGTGATATCCTGGATCTCCTCGAGGTCCTCCCCCACAATTGCTGCCGTATAAAGGTCCGATTTTAAAGCATTCATGCTGAGCCCCGACTGATCACTGAATCTGGAGAGACACTCCATGAGAATACGGACCGAAGTGGGATCGCCCCTCGCCATGAGCATAAGATCATCGGCAAAAGCAAGGTGGGTAATTCGATTCGCCTCACACCTCGGATGGATGTTGAAATCAGGGTTGGCCGTGGCAATATTTAATGACCTCGAGAGGTACTCAATACAAAGCACGAACAAAAAGGGGGAGAGGGGGTCGCCTTGCCTCAAGCCTCTCTTCCCCTGAAAGATATCGTGCAGGCTCCCGTTGAGCGAGATGGAATAGGAGGTGGTGGAAACGCACTGCATGACCCAACTGACAAACTTGCTCGGAAAATTCAGCCCCTCAAGGATGGAATTAAGGAAGCCCCAACTGACCGAATCAAAGGCCTTCCGAAGGTCGATTTTGAGAATACAACGAGGGGAAACCTTTTTGATGCGGTGGTATTTCCTCAAAAGCTCCTGAGCCAAATGTATATTTTCAACCATGCTGCGCCCCTCCACAAAAGCTGACTGAGCTTGGTCCACGATTGTGCCCAAGGTGGATGCAAYCCTCGTTGCTAAGATCTTCGAGATCACTTTGTACGTGACATTGCAGCAAGCAATAGGCCTATAGTCCCCAACTGAATTTGGCCGATCCGATTTGGGAATCATGGCAAGGATCGTGTGGTTGATTTGCTTCAAAAGACGCCCCGACTCAAAGAATTCGTGCACCGCTTTACAAAACTGCTCACCCACTGTGTGCCATGCTTTCTTAAAAAAGTTCGAAGTGTAGCCATCAGGACCCGGTGATTTCTCCTCGCCGATACTGAAAAGGGCTGCCTTGATCTCATCGTCCGAAACATTGTTCACCAAGGACTCGGATTGCTCGGGGGTGATTGTAGGGCCACTGCCGATGACATGGGGATCAATCGGTATGCAAGAGGTAGCCGTGCCAAGTAAACTCTTGTAAAACCCCGAGAACTCCTTTGCAACTTCATCTTGCGAGGAGGTAAAAGACCCATTGCCGCGCTTGACCTTCACAATGTGATTTCTTCTCGTGTTCCTCTTCACAAGGCTGTGAAAAAACTTAGTGCAATTGTCACTAAATTTGAGGTGCGTGCTTTTGTTCTGTTGGTAATAGAAGTGTCTCTCCGCCTCGGCAAGGCAAGTGGCCTCCTTGCGGAGGGAGCAAACTTGGTCTCTAAGGGCATCATCTGCAGGCGATTCGTGGAATTGTTGCTGGGCATGCTTGAGTGCCTTGTTTGCCCTCTCGCATCTCTCAGAAATGTGGCTATAGTGCTTGGCATTAAGCTGTTTGAGGGGGCCCTTCAGTAGCTTAAGTTTCCTGCAAAGAGAAAATTGCCTCGTCCCATGCACATCATTCTCCCAAACTTCCTTCACTGTGTCCTGAAAATCACAATGCTTAGACCACATGTTAAAAAATTTAAATGGTTTGTTGCACGCCTTGTCTTGACTTAGCAAAGTCACGATGCAAGGCGAGTGGTCCGAGAGGCATCCCGAGGGGGGGAAGTGAGCATGTCCCGATAGTCCCGCAAGTAGCCAGGCTTGGTTCACCATGGCTCTGTCCAATTTGCTCCAAACCCCCCTTCCATACCAAGTGTAAAGGCAGCCCGAATATTGCATGTKCACCAWTCCGACCTTTTGACAACAATKCACAAAATCACTCGTCTCGTAGGAGGTGACCATACGCCCACTATGTTTTTCATTTGGCCCGAGTACACTATTGAAATCGCCCATAAGTATCCAAGGATACGAATGCTGCGAGCTAAAATGCACCAAMTCGTCCCACAAAGTTCTACGACTAACAATGGTATGAAAACCGTAGACAATGCTAATCATGAGGGTGGTAGACGTGAACTTACAAGTAGCCTTGCAGTGGATGGCTTGTGGGGAGCAATCTACTTGCTCGAGATCAACCTTTGAGGGATTCCAAAGGATCAAAATTRGCCCCGCTGCATGAGTGCCGAAATTATTTATGTGCGCCCATCCGTTGAATTTATTGGCCAAGACTTGCGGGAGCTTGTCTTGGTTAAGTTTAGTCTCCAAAATGCCCAAAACATCGAGATGTTGTTCTCTAATGAGGTGCCACACCCCATTGTGTTTTAGGGACTTGTTAAAGCCCCTAATGTTCCAGCTAGCGCACTTCATGATGAAATATGAAGGGCGTTGCCCTTCCTATTCCCCCTATTGTCGAATTTGGCTAGTGGCTCGGTCATTTTCTCCTTCCCCTTCGAGTTGGTGCTTGTGGGCTCTTTAGGAAGCTGCTCTTCCTTCGAACTTTGGGGTTGGTCTTGGACACGCTCCGGCGTGATTCTCTTTTGGTGCCCATTGTCGGTAGTTTTTGAGATGGCTTGAGTCGCCTCTCGGTTGGGATTTGGTGTCTCCACGACATTTATCTCTTCAGCCTCTTTTGCGGGTGCCTTCGATCCACTAGCGGCGGTGGATTTGCTTGCATTGGGTGCCTTGTCAGATGGTTGCTTGGAGGTCGGAACAGTCTTCGAAGGTGCCTTAGGGACAAAAACTTTCTTRGTTGGGGCACTGGTCCTCTTGGAAGGCTGCCTTTGAGGGTTCGGCTTGAAAGGGCCTGGGGCGCCCATCTTCTCATTGGCATCACAATTCTCTGTAGCATCTCCCAATCTTCTGCAAGTGCTACAGAACTTGGGGATGAACTCATACACAACTCGCTGCTGCCTTAGCTTCCCGGATGGAAGCCGAATGTTGACACTCCTCACTAGTTCCTTCGAGATATCCGCCTCAACAAGGAGCCGAGCAAAAGCAATTCTCTCCTTGTTGCTCGTCACTTCGTCCGTGGCAAGTGGCCTACCAATTTTCCGTCCAATTTTATATAGGGCGTTCTGCGTCCAGCAATCGAGTGGTAACCCCGGCAGGGTTACCCACACCGGCATCATGCTAACTTCAGCATCATCAAACTCAAAGCATGATGGCATAATCTTTAGTAGCAAAGGTCTACCGTAGATGACATAAGGCCCCCCATTAAGCACACGGTCCCTATCGTGCTCAGAATTGAACTTGAAAACGAGCCATCCACTGTGATGCGTAAAGAACTTGCACGAGACTGACCATTTCCTAGTAATTTCATGAACAGCGGCCATACCTGGGAATTTAGCCGCAAAGTAACCCACGAGGCAGTGTCCCCATGAAGCCTCGACTCGATCGATGTCCTCCTCCTTTAAGATGACATCGTCTCCCTCATCTCCGGGCAAGTTTAAGTCCGTGAGCTTAAAGCCGTGGCCTGAAGCTCGGTTAGTCGGAAACAGTTTTTTGGCCCAGGCATTCTCCTCTTTCGCCTCGTCCACTGCTGGGCCATTTGATGCATCATCAGCGCCTTGGGACTTATTGGTTGGCAACTCCTCCGCCCCTTGTTTGGCAGCAAGGGGAGTCTTCTCCAAGTCTTGAACAAAGTTGCCAAATTGCTGTTGAGAAGTTGGCTTGGAGGAGGAGGAGGATGTGGGTTTCCTCCCTCCGATTAGAGGTGGGAAGGGGTCGGGGGCCTCCTCCGAAACTGTTGCACACTCCTTCGTGGCTTCCTTAAGGTTAGGAGCTTTGTTGGGGCTCGGACGGTTTTTCTTGGACTTCCCCATTGATCGGTTGCCCAAGAAACTCAAATTTTTCTTTTTTTTTTTTTTTTTTCTTTTTTCTTTTTTCTTTTTTTTTTTTTTTTTTTTGAGCTAGGGCGGAATGGAAATAAACCAAATCAAGGGGGTATATTCGGAATAAAAAACATGATGGTTTGAAGTTTTGAAGATATGAAAATAAGAATCTAAGGGAGGGCTAAGAAATTCAAACCTTCATGAAATCTTCAAGTGGTTCTTCAAGCAATCTTCAACAAAATCCTTCAATCTTCAAGCAATTGAAGAGAAGAATTGAGAAAATCTTCAAATCTTCAAGCAAATTCTCTCAAAATTTGAGGAAATCTTCAAAAACTTTGAGGAAATCTTTAAATCTTCAAGAAAAAACTCTCAAACTTCAAAGTAAGGCACTTAGTGAGGGGGGAGTTTTTCTATAATTTTGAATGGATTGCAGGCGGCACAAGCATCAGAAAAAATGAGTAAATGCGATAGTGAAATGGTAGATTATTAGTATTGAGACATCACCGTGTAAATCCAAAGCCTTTATTTGTCCAACTTTAATTTTGCTCAAAAGATACTTGTGGTTAGTGATGGCCATGATGTTGATATATATTTTATGAGCTTCTACCGATATTATTAGCATACTTGGGATTTAGAAAATGGGGATATGAATACTAACGAATTCCTCAAGAGGAAGCTCTCTAGGTCAAAAACTACCGTCTTCCTCAACAGCTCGCCGCCGTGGCCGGTGGGTCTCCTTCTTCCCCTCACGATGACCACCCCTAAAATCAGCTCCTGCCCCACCTCTCTCACTCATATGTATGACTTTGTGAATCTACCCTCCCATTCGCGACTCAATATTCCCCCCTACACTCACATCAAATTACAATCTCGTTGTCTCCAAATCTGCAACTCCGACCGGATACGCTTCCTTGCCTTCCAAAGGAGACAAAATTATCCTGACCAATTCTTTAAACTCAACCGCTGACACAAACAAGACGGAAAATGTTTCTCAAAATGCATTTGACGTTGAAACTCTCCTCCGACAATTAAATTTGTTGCTGTAGAACTCCGGCGTCATTCCGTCCAAAGTTAACCCCCCCCAGCCACCTCTATAGAGGGTGAGTCTAATACCTACAATTCTGATATCAATTCATCCCCAACATTCCCCGATTCGTAAAAGTCATAAATTTCGGTCCAAGATCCCCTTTTCACAAACTCCGGTGAAATTCTCGCCGCCGCTCCTCGTGTTACCGGAATTCGACCGGTCCTATCACAAACCCAGAACCCTGCCCCCATTTCCTTCACATCCTTCACCTGGTGTTCAAGGCCTAACCTCCAACCCGACAGCCCGGACAGCCCTGCAAGTTCCCGTTCTGGCAAAATCCTATGCAGAAGCAGCCTCACTAGGCCACTCGAGCTCCTCTGCAACCCTCGGCACCGTCGATAGGACCCTCGAGATTCCGGAGAACACGCAGGCTTCGGTCTATTTCAAACACGCATCTTTCGAAAATTCTCCTTCGGAAAACAAAAAATCAGTTAATTCGCTCGAACCTCTCCAATATGGGCTTCATCGGGTGCAAACTGACCCACATAATGCCAGGCATGTTGTGAAAATTCTCCTTCGGAAAACAAAAAATCAGTTAATTCGCTCGAACCTCTCCAATATGGGCTTCATCGGGTGCAAACTGACCCACATAATGCCCGGCATGTTGTGAAAATTCTCCTTCGGAAAACAAAAAATCAGTTAATTCGCTCGAACCTCTCCAATATGGGCTTCATCGGGTGCAAACTGACCCACATAATGCCCGGCATGTTGTGATTAGTTGTCGTGATGAACAGATATGTTCGGAATTTTGGTTGCGAAGGGAATTATTGGTCCGAAAGTTTCCGATGTGTGTTTTAAATGGGGGACAATTCTTGATTTTAAAAGTTAACCCCCGGTCGTTCCTGTGTGGATCCAGATTCACGATCTTCCAATCGAATGGTTTGATTTGAAAACTATAAAAATGATTTCTAGTTTGGTGGGTGTTTTCTTAAAATTGGATGTGCCAATTTCAAACAAAACTCATGGTGATTTTGCTCTTGTGTGCGTTGGAATAAATTTGGAAAATGCTCTATCCTAGAAAATTGTCATTCGTTGTGTTGATACTCACGCTGAGCTTGATGTCGAATTCGAGAAAATGCCATCTTTCTTCTCGTTTTTCTGGCATCTTGGCCACTGTGAGGATCAATGCTATGTGAAGCATGCTGATTTAAGGCCTAAAAAATTGAACAGAACAAACAATCCTTCCAGTAATTTTCACAATCTGGACTCTACTCAGCCGGAGCCCGGCCCTCCTTTTTCTAATTCAATTTATGTAGCATCTGGCCCCCAGTCCCGTTTCCCCCATTCCCAGCCCACTTCTGGTCTTTCTCCCAGCCAGGCCCACGCTAAGCCTTCCCCCTTAACCCATCCCACGTTTTTTCCTTCCCAGCCTGCTCCCCCTCCAGCCCACTCTGCCCTAGCCCATCCCTTACCCACCTCATCCTTGTCCAATCAGACCAGCCCGACCCGTTCACTCCATCATCTCCTCCAGCCCGGGTTTCAACATTATTCCTATCGTTGTTGTTCCGGCTGCTCCCCCCTCTTCAAACCCTTCTTGCTAATGGGTTTGAAAGTTGGAACCTTTTACGACTCGGTGAACTTTGTCGGAGTTACCCTCTTGCGAGATAATCCCGATTCTGAGGAAGAGCCCGAGCCCACCAAAACTATCACCTACTCCTTACGAGCCACCTAAACCATCTTCAAGAAACGCTCCCGAGCATCCAAAAGATAGTCAAATGAAGAATTTTTTAGAATATGATTGGTCATGTAGGAGATTTGGCCCCCAAACTTATTTTATTTCCCCTTCCCGCCCCCGCATCTTTTTCTCCCTTTTTAACATATTTTTGCTCTTTAAAAAAAATATATAATTAAAATTCTAAGTTTAAGTATTATTTGATATTTGAATTCATACGACTCAAAATACAAGAATAAGAATAGTAGTAATTCTTTTAGTTGTCAATTGTCTTTCAAAATTAAAAATACCCTTTTGAGAGTGCATTTTTAATTTAGAAACAATAGAAAGGTGTACTTTGTAAATTTAATAAATAACTGTTCTTATTTATTATTGTGCTTTTTGTAATTGACCTAAAATTAAGGTTTAAATTCAAATTAATTTTATTCTTGTGTAGCTTCGTCAAGATGTTGTGCCACAATAGGTAAGATTTCTTCACGGGGTGTACTCTTAATTTCTATTCGGATATTCATGCCTTTTGATTATATTCTTGCTAATGACAGTTTTTTATTGTTGTAGGGATTTCAAATTTTGAATGTGTTTATTTTGGCAGAATTATTTTTTGGAATCTCTATACTAATGGAGAAAGAGTCTTTTAAATGGAATAAATCACATTCAAATATAAAAGTAGATGTATATACTTCTTCTTTTTTCTTCTTTTTGTTATTCTTCTTCTCCTTTCAATTTCTTGTGCTAAATCTTTTATCATCTTATCTTTCCCAAATGTCAAAATGCTGGGAAAGTTTGTTTCATAATTGAAAATCTAATACTCCAATAAAAGAGGTTCAAATAAGTAAAATAAGAACTAAGAAAAAAAAAAGGAAGACAAAGGATAGTGACTTATTATTATTATTATTATTATTATTATTATTATTATTATTATTATGTTTTTGTTTTAGAATTAGAGAGGAAATATATTTTCAGAATTGGTTGTCACCGTTTTTAATTAGTTGATTTAGTTGTTGTTAGATTCTTCGAAAGGTCTACCTACTTTGAGACTTTGAGAAATCAAATCAACCTCAAATGATAATTATTTTGTCTAATAGAGCCCATTTAAATTTATCAAAAATATAAAAATTGAATTGGAAAGTAATATTTATGTGTGATTCCAATAAAATTGGTTACTCTTTCATGGTGATTTTTTTTTTTCATGTTCCTATGGTATCAAAAAGTGTAATTTTCAAAGTTAGATGGGTTTTGTTTATAATTTGGTTAAACAGAAATTGTACTCTTTGTACAAAAAATAAAATTATATCCTTGAATAAATCTTTTATTAATATAATAGATCAAGTTTTATTGACACAACCAAAATTTTGTTATAGTTTATGTTTTCAAAGCAAATGTAATTTTTAATATATCCTATTAGAATGCAGACTACAAATATTATTATTATTATTATTATTATTATTATTATTATTATTATTATTATTATTATTATTATTGTTATTATTTAAGACATAATTAAAAAGAGTACATCTCATGTTTAGTCTAATACCAAACTCAAATTTATTATTATTATTATTATTATTGTTATTATTATTATTATTATTATTTAAGTCATAATTATATAAAAAAAAGTACATCTCATATTTAGTCTAATACTAATTAAGCCCTCCAGATTCTTTTTTAGATTTTCTATAGTGTATGAAGATTTAGGATATATAAATAAATTACAACTAGATGTATATTCAAATCAGTGAATGATATACGATATTGGTATGGAACACCGCTATTATATGAAACAATAAAAAATAAGACATTCATATTTATTTGAATTACACGTGTTTCTCGATTTTTTATTATTATAAATATTTCAACCCTTAAAAGGTGCATTCTTATAACTCACGTGTAATACACATATCAATTTTATGTCACACTATTGAGAATTAAGATGCTTAAATATTTTGAAATTATTTGTTTCAACATAAAATCGAAAAGAAAACACTTAACACAATCTACAATGAGTTTCAAAGCTTAAAGTAAATAATATCTCTTTTTTGTTTGTATTAATAATTTAATTTTAGAAATTGACAAATTATTTCTTAACGTTCGTGTGTTAATAATAGTCTATAAGGTAGTTTTTTAAAATTTAAAATGAAGATTTTCTTTCCTTTTTATTTAATATTTACTTTATGAACTTAACAATTCTTTTTAATAAATATTACATTTTTTATACTTTTCTTAACAATGCCTGCGGTACGCAGGTTTTCGAACTAGTTTAGATAAGTTTAAGAAGGAGTATGGGCATAAGCTAAAAGGTTCAAGTTAGAAAACTTTTTTTTTAATGTGGTATGGAGTATTAAAGGGGCATAAATCCTTTTAAAACCTTGTAAGAGATCTTTATACTTATGGTCATCAATCATGTAGATGATAATTAATTGATAATTATTTATTTGTAATAGTTAATCATCAATTGTTGATTGTTGGATTAATTCTTATTCCTATCAATCAATTGAAAAAATGGAATAATTCTACTAGCGAAGGGTTTTTCTGGTGTTCCAACTAAAAGATGAACTCAATTAAAGGAAAAAATTTGGTTTTCTAGGCGATGTTTATTTGTATTAGCCACATAACCAGGAATCGAAGCCTTCTCAATCATCGCTTAACGGGTTTGCATTTACGAGGTATTATTCTAATTTCCACTACGAATCAAATTTTGTATTTTATGTGTGATAATAAAAATGACTATCGTTATAAATTGTCACGAGAGACAACGAGGTTAGTATTTATTTTAATAGATACTTGATTTAATTAGTTTTATGATCTTAAAATTGCACTGCGTAAATCCCGTATGGTATAACAAACCCAATAGTGGTATCAAGGACATGTTTTGTATTTTCATTATTAGTTTCTGATTCATTTTATCTTTATGTGATAAACATGTTTTCATTGTTAGATCAATTTATTTGATTTAATATTAGGATAAATGAATTTCATAAGAATATGAAAAGCTGACAATATTAATAAAAATTGAATGGTGATTCAATTTTTGTTAAGTGGCAGAAAAGCTAATTTTCTTTGTATTAGCCATATAACACGGAATCAATTCCTTCTCAGTCATCACTTAACGGGTTTGCATTTACGAGGTATTGTTCTAATTTCCACTACGAATCAAAACTGGTATTTTATATGTTATAATAATAATGACTATCGTTATAAATCGTTACGAGAGCCAATGGGGTTAGTGTTTATTTTAATAGATACTTGATTTAATTAGTTCTAAGATTTTAAAATTGCATTGTGTAAATCACGTATGGTATAGCAAACCCAATAGTGGTACTAGAGCCATGGTTTGTATTTTCATTATTAGATTTTGATTCAATTTGTTTTTATGTGATAAACATGTTTTCATTGTTAGATGAATTTATTTTGTGTGTGATAAAAATTAGTTTTAAGTAATTTAATATTAGGATAAATTAATTTCATAAGAATATGAAGAGCTGACAATATTAATGAAAATGGAATGCTGATTCAATTTTTGTTGAGCGGCAGAAAAGCTAATTTTCTTTTCTTGAACCTTTTGTATTGAAAGTGTTGGTCAATAAATCAGAAGGTGACATCTGAACAAGTGTTAGACAAGATTTTTTACACGGCTGGATGCATCCGTATCCAAAATAAAAAGAAATCCATTAGCTGCCTTCAACAATAATGATAATGAACAAGCAAACTTTGTTGCTTTTTCCATAGACCATGTATATTTGGTTACTCAAATGGGTCGCATAGGCTGACCATGATCATTCCACCAATTTTTGCATAGGATACATGTTAAATTTATTTAATGCTTTTTTCTTGCGTTTTATATGATGAATATTACATTAAATAAAAACAAACCTAGTAGTTTAGGTTGATGAGGTCTTTCAAAGAATACTCCAAGTTTTTTGAAACTTAAAAGAATTTAATTTAATTAGTTCCATATCAAACAAAAATAGACAAGTTATGTTGAAAATATCGTTCCATGCCTTCTATCATAGGTAGAAGACATGACGATACTACCACACTTGGTAACTGGCCACGAGTCATGGGATGATCTAATGTTGGAAAGTTGTGATCTCTACCAAGTATTGAAATTCTCGTGAGGTGGACTCGTCTTTATGTTGACCGCTAGTTGTAAGACATCTTGATGCTCCATCTATGCGAAGGTTTTATGGGTTATGTTTGACACTTAGTACCCTATAGACTCATAATATTGGGGTGAATGAGAAATAGTGAGACAAAATAATCTTGATGGTTGTATATTGATATAATTTTCAAAAAGTCGACTACCATCATAGTTTTTTATTGGCACATAATACTGGGGTGTGAAATATTTATATTGAACCTCAAGCCCACTAAGAAAATCAATTTTTTAGGATTTTATTATGGGGTTAATAAAATTTGAATAAAATAGTGGAAGAAATTTATTATTATAGACCTTATATTAAATGAGTATAATTTTTTATAACTTACTCATTCTCTGCTTTGTTTATTTTTGTAGATAACTCTACTAAAATGGCAAAGAATACTATTGCATCCATACTTGATAAAACAAATTAATTGGCCCAAATTTCATCGATTGGCTGAGAAAGCTTAAGATTGTCCTTAACTCTGTGAAGAAGGCCTATGTACTTGACAAAGAGCCTCCTCAAGAACCTCAGGATTGGACATCAGATGAGTATATATAATATGTTCATCATACTGATAACAATCTTCAAGCTCGATGCCACATGCTATCATCGATGTCAAATGAGTTGCAAAGGTAAAATAAGGGTCTAGATAATTATTCTGCGATCCTCCTCCATTTCCAAAAGTTATATGGTGAGAGGAAAAGGCAAGAAATATATCAGATTTTTAAGGAGCTTTTCATGTGTCGTATGACTGAGGGCTCTTCAATCCAAGACTACGGGCTGAAGGTGATAGCTATTATTGCAAGGATTGATTCCCTTGGAGTCGTTATGGATATGAGCTCTGTGTGGGCCTTTTACTACAGTATTTGTCTCCTTCCATTGATGCATCTGTCTCCAACTTTAACATACACAACATGGAGAATAGTCTCCCTAATTTGGTGAGCATGTTGAAGACTGCTGAATCCATCATAAAAACGGATAAGTCGATCATGTTTGTTGGATTCTCTTCCAAATTGAAGGTTTAAAAGTCTAATAAAAGGAAGTGGACAAGAAATGGTTCCTCTAAACCCAATAAGAAGACAAAGGACAATGGTAAGAAAAAGGTTGATTGTCAAGATAATGACGATTGCTTTCGCTGCGATAAAATAAGGCACTAGAAGAGAAATCGCAAGAAATATCTTGCAAGCCATTTAGGTATATATTTTGTTTACGTAAAACTATCTATTAATGATTCTTCTTCAGTATTGGACACCAATTGTAGCTCATATACTTTCAATGATTTGTAGATAATGACAAGAAGTAAACAGTTGGTCAGAAATGAAATGGTCATTAAAATGGGGAATGGAGCAAGAGTTGCTGCATTGGCGTTTGGGACTATTTATTTATCTTTGGAGATTTGTTTAATTTTGGTTTTGAATAATTATCTTTATGTTGCAGATATTATTAGAAACATTATCTATGTATTTTATATTTGTTATTAAGAATGGAAGTTGTTCCATTTTCAAAGACTCTGCTTTATTTGACGATTTATTTATACACTATTTATCCTAGTGAACCCATTCTCACATTTCAACAAAATAAAAGTAAATTAGATAATCATAGCTCTTTCACACTTTGACATCCTAGATTACGTCAAATTTCTGAAAAGAGGATACACAAGTTGGGACAAAAACTTGACTTAAAGGGACAACAAAATTTGCCAACATGTAAATCATGTTTTAAAGAAAAATGACTAAATCACCATTTGTTGGACAAGTGTCACGAGCCAAAGATCTATTGGATTTGATCCATATGGATGTGTGGTCCACTGAGTGTTAGTGTAAAAAGAAACTATCACTACTTCATAACCTTTGCCAATGATTATTATATGTTTGGTTATATTTATCTTATGAGGCATAAATCTTAGGGCTTTGAAAAGTTCAAAGAATTCAGATATGAAGTAGAGAAACAAAGTGTTCGTGGTATTAAGACTTTTTGATCAAATCGAGGAGTTGAGTACTTATCGATTCAGTTTCTTGAATATCTGAGAGAGAATGATATTCTCTTACAGTGGATTCCTCTTGGAATTCCACAACTAAATGGAGTTTTGGAGCGTAGAAATCAAACTTTGTTAGATATGGTTCGGTCAATGATGAGTTGCACTTCATTACCTCTTTCATTTTGGGTTTATGACTTAACGGCGGTGGCATACCTATTAAATAGGGTGCCAAGTAAAGTGGTGCCCAATACACCTTATGAAATATGGTATGGGAAGTCACCTTCCTACAAAAACATAACAGCATGGGAGTGTGATGCTTATGTGAAGTTCCAAGTGGGAGATAAGTTGGATATGAGATGCATATTATGTAAGTTTTTGGGTTATCTAAGAAAGTCTATAAGTTACTATTTCTATGACCCTTCAGAACAAAAGGTGTTTGTTTCAAGGAATGCTACCTTTATTGAAGAAGAGTTTCTTTATGAAAGAAGCGGCGGAGTTGTGGAACTTGATGAATTCCAAGAACCAGAAAGTATCCCACAGGCTATCGCAATTAACACACCAGCTAAGATTGGACCATTTATTGCATAACCTCTTCGAAAGTATCCCACGGACCATCTGTTGCATTACCATTTTGTGTCGTGTTTGCATGTGTTTTGCTTGAATTTATAGGTGCGAGGAGTCGATTTGGCCTATTTTGTTAGTTTTAGGTTTTTGTAGCATTTGTGCGGTTTTTATTATGTTTCGTAGTTTTTCACTCGTTTTTATGTTTTTGGCCGTAGAATGACCAAGCGGGACCCACACACATTTGGGGCATTCCATTCGACTAGCTATGGAATGGAAAAGTGAAGACAAGCAAGGGAACATAGTGCGAACAAGGAACGACAACCGGCGGACGGATGGAGGGGAAAACTAGAAAACTGAGCCGGGAGCACCCATGCCAGTCAATCGACTGGAAGGCTTTCGATCGACTGCTAATCTAGTCGATCGACTGACCCAGCATAAATCAATTGCTCGACAGAAAGTTTGGCCATTTGAGGACGAAGCAGTCAATCGACAGGTTTCAGTCGATCGACTACAGTCGACCCGCTGGTACTCAGTCGATCGATTGAGTCGCAGAAAATATCGTAATTCTTGGCCCATTTTGACATTTTACCCCTGCGACTTGATATATATATCTCAGCCCTTTCACCAAACAACCTTATCCTTCCTTGGTTGATTTTTGAACTCCTTCAATATCTTCCAAGCTTTTACTATTCCATTGCTTTAAAACCCTATATTATAATCCTTAGTTTAGTCTAGATAGTTTTAGTTAGTTTTTCTTAGCAAGTGTTGGAGAGGGTGACACCTCCTTCATTTGTGGTTCTTGTTTTGTTGAAGATTTGATTTATCCTTTGAAGGTTGTAGCTAACTTGAAGCTATTGTGTTGATTGCAAAATTGGTATCTTTCTCTTTTATGTTGTGTGTTATTCTCGTGTTGTTTCAATTGCTTTTGTGTTGGTTGGTCAATTTGTAGTTCATGTTGTTTTTCATTGCATTCCAAACTCTCAACTTAATGTTCTAGCTTTTTAAACTTCTTCTTGCATAAAAATCCATTGAAGCCCTCTTTGAAGCTTTTTACTCCTTTTGTCTAAAAAAACCTTTGGTGTTTGAAAGACATAAAGGGCTTTTCTCTTTGATAAATTTGACTTCTTTACATTTAATGCTCCATGACTCCTTGCATTTCAAAGCTTTGTTTTTCCCTCCATTTTTCCTTTTAACTTGCAAGCTTTCTTTAATTTAGTAGTTTTAATTTACTTAAGGTTTTTAATTAGTGTTTAATTAATTCCCTCAAAATTAGTCTTTTTCAAGCAAGCTTTAATTATTCATTCCCCTTTGCTTTAATTAGTGTTTTCAAGTTTTCATTTCAATTGAATCTTTAGTATTAAAAACTCAAACCCAAAAAAATTGAGTATTACTTTCGTAGAGTAGATTAGTTCAATCGAGATCAACAAGAGATTAAGTAAAAACACAGATTGCCAGTAATATATATCCTCAAGAGACACGACTCGAGAATAACTCACCGCTCTACAATTGACTCCATACTATTGCGAAGACAATTTCTAAAACTAGAGTGTTAAGAAATCTTCGATCAGAATTTTGGCGCTGTTGCCGGGGATAGATTAAGGCTAATATTGTTCTTAATTACTCTTCTTGTTATCTTAGTTAGTAGTTAGAATATGTTAACGTTTTACATTCGATACCTGTAATCCTTTGTTGCGTGTTGTGTATGCAAGGTAGGCGATCGCTCGGACGAGAGTTGAACACACTTTTGCCCAATCCCGAGAGGTTGAGACAAGACATACGAGCCGCGAGAAAATAAGACACGTTCGACTCCCCGCTCTTCCAACCTTTACCCTCGGTGCTAGAAGAAGGAATGATGACCAACTCATTTGAGAATCAGACGCTGCCCGCCCACGCTCATGACAACCAAGTGATAACCCCGCCTCAAGCATCATCCAGGCCTACATCATCACCTCACGACCCGCTTCTACAAGACCCCCAAAGCTCGAACGCCCAAAGGGGAAATGGTTTCCCAGACCAAGACCCCCAAAGCTCGAACGCCCAATTTCATGACCCTTATTCTCCATCTCGTGCTCGTGTTCCGACACCCGAGCCACAACTTCAAGTCTCGCCTCGCTCGGACCAATCGTCACATGGAACCCAATTCCACGACCCGCACTACCAAGGCCTGATCGTTAATGGCCCGTCATATCAATTTCAACCTCCATTCCAAGCGTTGAGGCCACATTACCAAGGGCCACACTTCGCCGCTCCTCATATCTAAGAGCCTCGATTCCCACATCCGACCGGGCCCGTGCTTCGATTCTGAAATTTGAACCCTCAAGACATTCCACGGGCGGCCATCGTCAATGAGATCCGGGTGGCCATCCTTTTGCCACTCCCGATGGGGGCCCGGCGAATAGCATCAAGGAGGTGTCGAGACCGTACATGGGAGACTTTTCCTTGTGCATTCGACTAAGCGCTGAGGCCCTCGAGTACGACTTGTGGCCAATTAATCTCAACTGACTCCCGTCTTTTCATGGCCAACCGCAAGAGGGGTCTCTCCACTTCATTCGGATTTTCTCCTATACTGTGCCAAGCTTTCCATGCCAAGGGATCCGTATCAACCAAATCAAGATGCAATGTTTTTCGTACACGATGAAAGACAAGGCAGTCGATTGGCTTATGACATTACTGGCCGATTCCCTAACCAATTGGGACATGGTGATCGAGAAGCTCATGGAAGAGTACTACTCCCATGATAAGACGACCGACTTCCGAGCTAATATTTCCTCATTCTGTCAAGCAAGCGACTAGACCTTCTACGAGGCATGGGAGCTTTTCAAGGGCTATCTTAAAAAGTGTCCTCATCATCGGTTCACCGGCGATTTCTAGAACCAACTTTTTCACAATGGCTTGACATTTGCGTCTATACGCATGGTGAACAATGCTGCCGGAGGGAACCTTTCCATCCGCTCGACGAGGGAATTATATGACATTTTTGTGAATATGGTCGTCGATGATCACCGGATGAGTATATTGGAATGAAAGGAATAATTCAAAGAAGTGTCGACGAAGGATGAGCCCAAGTGGGCCCGTAAGATTTCCGACCTCGAGAGTCAAGTGGCTTCTCTCACTAAGCCCTACTCGGGTTCCATGGAGACACGCACCACGTGCGGCATCGCGGGTCATGGAGCTAGTGCGTGCCCGATGACTTATGGGTAATCTAGTGAGTTCGACGAGCAAGAGTTCGCGGTCCAAGGTTACCAAGCCCAACGAAGTGGGACCCAACGACCCAACAATCCATATTGGTGGAGGAGCCACCCTAACTTTAGGTGGAGGGACACGTCCAATGCTCAAAATCTGCACGGGCCTCTGATGCAACAACCACGGCCTCAAGCCCCATTCAATGCACGACCACCACCATTTCCGCTTTCTCAAGCGTCATTTTCGGCCCCTCAAGATCATTCGACATCACGCTAACCAAGAATGGAGTCTATATTGGCCGAACTTTCGGAATCCGTCCAATAAATGAACAAATGGCTTGCGAGCTTAGAGATACAAGTGGGGCAAATGGCGACAGATGTTAACGAGATTAAGCAAGCCCGCGACAAGGGAAAGCTACCGAGTCAATCGATTCAATCTCAACCCGTGACGGTTTTTCGAAGCGACAAGGTGGTAAATAACAAGGTTGCTCTTCCCGATAATGATCC
Organism: Phtheirospermum japonicum; assembly: GCA_014905375.1. Classification (NCBI taxonomy): domain Eukaryota; kingdom Viridiplantae; phylum Streptophyta; class Magnoliopsida; order Lamiales; family Orobanchaceae; genus Phtheirospermum; species Phtheirospermum japonicum. The sequence continues at coordinate 327,435 of BMAC01000841.1, forward strand.
CTTGCCTACACTCAAAGTTATTGATGATTTGACCGTGCAAGACCCGAACAAGCCTGTGGTCACTCCTAGCCCACCCACATCCTCCACTTCAAGTGGGAAGGCGAAGGACACTGAGGTCACTAGTGAACTCCACAAATCCGTGATGCCGTACCGACCTCCGATCCCATTCCTGAGCCGTGTCTGACCGACAAAGCGAGACGCCCAATTTATTGAATTATACAAGATGTTGTCCAAGGTTGACGTTAACCTTTCTTTGCTCGATATTATCTAAAATGTGCTTGCATACACCAAGTTCTTCAAAGAGTTGACATCTAAGAAGCGACGATTCGAGGACAACGAGAAGGTGTGCATATCTAATTCGGCGAGCATCGTTCATAGCGACCCTCTTCTACCTAAGGAGGGCGATCCATAAGGTTTTGTATAAAGATCACTCTCGAGAATGGAAAGGAAACACAAGGGATTCTAGACCTCGCACGGGGATTAATTTGATGACCTACTCAATCTTTAAACAATTGAAGTTGGGCAATCCAAGGAAATGAGGATGTGCTTGCAATTGGTCGATCAATCAACCTGGTACTCAAAGGGGGTAGTCGAGGATGTGTTAGTGTGGGTAGGAGGCCTCATAGTCCCCGTGGATTTTGTGGTTTTAGATGTTGGAGAAGTGAGCAACAAAATCCGTGAGCACGCGATCTTGCCTGGACGACCATTCATGGAAACCACGAACACCGTGATAGACGTGAAGAATGGGAAGTTGATGTTATCGATTTTGGGGGAAATGGTGAACTTTTCAACCTACGACTTAAGTGTCGTTTCCTCATCCTCTTTTCAAGCCGATTTTGCGATGGTTGATCAAATATAAAAAGTGGTTGAGGAGGCTTGTGAGATTTAGGAATGAGGTCGTCGAGGAATACGAGTGGTTAACGTTTCTATCAAAGGGGGTGAAGGGGATATTCGAGAGAGCAAGTGTGGAACCGGTCATTACACTAAACCCGGAGCTTAAGATCCATCCGAGGCATCTCAAGTACGTTTACTTGGGAGAAGGAGAAACAAAACCCGTGATTTCGTTGGCCCAATTGATCGTGGATGAAAAGAACTTGGAGGATGTGCCTCCGGCTGAATCTTAATCAATGAAGGATAGTCGAGCGAACGACTTTAAACAAATGCACTACATGGGAGGTAACCCATGATTTTCTAACCCCCTTGCTTATTTTTCTTTTGATTTTGTGTATATATATTCTTTATTAGCGTTAACTAATGTTTTTGGGTCTATGTAGGTGCAATCATGGAGGTTTGGGAAAGAAGGAGATCAAAAATGTAAAATCGGCTGCAGCATAGCAGTCGATCGAATGCAGACCAGTCGATCGACTGGTTAGCAATCGGTCGACTGCAATATCAAATGCAATGGGCCGAATCGACTAAAGAATAGTAGCTTCCAATTTTTGCAAGGATCAGTCGATCGAATGGCCCGTATTCGATCGACTAGTTGTCGATCGACTGACCAATCGAATGTAGTGAGCCAAATCAACTGAAAGATAATAGCCCTGAGTTTTGCAAGGAGCAGTCGATTGACAGACTGTCAGTCAATCGACTGCTCCACTGTTAAAGCAGTTGATCTATTTCTTTCCCCACCTCCCATTCAAATGCGAGCAGAAATAATTAAAAAAAAGAGACGGAGAAGTGAGAAACAAACAAACAAATAAACAAACAAAAAAATAAAAAAAGGGGAAGAGAAAACAAGGAAAACAACACAACGAACAAGGAACCCTCTAGTTTGTGGCAAATTAACAACAGCGACCCAATTCTTTTGAAGCCCTTCGAGATTTGTTCATCTTTTACTCTTCGTCCCGTTTCTTAAGGTACTTCGCTTGAACTTGGTTGGGACCATAAATTGGTTAGTATTTGTTGTGTTTTGATTGTTTTATTAGAGAAATTGGTGGTTTTTGTTCTTCAATCAGCATCGAATCCCTTTCTTTGAAACCACGCCCACCAAGTGTTCGAGGAAATACCTCAATGAGCATTTTTGTTTGAAACTCCCTCGTTTTTCATTTGTGCCCATTCTTTTGGATTCCCAGAACCTTTCGACACAACCTTCATTTTTTTCCACGTTCACTTTCAAACCGTTTTCATGGCCGACTATTTCGATGATGATCTTCCCTATCCCAATATCGCCGACACCTATGGCGCCCCCTTCCCCATTTATTCTGAAGTCAAGGGGAAACTCTACCTCTCCTTACGGAGCTTCGCCGTTCCGCGCTTCATTAACCTCGAGCTTCTCAACGAGTGGATGACAAATGGGGACTACCATGGATTTGGGACTCGAATGCTCCAATATGTCGATGACTTGAGCGGTCGCCAATTCGCACGAGAGCACTAACCTCACCCAAGACGAGGTATATGTGCTTTGGTGTTTACACTGCGGGCATCAATTCAACATTTATCCCTTTCTCCATGCCGGGATTCTTAAAATTTGGATAATGAGTGGCGGAAGCATCGCTCGTGTAGGAATGGGGCCCATGATAACTTTCTATCCCGTCACTTCAAGTTCGATCCTGAGGCGGACAATTTGGAGAGGATCGAGCCGTTGGAGTTGGTTTGGAAGATGTCAGAGATACCGGCGAACCCCTGACGCCACCGCCACCGTAGCCACGAAGAAGAAGAAGAAGACGAATATGAACGACAGCACAATAAAGGCGTCGAGGCCAACGAATCCTTGAACACTGGTTCGGGCACGCATTTTGGGGCAAGCACAAGCCACGCGGCAATCCCGCATCAAGAAGGAGGCCCGAGCACCAGCTCAGGTCACAACATGAGTTGGAGCGAGTTCCAACGGAAGTGTTTGCACATTTCGATTGGCTCGACGCGGGTCAAGAAAGGACCGACTGGGCACACCGCGCCCTCCATAGACGCCTCTTGTTGATCGAGAGTCGATTGCAACGAGACAAGGACGAAGAGGATAAAGAAGACGATGGAGAGAACAAGGAAGACGAAGAGGTTGAGGACGCAAACCTCAACCCCTAAAGTAGGAGACGTCACTAATTCTCCTAAAATATCCTGTTTAATTATATTAATAAGTATGTGTTTTGTTTTTGTCTATTGTTCAATTATGTTCTTTTATTTCTCATCACAACTCTTAAATTTCAAAAAAATTATATATATATATATATATATATATATATATATATATATATATATATATATATATATATATATATATATATATATATATATATATATATATATATATATATATATATATATATATATATATATAAACTTTTGTATATAGTGTGCTTATGTTTCATATTTCTCTCTTATTCCTCCTTCCTTAAAAATAAATAAAATATACATATATACATATATATATATTAATAATAAATAAAATAAAAAATAAAATAAAAAAATCGGAAAAGAAAATCCAAACAATATAAAATTTTCAAAAACTCAAAAAGATTTTCACTTATTGTAAATAGTTTGATTTTGCAACCCCCCGTTTGTTGATTTCATGTAGATCGCTTGTCTCGACTCCCAGAGAGGATTTATGCACGGCCTCGTCATCACAATCTCGGAAATAGGGGCATTTTCCTTTCCTTTACACTTTTTACCATTTTTCTAGCTTAATTTGCAATGAGGACATTGATAATTTTTAAGTGTGGGGTGGTTAGAGTTCGCCTTAGGTTTTTAAGATTGTTTGTATGCTTGATTGTGATAATTCGAGAATTATGTGTGTTATATTGCTTGGAACCTTGGCGAAGTGACGCGGTTTTGATGATTTGATTAAGAAGTTTAGAATTTAGATCGGATTTAGTGTACTTAGGTAATTTGATATGTTGGAAACTTTGTTTGGGTTTAGCTTCGTATTATCCTTGAGCTCAATTTAGAACTAGTGCCTCAACTATCCTCATCATCGAACATTCTCTATAGGGTTCTTGTTTTGTATTTTGGAGTCGTCAATTGCTCCATGTGCTCGATCAAAAATATGTGTAAGTTGCTAGTAGCAACACGTGATCGGAGCCTTTGTAACCTCTTTGTATTATATATATAAAAAAGAATGAAAGAAAAAAATGATGAATAAGGAAGGATACGTTATAAATCATTAAAGTTATTACGTAATAAATGTGCAACCCTTTTGCACGTTTCTTTTTTTTTTCCTTTTTAGATTATGTTTGTCATAGAGAGTCATAGATGATTGAGACTAGTAGGGAGCTGATTAACGGTTCGACCGTGGATAGACCTTAGCCGGGGCAAGGACGAGGGGACCGAATTGAAGGGTTACCTAGTACTTTGAGGTTCCGGGAGTTGATCTAAACTTTCCTTGTCAACACATCTTTGTCGTCGTTTTTGATCAAGCTAATGAGCATTGAAGCATGCGACGTCTCGAATTAGGTTTTTGTGCATTAGTTTATGATAATCCAGGGGTAGTTTCATAATTCTAGATTAGATTTGCTTGAAGACGAGCAATCATTCTAAGTGTGGGGTGGTTGATTTGCACATTTTTATACGTGTTTTTGTTAACTTTTTGTGTCATGTTTGCATGTGTTTTGCTTGCATTTATGGGTGCGAGGAGTCGATTTGGGATATTTTGTTAGTTTTAGGTTTTTGTAGTATTTGCGCGGTTTTTATTATGTTTTTGTAGTTTTTCACTCGTTTTTATATTTTTGGTCGTAGAATGACCATGCGGAACCCGTGCACGTTTTGGGGAATTCCATTCGACTCGCTATGGAATGGAAAAGTGAAGATAAGCAAGGGAACATAGAGCGAACAAGGAACGACAACCGGTGGATGGCTGGAAAGGAAAATGAGAAAACCAAGCCGGGAGCAGCCATGCCAGTCGATCGGCTACTAGTCTAGTCGATCGACTGACCCAGCACAAATCGACTACTCAGCAGGAAGTTTGGCCATTTGTGGATGAAGCAGTCGATCGATAGGTTTCAGTCGATCGACTGAGTCACAGAAAGTTTCGTAATTTTTTGCCTATTTTGACATTTTTACCCCTACGACATGATATATATATCTTAGCCCTTTCACCACCAACCTTATCCTTCCTTGGTTGATTTTTGAACTCCTTCAATATCTTCCAAGCTTTTACTATTCCATTTATTTAAAACCCTAGATTATAATCCTTTGTTTAGTCTAGTTTAGTTTTAGTTAGTTTTTCTTAGCAAGTGTTGGAGAGGGTGACACCTCCTTCATTTGTGGTTCTTGTTTTGTTGAAGATTTGATTTATCCTTTGAAGTTTGTAGCTAACTTGAAACTTTTGTGTTAAATGCAAAATTGGTAGTAATCTTTCTCTTTTATGTTGTGTGTTATTCTTGTGTTGTTTCAATTGCTTTTGTGTTGGTTGGTCAATTTTCGTAGTTCATGCTGTTTTTCATTGCATTCCAAGCTCTCAACTTAATGTTCTAGATTTTTAAACTTCTTCGTGCATAAAACTCCATTGAAGCCCTCTTTGAAGATTCTTACTCCTTTTGTCTAAAAAAACATTTAGTGTTTGAAAGACATAAGGGGCTTTCCTCTAAATCTAACTTCTTTACATTTAATGCTCTTTGACTCCTTGCATTTCAAAGATTTGTTTTCCCTCCATTTTACCCTTTTAAACTGAAAGCTTTCTTTAATCTAGTAGTTTTAATTTACTTAAGGTTTTTAATTAGTGTTTAATTAATTCGCTCGAAATTAGTCTTTTTTAAGCAAGCTTTAATTATTCATTCCCCTTTGCTTTAATTAGTGTTTTCAAGTTTTCATATCAATTCAAGCTTTAGTATTAAAAACTGAAACCCAAAACAAATGACTATTGCTTTCATAAAGTAGACTAGGTCAATCGAGATTAACAAGAAATTAAGTAAAAACACTGATTGCCAATAATATCTATCCTCGAGAGACACGACTCGGAAATAACTCACCGCTCTACAATCGACTCCGTACTATTGCGGAGATGATTTTTAAACTAAAGTTTTAAGAATTCTTCGATTAGCTGCTATATGCTAACTCCATCAATGTGACCTTTCTTGTGTTACAACTGCCCAGTGTTCCAGTCATTTTTTGGCGAGCTACCAGTCGTGGTGGGTGTTCTAATTTAAATTCCTCTAATTGAGTTACCCCCTCCTAAAGCTTCTTCAAGTACTTTTTCATACGCTCCTCTCTTGCCTCAAAAGACCCGTCATACTGGCGAGCTACCATCTGTGAGTCAGTGTACGGCTTAATTCTTTGTGCTCCCATGTCGCTGGCCATTTTAATACCTTGCAGTAATGCTTCATACTCAACTTCATTATTAGAGGCCTTGAATCCCAACTTGATCCCAAAATCAAGATTATTCACTTCTGGAGTATTCAAAGTAATTCCAGTCCTGGCTCGCGACTTCATAGTCGATCCATCTGTATGTAACAACCACACATTTTGTTCAGCTTCGTTCCCTGTCAAACGCACCATCTATTGTAAGAAATCCGCTAACACTTGAGATTTAATCAACATTCGCCGTTCATACACCACATCGTACTCGTTGAGTTCAACAGCCCACTTCACCAATTGCCCATATACATTTGGATTACTCAAAATCTGCTTAAGAGCTAAATTAGTATGTACCTTAACCTTGTGTCCAAAAAAATAAGGTCGGAGCTTTCTTGCCATGTAGATCAATGAAAATCTACCTTTCTCCAGCTCTGAAGAGTTCATCTCAGCTCCCCTAATGAAGGCGGACAGAATTCTCCACCTCCCTCATCCTTTTGGAACTAAGTATCCCTTCTTGCCCTTCGTCACTTCTTAGTACCTCTTCTTTCCCTTCGTCACTTCTTGCTCGCTTCCCTTCACTCATCCCTTTTCTCACAGTCATCTGGTAACAAGATCGGGCGACCTGTTGCTCTGGTATTATTTCGCCCACCTTGTCTCCTACTAGATATTTTATTCTTATGTGGTAGGTGGAAGTAACCGCTTGGAATTCGTCAAGAGCTGGCCGCTCCAATATAACATTGAACGATAAATTCCCTTTGATGACCAAAAACTTCAACTCCTTCTTTACCCGTAGCTCGCCTTTTCCCCATGCTACCGGAAGTACTATCTCTCCTTCAGTGATAACCTGCGCGCCATTAAAAGCGTAAATGGGTGTTTTTACAGGTCGTACCTTTATCTTCAAGTGCATATGATCCATGCACTCCCGGTAGATGATATTAACCGAGCTCTCATTATCCATAGACACACGTCCGACTTCATATCCTGCCACCTCAGCCTCAATCACGAGTGCGTCGTTATGTTCCACCTGCAAACCACGTTGCTCTTCTGGATTGAAAGAAACTACTGGTCTTGATACTCGGGGTCGCCTGTTAATGGAAGTGACATCACATGGTCCCGGACGGGCTGCCTTCACGTTTCTTTTTTCATGCATTATTCTCCATCTGTTGGCCCACTAGATATCATGTTTATTCTCCCCCTATTATTTCCCATGGTTCTTCCTCGTTCGGTCCGCTCTTACCCCTCCTGTCGTGGTTGTTCCTCCGCCTAAAAAAGCAATTTTCCCTAATATTAAACAAGCACCATCAAAACATTAGACAAGCATTGCTAGAAATAGAAGTTTGCCATATTAGTACTTAGTTGATATTACCGTAATATATATAAAAAACAACTGTGATAAAAAATAAAAGAAAGTATTATCAGATAAAAAAATGTGCACCATGACAAAGTATAAAAAAGCACCTCCAACGTTGTAAGAAAAACACTGCAACTCATATTATTTTTGCAAAACAAACATATACCAAAAGGATAAACTCCAAAACAACATAGAATCTTGAAAGAATGTACAATCATATATATTCAATACAGTAAATTCAAATCTCGTTATTTGAGCAACATGATCAATTCTCTATTTTCATATATGCACCTAGTTACTACTCACCTTCTCACCCTCCTGGTCGGAATACACATGGTTGATGGTAACAGTCCATAAAGGAACCTTAAAGTCAAACTCACAATTGACGATGTAAACTTATACTTGATGTGACCAAAAAAATTAGTTCACCAAGAAAAGAAAGTAATGACCTGAAATATATATTAGGCGTCTTGATAGCCTTCCAGAAAGCTCCTTGCGACTTGATCAACCTGCTAAACAAAACCCAAGCCAATCAGCAGACAGCCTCGACGTAGGCCCTCCGATGCTTAAGTCAGATGTTGTTCGAGAGAGATATGCGAGAGCCCAAAACGTAGGATATAAAATTAACTTATAGAGAAAAGTGAGGCCTGAGTCCTCTTTATATAGATAAGAGACGTGTTACCAATCTAGGGTTGTCGTCTCCTATTAAAATTATAATGCCATAAAGAGTGACCAAATTAGAATTAGAATCTCTCTTGTATGCTAAGTTACCATAGATATTAGAACTCTCGTTAAATTATCATAATAACCATGGGCCAAAACCATGTCCATGCTCTTAGTGTGCCGGGACCCCATATCATAATTCATATCTGCCCATCAGGGCCCAAGATAGTGTTAACCATAAGACACAACTCTCCATATCAAGTTGTTATAATACCGTCTACCTGATAAGAGTCCGTCACCCTCACATAAGAGCTCGCCACTCCTACCCGAGAGCTCGCCACTCCCAAAACAGCTCGCCCCCCTTATAAAAAGATTACTCCTAAAAGGAAGATCGTCTCATAAATCATACAAAATATGCATATTACCAATTTTAATATTTGATATCGTATTAATCCCCTGAAAAAGCTTAACGATAGGATCACACACCAGCATATATTAAGAAAAACCATCAGTTCAACATCAGATTGTAAAAACAAACTATTAATGATTGTTATACATGAAAACAAACAATAAACCACAACCAAATAAAAAATACTGCTCTTCTAGTTCAATCCAAGTCAAAATCCTCCAAATTTATCTTTCTATGCCGCAGCCCTAGGCAGGTGTTACTAATTCCGTAATCTACGGTACCAAGCATGGCTAAATAAATATAAAGTCAAACAAGTACAACATCAAACACCTACAAAACAAATTATTCTCAATAAGAATACCAAAACTCGAAGCATACCAAACCCCACCCACAACTAGTTCGACTGCAGCAAAAAGAGCTGAATTAATAAATATCGAATCACTGAGTAATAGAAAGTAGATTATAGCTTAACAGTAACATAGGGTTAATTACCTCGACTGCTGGTCTTATTAGTTGTCACAGGATAGAGCATATTAATTCCTCACAGTTGTATTATTAGAGTATCTCCAACGCAACAATGTTGAAGGTGAAAAAATTGACACATGAAATAAGAATAATTATGTGGCACATTAAAATAATTATGTGGCACATTAAATGCTTGACATTGTCAAGAGCAATGTTAAATTCTAGACATTACTCTTGACAATATCTACAATTAATTTAAATTTATCATCCAATCATTTTATTTATCTCTCTTTGTTTTTTCTAAAATAAATAAAATAAATTATCACATATATATAACATTAAAATTGATGCATTGGAGAACTTTTTTTAAAAAATGTCAATGTCATTTGCCACATATGATCAATTAACACTATTGCATTGGAGATTCTCTTAGTAAGATATCTAGATTGTTCCACATCTTCTATATATAGACCACATTCGTAGTTGTTGATAAATTTTTTTATTTTTAATCTACTATATTGGCTACATTTCTGAAAATATACGTGATGTTGGTCATTGTAAAACTATGTTTGTTAAGTTGACCAATTCATAAAAAAAAGGTCCAAAAAAATTCGATCGGGCATTTTTGCTGACGTTGCGTGATTCGATACTTTCTTATTATTTTTCTTTAATTTTAATCATTAAGTTGAAGAACAATAAATGGGAGCAAATTCATTTTGGTCCATTATATTAACCATATTTCAGAAAAAACACTTGACAGTGACCATTCTCAAACCACGTCTACTAAGTTGATCAATTGATCAAAAAAGGTTGAAAAAGAGTCCAATCGGTTTTTTTTGTGATGCGGTATTATTCTATATTTTCTTTTCAATTTTCTATAATTATAAAAATTAAATTAAAGATAAACACTTGTTTTTCTCTCTGTTTTCTTTTTCAGTTTTTCTTTTATATTTTCGTTAATCTAACTAATAAGATTTTAATAAATAAAGAATTAATATATATTACTTATAAATATAAAAACTTAATATGTATAATAAATATAGAAATTCAATAATCATTTATAAGATTTTCTCTTATAAATTTATATATGTATATTTTATAATTCTTTAAGATTCATTTTATATAATTATATTTATCTTTGAGTTTATTGATTTTTTATTAATTAAAATTTTTATAATAAAAAAATATATAAGTTATTATATCCATTTTATAATTTTTTAAGATTTATTTTATGTTTATATATTTTATCACTGATTTTTTTATTTTTTATTAATTAAGATTTTATTAATTTGATTAAAAGAAAATAAAATGAAGTCAAAACAGGTTATTGTCATCAATTTAATATTTATTAAATAAAAATTATAAAATAGTATAGAATCATGCCGCGTTAGAAAAAAAAAACCGGATCAAGCTTTTTTGGACCTTTTTTGATGAACTGGTTAACTTAGCAGATATGATATGATGATGGCCAATTTCACGTACCTTTTTTGGAATGTAGCCAATATAATGGACCGAAATGAAAATTTTTCAATTTTTTTGGTTTTTAATATAATATTTAAAATTAAAGAAAAATAATAAGAAAGTATTGAATCAAGTTACGTCAGCAAAAAATCCCGATCGGGCTTTTTTTGGACTTTTATTGATAAATTAGTCAACTTAGCAGATGTTGTTTGATGATGGCCAATATCATATCTCTCTTCTGGAATGTGGTCAATATAGTGGACCAAAAATATAAAGTTTCTTAATTGTTCACATCAATCCAAAATACAATGTTCATCTGAAACATTCTTCTGCATGTATTTTGTCCTATTCAATAGTAAGGACATGATCCCTAGATTTATCATGGTATCAGAGTGGGATTAAAACCCTAGCTCTGATCCACCTTTGTCTCTCAAGTCGCCATCATGGCGGAGAATACACCAACCCCCTTTATACCAATCATTCAATTTTTCAGATTTAATCTGGTCGACTCCACAACCAACTGATTACTGTGAAACCGACTGATGAAAACTTTCTTATATTGATGATTCAAGTTCTAATCACGGTCACATATATGGTCTGGAAGGATTTATTGATAGAATGACCTCTCAACCAGTCAAAATGATCCCGACAGAAGAAGAGGGATCGATGCAAAAAAACTCCTGAAATTATTCTCGGCAAAGACAAGACCAATTATTAGCATCATGACTCTTATCCTCTTTATCTGGGTCTTTTCTTATCTCTATGGTTGTCTAATTTTATCCTTTAGTAAATGGAAAACTCTAGTTTTAATTTTATTCTAGTCAAACCACAACCAGGAAGATGCAGTATAAGATACAACTTCAAAATCTTGAGAAGAAAAGTTAAGTATGGGGGAATATATTAAGAAAATGAAGGCTTGTTGTGATGCACTTGCTAGTATAGGATCCAAGATGAAGGAATTAGATCAGGTGATGTATGTTTTAGGTGAACTGGGCTGTGAATACGATGTATTAGCGATTACTATAATTGCTAAAGGTGAGGATTTTAGTCTCAATGATGTTACATCACATCTTATTAGATATAAAAATAGTATGGAGTCTACTACTTAGAACGTCAATGATGTGTCTTTACCCTTTACCTAATTCTAATGTTGCTTATCAAAGAGATAGAGGAAATCAATCAGCAAGAGGAAGAGGTAATCAATCCTTCAGAAGTAGGGGAGGAAAAAACTCCTCGGGAAATAGGCTACAGTGCTAGATATGTGGGTATAACAATCAAACTGCTGATAAGTGTTAATACAAGTTCAACTCAGAGTTTGTTCCCAAGAAAACTTAGGAATCAATCTCTGAATCCTCCAATAACAAATATAATGGATTCAGTGAGAACTTTGCCTCTGCCATGTTCACTTCAGTTGATCAAGACTCTCAAGCAAGCTGGTTCCCAGATTTAGAAGCAACTCACCATGTGACAAATGATTACTCTAATTTTAATTTAGCCTAAGCATATGGAGGTTCCAACAAACTGCAAGTAGGATATGAAGCTGGACTTGATATAACACATGTTGATAAGACTCTTGTCACCCCTCACACAAATACCACAAACAACACTCACTACACAAATTTACACTGGACAAACTCCTACTTGTTCCTAAAATTGCCAGGAATCTAATTAGTGTAGCTCAGTTGGCCAGGGATAATAATGTTATTTATTCTTCTGCCCTCTCTCTTGTGTTAGGATCAAGCCATAGACAAGTTCCTTCAAACAGGGAATCTTAAGGATGGCATGTACCAGTTCAATCTCAATGACCACTTCACCTCAGTAAATTATCTCAGACTTCAGCCAAAATAGCAACTTTCGTGTTTCTTGTTTTCAAATAAAACTGATGTCTCTCCTCCTACTTCACAGATAGATCCTTTCAGTAGTTGTTATTCCTTCGTTTCCAGTTTAAAGTTGTGGCATAGGAGATGGGGACATCCCTCTTTAGATGTTACCAAAAGAGCTCTAATTTGTGATGATCTTGCTCAAGCCAAGACTTATAAATTACCTTTCAATTCTTGTGAGAATAACATGCACCATTGAAAATCATTCACGCAGACCTCTGGGGTCATTCTCCTACCACTTCTATAAGTGGAAGCAAGCATTATGTTACCTTCATTGATAATTATACTAAGTTTTTTCTGGATATACTTTCTCAAATCTAAGTCAAATACATACAAATCCTATGTCCACTTCAAAAAATAGAATAAGAACTAATTTAACCTCAGAATTAAGGTGGTTTAGAGTGATGGGGGAACTAAATTCAAAACCCTCTTAAAAGTTTTCTATGACAGTGGGATAATCCATAAGATTGCTTGCCCATACACTCCTCAGAATAATGGAACTGCTGAGACAAAACATAGACATGTTCCTTAAGCATGATGTGACATTCACACATTCCTCAATACTATTGGGATGATGCCTTTTCTACTGATGTTCACTTGATTAATAGAAAACCAAATAAAACCATCAAATAGAAAAGCTCTTACCAATTTTTGCATAACCAAGTGCCAAATTACTCTCATCTTGGAGTTTTTGGATGTAAAATCTTTTCCTACACTAGATCCTACAACAAAGATAAACTGGATCAAAGAGGACAACCTGAAACCTTTCTTAGCTATAGTAATGCTTTCAAGGGACACAAAATAATTCTTTCTTCATGGAAAATCATCTACATCAAACATGTGGTGTTCAAAGAAGATATTTTTCCTTTTAGATCCATTTCAAGGAAAGGAAAGGAACATGATACTCAATAAACCTCAATTCCCTTTTCCATCCTCCCTACTCTTAATCTTTCTGAGATTATGCCAATACAATCATCTCCTACATCTTCTGATGCTTTTTCCAAAAATATGTGTATGTACACACACACACACACGAGATAGAAATTATACTTATTTTATAAACATAATACTTTACACACAAATATAATGTTGATATTATTTTAATTTGCTCAAAATTATAAGATTTTTCTATTTTGCAGTGTAGATGGAATATTCTATCAAAAATAAACTTTAGGGGGCAATGTCGAAAATTCTTGTACATCGGGAGGAAAAGTGGAACAAAAAGATATTTCAGTGGGCAATGTGCAAAAAACATATAAATTGGGGGCAAAAAATAACTTTCCCAAACAAGTATAAATACTTTTTATCCAATGAAGAAACAAAATACATGTTTAATAGGGTTCACGTTTTCATTTGTTTGGGTATAGGGAAAAAAAAGAGTTACAATATAAGTGTAGTATGGTTCACTTTTTCATTATTTAGGGTATACATACTAATACGTCAAATATATGGGTCAAATAATGCTTTAATAATGTAATTTTATGCCCTTAATTGTGTTTCACTTCAATATATTCATACCTATCTGTTTATTTGGATAATGTGCTCTAATGTGATGTTTTATGTTTAATTTGCAATATTTTGGGACATTTTTGCAGCTGGAGGAAGAAGCATCGGACTGTTGAACTATTTCAAACCATACATGTATTAGGCCTCCCCATACCAGTCAAGTTATTGTAGTGATTGACCCAATCTTATTAACAAAGCTCATTATTAGGCACAAATGTGTTATTTAGCTAAAAATAAGACTCCAGCGTCACTTTGATGACATACATATAGAAGGGCAGCGTAAGTTTTGGTAGATTGGAGGGTAGCTGCAAGGGTTGACTTGGAGGAAGGGAGCAACCTAGGGACGCGACTTGAAAAGAGCAGCAAACAAGCGACGTTCGATATATATTTTTATTCCTTTTCTTTATCTTTATATATACTCATGACTATGTTTATGTTCATTAACAATATGCACGGTTAGACTATTTATCCCCGGTTTTGGAGATGTTGAACCCTATTACTTTATTATATTTTAATTAATTGTCATGGCCATTTTTACTATTTTCATGGAGTTGTATGTGTTATTCTATTTATTTAATCATGATTTTTTTTCTAACTTGATAACCTAAACTAGTTTTTACATGTTTATCACTAGAATCGAACATTCAATCCATATTTTTTGTCGTGTTTAATTCATTCGTATCAACTAATATTTGCATTATTAGGGATAACATAAACTAATTTAAATAAATCAAAACTTATGAGTTTTACTGATTTTTTACCAATTGGAGATTCCTGAGTTCAAAGATTAACCGGATAATCCTAAATTGAACTAAAGAATCCAAATTAAATTTTTTCTGAATTTTTTGCAATTTTTTAACGTCTTCTCCCGATTTTGGGATAAGACTGCGGTCAGATCCCCTCTCCGGTCTCGGGCAGGCGAGCGCCTGACAACTTCTAAAAATTGGTCTCTGATGTTTTCAAACGGTTTGCCGACTCTGTTCGTCACCGTTTGCATCATCAATTCCACCCGAATTGAGCTGAATTTGGTTTTTAGGTATTTGCAGGTTGCTGCAAAATTTCCGAGAAGCTATGTGTCCTCCTCCGGCATTGGAAACTGCTAATAATGGAGATATAACTCAAAAAACTTCCCTTGCATCTTCTCCTTTATTTACAGAGGCTCCTGCACCTTCTTACTCAGTGGTGATTCAAAAATCAATTTCTGCCCACCAGATGTTTGATGAAAATACTATGGAACCGTTAGCTGTGTTAACACAGAAAGAGGGGATCGATTTGTTGACTTTCTCTGAACAGGTGACTGAAAAACTTGCTGCGCCGCTTCGGTGGGCCTTGGTTGGAAAGTTCTCTCATGCAATTCCATCCCCGCAAGCTATCGGAGCTTTTTTTGGTAGTTTGAAGTTGGAGGGTGGTTATGATGTCAAGATGCTCAACCAAAGGCAATTATTAATTATTCTGAAAGCTGAATTAGATTATTTTAAGTTGTGGTTGAAGCCAATTTGGCAAGTTGAGAGTTGTCCAATGAGGGTGTTCAAGTGGACTCCCAGGTTTAATGTTCGAGCTGAATCATCTGTGGTGCCTGTGTGGATTAGACTTCCTGGTCTTCCAGCTCACTTGTATGATAAGGCTGCTTTGTTTCAAATTGCAGGCATAATTGGTAAGCCACTTCAATCTGATAATGGCACAACCTTGAAGAGTAGAGCTAGTTTTGATAGGGTGTGTGTTGAATTGGATTTGGTTGTCCCTCTGAAATATATGATTTTGTTGGGAACTAATGGTGAAGAAATTACTCAAAATTATTTCTGAAGATTTGTCTAAGTTCTGTGTGGATTGTAGACACTTAGGTCGTGAAAAAGAATCCTGTTATATCAATGATAGTGTGCCCAAGACTATAGTAAATGAGAATAAAAAGGATAATGTTGGTGAAAAAGAAAAGCAGCCTACTAATGAGGGTAACAAAAACAATAACAAGGGCAAAGCTGTTCTGTCTGAAGTCTGGATAGAGAAAAAGAGCTCTAAAATTCAGAAAGGGGATAATCCTGGTGCTAAAGGTATTGTGAGTGGTTCTCCTGTGAAAAATAAAATTTGTGACAATAATGATAGTACCAACAGGTTCTTTGTCCTTTCTGAGTATATTTAAGGTGTTAGTGTGGATCAAGGATCAAATGTCTCTTCTACTTCCTATTCTATGCCTACTGAGTCTGTTTCAGGTCCAAAAAAATCTTCAGCACCTGTTCAGGATGTTATTGTCAAGGACTCTGAAGTCAACTTAGTGGTCAAGTCACTAATTCCAAAAGTCAACCCTCTGGTCAAAGTTTCAACCTCTAGTGATAAGGGTCAACTGAAAGAGGATCAGGTGACATGTTTGAACGAGAAAGAGGTTCATATCACTCCAAATGATCCTCAATTGAGCTCTGGAAATTTAAATTAAGAGGTCGACTGCCAAGTCAACAAAACTGCCTTTGAAGTCAACACTGCAGTCAACATTACAGTTGATAAGGAAATTAGGAGTTCTGTGGCACTAAATCATGCAATTGAGGATGCATCCAAGTCCAAAATTACTGCAGGCAACTTTCATGAGCCTTTGATTTCTGTGGATAATGAGATTCCCAAAGTCAACCAAAAAGTCAACAATTCCAAGGAATCCACTCTGAACTTATCTAAGCCTGTTCCTACATCCAATTCAGGAGTCTCTCTCTCTCCTGATGAAGCTACCCACACTGTTATCATTGGGACTTTGGGTGTTCAAGTTGCTGAGGGCTCTAAACTGATTACTCCCCCTCTCCAAAARTGCATCATTYAAGAAGAACCTGCTGATCTTAAGGAACAGGCCTTGCACAGAAGGGTTAAATCAGTTGAACCTGTGATGATTGAGCCTACTCCACCTCTTGTACCTGTACCTCAACCATCCAAAAATAAAAAGAACAATAAGGCTGAAAAAGATACGGCTACCAGAGCTGCTAGTCACAAATGATCACACAAGCTTTAATCTGGAATGATAGGGGAATTGCCAACTCTCCTACTCAAAGGCATCTATATCAGCTGTGTAAACAACATAAAATCAAGATTCTGGTAATTCTTGAACCTATGGTGGAACTCAACCTGACTTTTTTGTAGAAGACTAGGGTTTATTTCTGCTGAGTCCAATCTTAATATCAAAATTCTGTTTTTTGTGGCTGAAACCTCAATATTCAAGTCCTTCAAGACCATAATCAATTTTTAAATTGTCAAATTACTTCCAATCTTAGCCTAGGCCTCTCTTAGTCACTGGAATTTATGCAGGTCATACTAGAATGGTTAGGCAAATTTTGTGGGATCAACTTATTGATATTTATGTTGCTTCTTCTGGCTGTCCTTGGTTAATTGGGGGGGATTTTAATTCACCTTTACATATTGAGGATGTTTATGGGGTATTTCTAGTAGGGTTGATCACATGCTTGATTTTTCTGAAATGGTGTCTGTTTCTGGTATCATTGATGGGGGGTATGTGGGTGATCCTTTTACCTGGTGTAGACAACAACTCAAATAGAGGTTGGATAGGATTTTCTATTCTTCTGAATGAGCTTCCTTATTACCTATTAACTTTGTTCATCATTTGCCCAGAGTTTGGTCTTATCATGCTCCTCTTTTGATTAAATTTGGGCCTAGGCTAGGAGTCAACCCCCTTACAAGTTTCAGATCATGTGGTCCCACCATCATGCTTTTCTGGAACTTGTGAGTAAGAGTTGGCATCCTAAAACTGTGGAAACTGTGATGGTTAACCTACACATAAAACTAACCAGACTTTCAAAAACCCTTCAATGGTGGAATCACAATGTCTTTGGCAATGTCTTAGTTTGGTAAGAAATGCTGAGAGAGCAGTTGCACAAGCACAGAGTGATTGGGATTTTGATGGATCTGATAGAAATTTGATTTACCTCAAAAAATGTGTGGCTGATCTTACCTTTACTGAGAAATGTGAGGAAACATTCTGGAAAAAAAAAGATGATGTGAGATGGTTAACTGAGGGTCAGAGGAACACTAGATTTTTTCACTCCTTTGTTCAAAAGAAAATAAGTAGAGCTAAAATTCATTCTATTTCTGATAATGGAAACCTTCTTTATGAGATAGAGGACATCAAAAAATCTGGGGTCATATTGTTTGAAAAATTGTATTCCAATAATCATATATGTGGGGATTTTAGTGTTATTGAAGGTATGGAGTCTCTCCCCTCAGATTTTGATTTTCCTAAACTTTGTGCTAATCCTTCTAGAGAGGACATTAAGGAGGCTATGTTTGATATGAGGGGGGATAGTGTAGCTGGCCCTGATGGATTTCCTGCTTCTTTTTTCCACATTTGTTGGGATATTGTTCTGGAAGATGTTATTGAGGTTGTGCTTGATTTTGTTGATGGAATTAAAATGCCTCCTAGTTTCACTGCTACTACTATCATCCTATTACCTAAAGTCCCTAATCGTACTGTTTGGAGTGAGTTCAGACCTATTAGCCTTTGCAATGTCACTAATAAACTCATTTCCAAAATCCTAAATAACAGACTTGCTCCTCTTTTGCCTCTACTAATTACTCCTAATCAGAGTGGTTTTGTTAAGGATAGATGGATTAGGGAAAATACTTTGATAGGCCAAGAGATGCTTCATTCTATTGATGTTCCCAGAACCAATGCCAACATTGCCCTCAAACTTGATATGGCTAAAGCTTATGATAGGGTTCAGTGGCCTTTTCTTTACCATATTCTGTCCATTATGGGGTTTCCAAATAAATGGATAGGTTTCATTGCCAATTGTGTTGAAAATTGCAGGTTTTATGTGCTTATTAATGGTGAACCTTTTCCTCCTTTCAAATCCTCTAGAGATCTTAGGCAAGGTGATCCTTTATCTCCTACTCCTTTTGTCCTTGCTGCTGAATTTCTCTCCAGAGGGTTGAATAATTTGTTCTTTGATCATCCTAACATGTATTATCACTGTGGGAAGGTTTCTCCTGTTACTCATCTTTCTTATGCAGGTGATATAATCATTTTTACCAATGGGAGGGAAAAAGTCTTGAAATGGTTAATGGGGTTTCTTAGTTCTTATGCTTCTATTTCTGGTCAGGCCATCAATCATTCCAAAAGTACCTTCATCATTAGCCAAAAATGCAAACCTCAAATTATTTCCAAAATCCAAACCATCACTGGCTTCAGTCCTGCTCACATGCCTATTACATATCTTGGTGCCCCCTTGTACAAAGGTATGCTCAAGAAAGCACTTTTCACTTCCCTTATCCAGAAATTTCAGGGCAAAGTTTTAGGTTGGGCTAATAGATTGTTATCTAATGTGGGTAGGCTCCTTCTTATCAAAAGTGTGTTAGCTTCTCAAACAGTGCATTTTTTTCATGTTTTGAAACCCCCTGAAAATGCTATTCATCAATTGGAGCAAATCATGGGTTCTTTTTTCTGGGTTCTTATGGATCTAGGAAAACCACTCATTGGATTTCTTGGGATCAATTTTGTAGAACCACTGATGAGGGAGGGTTAGGTTTGAGAAAGCTATCTGATTGCATTCAAGCCTACTCCTTTAAACTTTGGTGGAGATTCCGAATGCAAAAATCACTTTGGGCCAATTTTCTGAGAGAAAGATATTGTGGTCATTTTTATCCTGGAAATACACACACTACTTTCCATAATAGTCCTTGTTGGATAATACTATGTAAAATCAGAGAAAAAGTCCAAAATTAGATTTTCTGGACTATTGGTAATGGCAATATCAGTTTCTGGCATGAGCATTAGGTGGGTGATGCTCCTTTGGCTAGTACAGTTCCTGGTGAACATGATAGAAAGGGAGATACAAAGTTCAACATGTTTTGGTCAGGTGGCTCTTGGGATTTTCAAAAGTTATGCACTGTGCTTCCTGTTCATATTGCTCATTTGATCTGTGTTGTGGCTATCAACCATGGTAAATGGATAAAATGATTTGGAAAGCTTCTTCAACTGGAATGTTCACCACTGATTCTGCTTGGAATTGTTTGGTTGAGCCACATGTTAAGCAAAGAATTTTTGGATATTTGTTGAATAAATATATCACTCCCACAATTTCTGTTTTCCTTTGGAGACTGGTGTAAGGGAGGATTTCTGTTGATTTAAAACTGCAACAAAGGGGGATACATATGGCTTCAAGGTGTTATTGTTGTGGCAATTGTGCAGGTAATCTTGAACCTCCAGCTTTTTAAGAATTTAAAACTGAAAGTTTAGAACATTTATTTTTTTAAAATGATGTTAGTTAAAAAATTTAGGATCATTTTGTAAATCTTTTAAAATTGGAGAAACCTCAGACACAAAATGTGAGATTACTTATACAATTTTGGGCCAATTCCTTCTCACATACACACACATTACACTTGAGTGTTATAGTGTCGTGTTTGGTTCTCTAGTTTATTTGGACAGCTCGTAATGATTCAAAGTATAGGGGTCTAAAATTGTAACGCCCCGATTTCACTTTAGTCGAAAACGGTTTTATATTTTTAAATAATTAAATGGAAAAATCTTGGCGTCACAATAAATGTCTAATTTTCACGATTTTAACATAAAAGATTTACGTATTTTCAAACGTTCAAGAAATTCGCAGCGGAAATAATCATAATGCAAATAACCAAGTTTTCAACAGTGGATAAAACGTAAAACAAGATTAAACCATGAAAATCCAATAACAAGAGTTTTCATTCCTCTCCTCGTTTCCCTTTCATTCGATATCTCCATTTGTACCTGAAAAAACACGTCGTTGATTTGGGATGAGCTCAACGTACTCAATAGTTACACTGACTTAACCAATGCAAAATCATACAACTCACAAATAGTACAATCGATCATAGAATTCATAGTTTTATCGTAGAAAATAAGTTGACTGCAGCTAAAACGCGCTGGGATATACCCGATGACCCTTTTCCCCGGTCACAGACACATTTGGTCTCTGGTTTTAATTCGTGGTTATAGCACGCCGGGATATACCCGATGACCCTTTTCCCCGGTCACAGACACATTTGGTCTACGGCTATATTAATTTTTTTTTGGAAATATAGAATCGCATGAAACACATAGCACATAAATTTGAGTACATAAAATTTAACATAGGTAAGTCAGTGGTCCCTACCTCGTAAAATATCGTGGAAAGTCGAGTGATATGCACGTAGTCGAAATCCTAAGTCCCCTTATTGCTCGTCACCTAATCAATTAGAATATATATATATATAATTAGTATTTTCATCTTTAAAATAATAATAATAATAATAATAATGATAGTAATAATATAAAATATAATGATAATAATAATAATAATAATATTATTAATAATAATAATATAATAGTAATAATAATTAAAAAGGCTGGAGTGCAGTTCTTAAAACATGATTTGGGGCTGGATAGGGGTTATTGGACCTCTGGGTTTCAATTGAAAAGGGTTAAGAAGCTGGGGGTCAATCTGCAAAATTGGAAAAAAGTTGTTGGAACAAAAGGGGATTCAGCTCTAAATCCCTAATTCCCGTCTGTTTTGTTCCTCCTTCTCCAGAAGTTCACAAAAATCGGCCCAGAGCCTCTTCCTCCTTCCTCGGCCGACGCGGTAGGCACCTGGCGACGGAAAATTTGGCAGCGGCGTTCCGGAAGTGTGGTGCGACGGCAAACTGCGGGGCGTCTCCGAGGCGCTAGCAATTTCTGTTTTCCTTTGGAGACTGGTGTAAGGGAGGATTTCTGTTGATTTAAAACTGCAACAAAGGGGGATACATATGGCTTCAAGGTGTTATTGTTGTGGCAATTGTGCAGGTAATCTTGAACCTCCAGCTTTTTAAGAATTTAAAACTGAAAGTTTAGAACATTTATTTTTTTAAAATGATGTTAGTTAAAAAATTTAGGATCATTTTGTAAATCTTTTAAAATTGGAGAAACCTCAGACACAAAATGTGAGATTACTTATACAATTTTGGGCCAATTCCTTCTCACATACACACACATTACACTTGAGTGTTATAGTGTCGTGTTTGGTTCTCTAGTTTATTTGGACAGCTCGTAATGATTCAAAGTATAGGGGTCTAAAATTGTAACGCCCCGATTTCACTTTAGTCGAAAACGGTTTTATATTTTTAAATAATTAAATGGAAAAATCTTGGCGTCACAATAAATGTCTAATTTTCACGATTTTAACATAAAAGATTTACGTATTTTCAAACGTTCAAGAAATTCGCAGCGGGAAATAATCATAATGCAAATAACCAAGTTTTCAACAGTGGATAAAACGTAAAACAAGATTAAAACCATGGAAAATCCAATAACAAGAGTTTTCATTCCTCTCCTCGTTTCCCTTTCATTCGATATCTCCATTTGTACCTGAAAAAACACGTCGTTGATTTGGGATGAGCTCAACGTACTCAATAGTTACACTGACTTAACCAATGCAAAATCATACAACTCACAAATAGTACAATCGATCATAGAATTCATAGTTTTATCGTAGAAAATAAGTTGACTGCAGCTAAAACGCGCTGGGATATACCCGATGACCCTTTTCCCCGGTCACAGACACATTTGGTCTCTGGTTTTAATTCGTGGTTATAGCACGCCGGGATATACCCGATGACCCTTTTCCCCGGTCACAGACACATTTGGTCTACGGCTATATTAATTTTTTTTTGGAAATATAGAATCGCATGAAACACATAGCACATAAATTTGAGTACATAAAATTTAACATAGGTAAGTCAGTGGTCCCTACCTCGTAAAAATATCGTGGAAAGTCGAGTGATATGCACGTAGTCGAAATCCTAAGTCCCCTTATTGCTCGTCACCTAATCAATTAGAATATATATATATATATAATTAGTATTTTCATCTTTAAAATAATAATAATAATAATAATAATGATAGTAATAATAATACAATTTGTATGATAATAATAATAATAATAATATTATTAATAATAATAATATAATAGTAATAATAATTAAAAAGGCTGGAGTGCAGTCTTAAAACATGATTTGGGGCTGGATAGGGGTTATTGGGACATCTGGGTTTCAATTGATAAGGGTTAAGAAGCTGGGGGTCAATCTGCAAAATTGGAAAAAGTTGTTGGAACAAAAGGGGATTCAGCTCTAAATCCCTAATTCCCGTCTGTTTTGTTCCTCCTTCTCCAGAAGTTCACAAAAATCGGCCCAGAGCCTCTTCCTCCTTCCCTCGGCCGACGGCGGTAGGCACCTGGCGACGGAAAATTTGGCAGCGGCGTTCCGGAAGTGTGGTGCGACGGCAACTGCGGGGCGTCTCCGAGGCGCTAGCGTTTTTCTTCCCCAAGGCCGCGAATGGACGACGGCGAATAGCGGTGTTGAACGGCGCGGGCTTCCGGTGGTGTTGGGGCCTCCGGTGGCTGGGCTTGATGTGGGGCTGTGGGGTTTGTTGTCGACGGCAGTCGGGTTTGGGTTGACGTGGGTTGAAACGGGTCGTGGCGGTGGCGACGATGATGTTGAATATGGATTTCGGTCAATGGTTGGGATTCGTGGCCGGAATGGTTGGCGACGTTTGGTGTCGTTGTTTGGTTTGGAATGGTGGCCGAGTCGGCAGGTGGTTGGGCTGGTTCGGTTGGCGATGATGGGGCTCGGCGACTGGTTGGGTTTGTGGGTTTCGGGTCGGTTTTGCCGTGGTGGTTTGCAGGTGGTGGGTGATGTCGAAAACGTGGGCTGCTGGGGGCTTGTCGGATGGAGATTCGGATGGGTTTGCCATGGGGTTTGGGTTGGTTTCGGGCCGCGGCTGGGAGAACGGCGGTCTCCGACTCAAGAAGGCGACTGGTCGTGGTGGGGTTCGGACGTCGTTTTGGTTGGTTCGGGCCTGGAAGGCAGCACGACGACGAGTTGCAGTTCGTTTGGGGCCACGACTTGGAAACGGTGGTCGTGGTTTGTGGTCGTCGGGCTGGAAGGTGGCTATGGCTGTTGTCTCGGCTGGTTCTCGTGGGTGGTTTGTCGGGATGTGTTCGGGTTTTGGCGAGTTGTTCGGGTTGTTGTCGAGGTTGTTCGGGTTGCTGGTGGATCGATTGGATGTCTGGTTTGGTGTCGGCGACTAACGATCAGGTCGTCGAGGCTTAACAGTGGCGACTTTGAGAATTTGGCAGGGTTGATTAGAAATCGGCAACCGATCAGTTGCGATGGTTGCCGGATATTTGGATTTAGATAAAAATTAAAAAAAAAAAATAAAGAAAGATTTTACCTGTTTGCTTGCGGCTGATTTGCAGAGAAGAAAAAAAAAGGCAAAAGACTGGAGAGTTTTGAAAGCGGCTGAAGGAAAAAGAATAAGATTTTGTTTTTAAACTAAAGTTGGGTTTAATTTAGGAAAGTTAGGGTGGGAGTTCAGTGGGCTCGGTTTGTTGCTGGGCTCGTTTCTAAAGTCCAAAAGAAACGATCCATTAGATGATTTAAGATTTAAAACTAAAATAATTACGTGAACGATCCAATAATATTTTAATAAGTAAATAACTATAATATAACTAAATTATAATAATTTTCAAAAATCGAGATTTATTTCATATACGACTTAATAGTAATTTAAATAAATAATTAAATTACTAAATAATTATAATAATTTGTTAGAAGTCGATATTATAATTTTATTTGAAAACGAACTATAATTTCGTTTAAATAGAATTCTTAGATTATTTAAACTAAAATCTATTATTTGATTATAATAAGATTTTAAAATAATTTTAGATAATTTATATAGAATACAACTATAACATAATAGTCTCTAAAATTGAGGTATAATATATTAAACAATCGCACTAGAAATTTTTATTATATAGAGTTTATTAAATCATTTAGAACTAAAGTATAAAATAATTTATAGTGACGAGATTGGGACTAAGATTATTTTTAAATGCATGATTGTAATTAAATAAAAAATTATATATATATATGTACTGGATGTATGGATGTTACAAAAATTCAGTTTTGAAAAAATCAGGGGTAAAGTTTATAATTATATTTTTTATCTTGCTAATCGTTTGGAGCCTGGAGTGTGGAAAGGGGTTAGGTCGTTGTCCCGTGTTTTTAATGTGCAGGCTTCAAGTCAAAAGGTGCAGCCCATTTTGATCATGGTTCGTTGGATCAAGCCACGGCTGGGCTGGTTCAAAAGAAATACAGACGGGTCAGTCCAAGGCAAACAGGCTAGAGGTGGTGGGCACATTCGTGGACCGGACGGAGAAGTGTTACGGGCCTTTTCCATATCATTCCAGGCCGAGAATAGTATTGAAGCTGAAGCCCAGTCGCTTACGTTTGGACTGTGCCTTTTTGAAGATCTTCCAGCCCACCCTGTCTGGATTGAGCTGGACGCTATGGGCCTCCGAAAGCTTTTAATTACTTCGGCCCACACTGGACATTGGGCCTTGAAGCACTCTCTTTTAAAAATTCATCAATTTTATGCGGCTCGTCTCGCTAATTTGACGCATATATTTTGTGAAGGAAATAAATCGGCCGATTTTCTCGCGAATATTGGATGCCGGGATCAACGGAACATTATTTATAATTCGGAAAATCTACCGAAAATGTGTAAAAGTTTATGTCGGATGGATCAATTTAGTTATCCATCCTTTAGGATAAAATGATGTCTAGGTTAATAATTCGGGTTTTGGAAATTCCCAACAAATTTCCCGGGTCTTGTTTTGTTTCTCTAGATATTAGGATCCATTACGGGGTTTCAGTATTTATCCCCTCAGAAAATACCGTTGTATCTTTTAATTTATGTTCTTGTAACCCTTGACGACGTCCATGTTGGTATCCTTGAAACCAACATCGTGTGTCTGAATGCAGAGACTACTGACTATCTTGAAGAATACGAGCAGTTGAGTATTGAGCATAAGCAACTGTTTGTTAGTTGGGGAAAACAGGTACTCAAGGTTAAGGATCTCATGAAAGAGGTTGAAAAACTAACCAAGGAAAAGAGTGATCAACTTGACATAATTGTCCGATTGGAAACATCGCTCACCAAGAAGGATGCTGAGCTAGAAAAGGTGAAAACCGAGCTGACAAAGATTCAAGGAACCATCACAAATCTGAACAAAGGGAAAGCAGATCTCGACGAAATCTTGGAGATGAGTTTCCCAGAAACCTCAAAGCATGGAATCGGCTACAAACCAAATCAGCCAACACAAGTATCAAGCCAAGAAAAAAAATCCTACAAATGCCACAAGAAGAGAAGGAGACAGTTCGTGTGCCATCATTGCGGTGAACCAGGTCACATTCGACCTTTCTCCTGGAAAATTACTGGAGAGAGAAGGGTGGCAGCTAAATTCCATGTTAATTCTCGTGTTACCAACATCAATACCAACACCAGGTTCAAACAAGTGTGGGTCAAGAAAAATAATATCAAGTGCAATATGATCCATACCTCCCTGAAATCCCACGTCTCTGGAGCTTGGTATTTCGATAGTGGATGCTCGAAGCATATGACTGGGTCAGAAGAACTACTGCCCAACATTGTCAGATCTCGAGGTGGAAAGGTAAAGTATGGTGGAGGTGAAAATGGCCAAATCATTGGCCAAGGAACTCTCCATGTTCCCGGCGTTGTAACTCTGGAAAATGTGTTGCTAGTAGAAGGACTTACTGCGAACCTGATAAGGATAAGTCAACTTTGCAACGATGGGTTTAGTGTTAAATTCAATCGAGAGAAGTGTGAAGTCTATGAGGAAAATGGACCGTGTATCCTCATTGGCCAGAGGACTTCACATAACTGCTATCAAATCAATAGTGATGCCTTTTGCAAATTGTCTCAATTAAGTGATGCTGAGGTGTGGCATCAAAAACTTGGGCATGTTAACTGCAAGATGATGGACAGGCTGGCCAAAGAGGAAGTTGTGAATGGGCTTCCTAAGCTCAACACCAAGATCATTCTTGTGTGCGAGTCGTGTCAGAAAGGAAAGCAGGTTAGCGTGCCGCATCAAGTCGTGCAGAGTCTCACAACATCATCTTGCTTCAAACTCCTTCATATGGACCTTATGGGACCACTTGAAGTCGAGAGTTTTGGTGGTAAAAGGTACGTATTAGTCATTGTTGATGATTTTTCTCGTTTTACTTGGGTAGAGTTTTTAAAAGAAAAATCTGAAACTTTTGAAGTATTCAAAAAATTTGCAAAGAGGCTGTGTGTGAGATTTGATGTGAACATTGGTAATATTAGAACTGATCATGGAAAAGAATTTGAAAATGCATCCTTTTCAAAATACTACACTTCGGAAGGTATAAGTCACGAATTTTCTTCACCAATTACTCCCCAACAAAATGGCATAGCTGAACGAGCAAATAGGTCTCTTGCTGAAATAACTAGAACTATGCTTATTTCTAATGGCATTGCAAAACATTTTTGGGCAGAAACTAAGAATACTGCATGTCATATAATAAATAGGGTTTATTTTAGACCAGGGTCATGTGCCACACCCAATAAATTGCTATTGGGTAAAAAATCGAACTTGAGCTATTTTTATATTTTTGGATGTATTTGCTATGTGTTCAATGATAGAAATCATCTAGCTAAACTAGACTCAAAAAGTGACAAGTGCATCTTCATGGGTTATTTCCAAAATAGTCATGCATATAGGTTATTTAATCTTAGAACTCGAAGCATGTTTGAGTTAGTTAATGTCAAGTTCGATGATCTGACAAGTGGAGTTAAACCTACAGAGGATAATGATCTGTTTTATGATCAAAATTCTCAACAAAATGTCACTCTTCCTGTAGATGATGGTGCAGGTATTGAAAATAGAAATGCAGGTGCTGAAACCAGGGAATTGAGTGATGTTGGTACCAATGTTGGTTCTGGGAACCCAACATCAGAACCAACATCAACTCAAGCCGCAGCAGAATCAGATTCTGAATCAGAAGAAGAAGATCCAGCTGACCCCATTGATCTTCATGAGAGGGATATCACATCCAGAAACTCAGAGAAACCACCCCGTGGGCCAAATCATCGGAGATTTAGATGAAAGGAGTACAAGAAGGAGACAGATAAATTTCAAAGAAATGGTCAGGTATGTCTGTTTGTCTACTAATTATTCTAAGATTCTCGAGTCTTTGTATCTTTCTAAAACAGAGCCCAAGCGTGTGGAGGATGCGCTCAAGAATGTGTTCTGGATAAAGGCAATATAAGAGGAGTTGCACCAATTTGCCAAAAATGATGTTTGGGATTTAGTCCCTCGCCCAGAGAACTCTCACGTAACTGGGACAAAGTGGATCTTTAAGAACAAGACTGGTGAGGCAGGCAATATTGTGAGGAACAAAGCTCGGCTGGTTGCGCAAGGGTACACACAACTTGAAGGAATTGACTTTGATGAAATATTTGCCCCTGTTGCTCGCATTGAGTCGGTAAGACTTTTACTTGCTGTTGCTTGTCATATGAAGATATCATTGCATCAAATGGACATAAAGAGTGCGTTTTTAAATGGATTCTTAAGTGAAGAGGTCTATGTTGAGCAACCTAAAGGATTTGTAGATCCCCCAAAACCCAACTTTATTTTAAAACTGAAGAAAGCTTTATATGGTTTAAAACAAGCTCCTAGAGCTTAGTATGAAAGGTTGACTCAACATTTGCTCTATTTGAACTTTAAACAAGGGGAAGCTGATAAAACTTTGTTTCTCCTTAAATCCAATAAGCACATCTTAATCGTCCAAATTTATGTAGATGATATTATTTTTGGATCCACTAACGAGCAGATGGTCAAGGAGTTTATCACTCGAATGTCCGACACATTTAGGATGAGCATGGAAGGTGCTCTCTCGTACTTTCTCGGTCTTCAAATCAAATAGTTTGATGATGGTATTTTCCTTTCTCAGACCAAATATCCTAAGAACTTAGTTAAAAAGTTTGGGTTACAAAGTGAAACGCATAAGAAAATCCCATTAGGCAAAACTGTGAAATTGTCGAGAGACGATGTTGGTAAGGGTGTTGATAACATCATGTACAGAAGCATGATAGGGAGTCTGATATATTTGACAGCAAGTAGACCTGATATTATGTATAGTGTGTGTTTGTGTGCTAGATATCAATTTAATCCTAAAGAGTCACACTTAAAAGCCGTTAAAAGAATCACTACTACAAAACAGTTAAACGACGGCGGTTTTTTACCTTATTAACGGCGGTTTTTGAACCGCCTTTGTATCGACCGACATTAAATTCTACGGCGGTTTTTCAAAACCGCCATCAAAAAGTGGGATTTAACGGCGGTTCTGGAAGACATTTAATGGCGGTTTTTGAACCGCCGTAAAATTCAGCATTTTTACGGCGGTTTTGGAACCGCCGTAGATTTCAGCGTTTTACGGCGGTTTTTAAAAATACCTTCTAGAAAGTCTGTTTTCCAGATCGTCCAATTCACAACGGTTTTTTAAAAATACCTTCTAGAAAGTAGTAAAAAAAATTTAAAAAAAAGAAATGAAAGATTTGCACCAAAATATACATATTAATAAAGAAAAAATCTGAAACTAATTAGTTATTCCATCTACAAATATGTCAACCATCTCAATTGATTAATATTACCAAAGGCTATAACATTAACCAAAGTCTAAAACTTTACCAAAAACTAAAGTTACATAAATATAGCTTACATAAACATCGTCCAATGAAAGGCCATCCAACATCTCCTCCATATACCTTATTTTCACAACATATTATGCAGCTCAGTTAAAGAATAACATTTTTCTCATTCTCATATGAGTTCTTCATTACAGTGTTGAATAGGGGAAACTTAATAAGACTAGTGGTTAATATATGCAAATTAACTATAATAAAAAACTTCACTATTAAACTCCACCCTCAAACAAGTAAGCATAGAAATGTATAACCAAATTGACTTCATTACTTTTTTTTAACCAACTAATAATTCTCCGGTTGGTATATGTATAAATAAAAACTTAAGCTTTACTTCTTTTCCACTGCATCATCACAAGTTGGCTGCCATGATCCAATAATAGCTCACAACTGTAAATATATTTCTATTAATCACTTAAATACGCGAGCGTCAGTATAACAATGTAAATAATAATTTACACCAATCACTACATATTTTCAAGCAAACCAAAGGAATTCGAATGGAACCTGCTGGACCATTCCCCGAATGGTACGCATATCCCAGCGCATGATGGTACAGTTGCACTTGGGCCAAAAATCAAAATTGTTCAAAATTCGTTTGGGTATTTTCTTCAAAGCAATTTAAACAAACAAATATGAATATGATATCCAAGAAAATTCGCAATTGAACTAATCAACTAACCGCATCAAACTATAAAATAGAATTTACTTAAATATTATCTTTACCTGGATCTCAAAATCCTCTCCCCGGAGTTCCTTAAACCGAGCTTGCAAGTGAAAACCGGCTGCTTCACATTCCCATTAACCTGAAAAACCTGAGGGCTGCACTCGGGCTCGCCGTCGAACCGAAAAACAAATCTCGGGTCGTGCTCGACCCGAACATTTAAATTCAACTTCACGCCCGACCCACCGACCGAGACCCACCCGTTTTGAACCACGCAGGACCGATTAGTATTATTCCCCA
Source organism: Phtheirospermum japonicum (assembly GCA_014905375.1). Taxonomy (NCBI): domain Eukaryota; kingdom Viridiplantae; phylum Streptophyta; class Magnoliopsida; order Lamiales; family Orobanchaceae; genus Phtheirospermum; species Phtheirospermum japonicum. Next base: position 357,921 of record BMAC01000841.1, read on the forward strand.
AGTTTTCCAGAATACTCTTCAAATCCAACTGCACCACAACGCAGCCCAATAGCTTGCCGCCATTAACGAACCGACAGACACTGCTCCCTCTGTTACTCCGCCTGCGAATCTCCATCTTCGGGCAGCAGAATCTGCTCGATTTCTCCGCCAATTTCTCCAAATCGGACTTCTTCAAGGCGAAACAGGCGTGAATTCTGGTCTCAACGGTGTCGTTTTTTGGAGCGTGGAACGAGACGTCCGAGAATTGGGCGGGAAAGCCCTTCAGCTTGAGCTTGCAGTAGTAGGAAAGGGAAGAATGAGGGATTTTATCAGGAAATAATTCGTCGTATTATTGGCGGCGACATGCGATTTCGGTTTCGGCTTTGATTTGGCCATGGATTTTATCCGTGTTTCATCCGACATGGATTTGGCCATGGATTATCTCCCCAGAAAATTAGGGTTCACGGGAAAGGGATAAGTTTTTTTCTTTTTATTTTTGTTCTCTCTTGCGTGAAAGTGAGGACAGACGTAGAATAAAAAAAAATATTTTTTTATTTATGACGTGGCGAATGCGCATCTTCAGATGAAATACGGATCAACGGTCAAAACAACTTGCTTGACAAAGACGCGGATCGATGAGATGGCACACTACTTTCTATGGCGGTTCTACAAGAACCGCCGTTAAATATCATAAATTCTCGGCGGTTGTAATAGAATAGCTGCTAAATGTCATCACATTCACGGCAGTTCTCTCAGAACCGATGTTAAATCCAGCGAACTGATTAACGCACAAACTAATTTAGTTCATTTTTAACATCGGTTATATGAAAACCGCCGTGAAATGTAGAATTCTACAGCGGTTTTTCAATAACCGACGTCAATTTAAAGATTTAACGGAAATTTTTCTAGAAAACCGCCGTAAAAACATATTTAACGGCGGTTTTCCAGAACCGCCGTTAATTAGCCGCCGTGAAAAGCCAATTTTGCACTAGTGAATCATAAGGTACATTATTGGTACAATAGAATTAGGTGTGTGGTACACTAAGGACACTGGTATTGAACTTGTGGGGTATACTGATTCGGACTGGGCTGGGGATGTGGTAGATAGGAAGAGTACTACAGGGGGCTATTTTTTCTTGGGAAATAATCTAATCTCATGGTATAGCAAAAAACAGAATTATATTTCTCTTTCTACAGCTGAAGCCGAGTATATTGCAGCTGGAAGTGCGTGTACACAATTGTTGTGGATGAACCAGATGATAGAAGACTACGGTCTGCACAGTAGTATTTTGACTGTGCTTTGTGACAATTCCAGTTCCATTGACATCTCGGAAAATCCAGTCCTGCATTCTCGAATCAAACACATTGACATAAGGTACCACTTTATTCGAGACTTAGTTGAGAGGAAGATTGTTAGCCTTGAGCATATAGGGACAGGTAATCAGCTTGCTGACATCTTCACAAAGGCATTAGATTTCGAGACCTTCTCTCGTTTGAGAAGTCGGTATGTGCATTGTCTGAGCCAATGTTGGTTTGTGATGTTGTGACACACCATATCAACATCAGCCCAACATCTTTGTAATCTTGCATGCATTTTTATTTTTCGTTTCATACATAATCCAAATGCATTGAGTCTGGTTGAAAGTACGATAAGGTCTTGTGTTGCAATAAAAGTGATGACAAAAAGACTAACCTCTTTAATTAGGTGACTGTGGAGCTTGCCCGCAGAAACTGGTTTTTTCCCAGGTCAAAAAACAAGAGGTGTTAACAACAATTGCTGAAGATAAGCTGTTTCTCTTCAAATCTCTAAAAAGATGAAGAAAATCTGGATACAAATTGACCCAATCTTTAAATTTCACCTTCTTAAGCGATTTTGACGTAGTCATTAACTTGGGTTAAGGGGTAAGTTTCCATTGACTTCGCCTGAGGCAATGTTGGTTATAATGTTTTCAGTAATAAAAAGCAACACTTATCGAGTCACCTATAATGTGAATAATTTTAACCTTTTTAGGTCATGAATTTTAGGCATCAAATAGGACATTCATACTTTGGAAGATGCCTTCTTGTTGTGCGTACTGTTGCTTGTGTTTTGTCTATCTTGAGTTCTCATAATTACGTTTTGAATCTAGTTAACTAAGTGTTTCAGTGGAAGTTGTACTCGGACGGCTGGACAGGTAATAACGAGCTTAATTTGGAGAGTGATAATTCATATTGCACAAGATTGATTCTACTGTGTTGATGGTTCAATTGATCCAGCTCTCTACTTCGGTTAATTTTGTAGTAGAAATCGTGCAATTTTATTTTTATTTTTAAAATTGATGAGATAATGGTTGAAGTGGGGGTGATCACGTATCCTACATTAAAAGGGAGTGGTATTATTTTTGAAAGGAAAGAAAATCAGGTTTTTGGCCACAAATCCGCTGGAAGGTAAAATTAGGAATTTTTTCTTTTATTTTTTATTATTCTTCTCTCTCCTTGGCAACGATCATTTTTTTGGAACACATAAATATTACCGTTCGCTCACTTCCCATTAACCCTCTGCAATTCAACTCTTGAGCTCTCACAAAATTCTCCTTCTATTTCGATTTTTCTGCTCTTGTGTTTCTGTGCAATTTTCAGAACGTCGAACCAGCCTTCTCCGTCAACTGTTCCTGAATTACCTGCCGGTGTGCGCCGCTCCGGCGAACAGGTTCCTGCGCCTTTTCCGAATATTGGTGGTCTGGATATTCGCGCTGAAATCGGTGGTGGTTCCTCTTCCAACCCACCACCGGTAACAACATCACCGCCGCCCTCGCTGCCGCGCGAATCTCACAATGTTGTGCCGGCTCCTGCGCTGCTTGACGTTGCTCCTGAAGCACAGGTATTCCCTGGACAGCCCGAGAATGAGATAGATGTGGATAATCCCCCGAATTTGTCGTTTGTTGCTGAGACCTTTGTACAAGTTGGGAACCCTACCTTGAAAAGGTCTCGGCGGTTACGCAACATACCTCCCGGCGTTGTGCCGCCTGCAGTTCCTAAGAGCCGAGCAGGACCGAGACGCAATGTGCCAATTGAGCACATGAACCTTGCGGAGGATGTCACGGTGATGTCGGATCCTGGCGACGATGAATATGTCCCTACTGCTCCGTTGGAAGGATCGGTGCCTCCTTTTGTTTCAGCCCCAAGTCTGACGTCGAAGAAGACACCTCGCCGGAAGCAGACAAGCAATCTACCCTGGCGACCATCAAGGTTTCTCCAGGTTCCACTGAAACTGAATACTCCTCACCTCTTTATACTATTTTAGATTTTATCTCAGGAGAGGTCACTAGTTCATCCAGACCGACTACTGCTGTTCCTCCTCCGTCTCCAGTTCGTAGCGATCAACCCGAGTTTGATCCTGATCTTTTTTAGTACTCCCCTGACTCATCCTTTTATGTGCCTCTTTGTGACATCATGTCTACTCTCAAGAAAGATAAAAGAAAAATAGGGCAGCGAAGAAAGCCAATGTTGGTCCCCATGTTGGTTCCTCGATAACAACATCGCCGCAAGCCCAGGCTGCTTCATCCTCTGCCTCCAAGTCTGCTGATTTTGCTTCTCCTGCTCCTGTGTCGCCTCCTTCTAACACCTCTACTCACTCTAACTCCTCCATTGGCATCCCCCCTCGGAATGTTGAACTTAAAGATATGGTGCCATTTTCCAGCAGGTTTTTGACTGCCGAGGCCGAGGAGTTGTTTGCTGAATACCAGAATCGGCATATGATCACTGAGCGCCGAGTCCCAGTTGAGTTGTTTGAGAAGCAAAACTTGATTGCTTATTTTCAGCATAAAGGTATGTATTCCACAGTCTCAACTGCCATGCCTTTTGTCCGTGAAATCATTGTGGAATTCTTTGCCAATTTGTTGCCATCTATTGATGATTTAAATTCTATGAATTATGGAAAAGTTTATGTGCGTGGCAAAGTGTTTAGTTTTACCCCTGATTTGATTGATGAGTTGTTTGGAACTGAGCCGTATCGGGGTGATTCGACTGTGGAAGACATGAATGAGGTTATCTCATTCTTGTCTGGAGGATTGGTTCATGAATGGTTTGAGCAATTACCGAGTACTCGTCTTTCTTCCATTTATTCTATTTTGCACAAGGTCGATATTTGTAACTGGGTTCCCTCCAAGAACACAACTTGTGTTACGCGGCCTCAGGCCCAGTTTCTGTATAAGCTCGGGAGGGGAATCAAATTTAGCTTCGGGCAGCATGTCTTTGACATTGTCTCTAAGTTCGCCACCACCAAGTCCGCGGCCTCGTTGTGCTTTCCCTCGTTGATCTTCAGCCTGCTTGAGAATCATGGTTTGACGCTTCATCCTGATGATGTGCTTACTGGAGAGGATGACTGGTTTGCTTTGAGGGGCCAACATATAACGGGTGCACGGGTTATTGATCTCCCGTGGCAGGCGCCTTTCCGAGCCAATGTTGCTAATGATGTTGGGTCCAGCGTTCCCAACATTGGTCCCATCATGGTCTACATGTCTGCGCAGGCTCTTCGTGAGCATGTTGCTTGGATTGATACGCAAATGACCCAGCTGCGGGCACTTCGTAGTTCTATATTGGAGGCCTTTTTGCCTTCTGGTCAAAAAAGGGGAGATGATGATGGCGACGACGCGGATAAGGATGTTGCTGGTGGTGAGGAGGATGCTGTTGGTGCAGAGACCTTGGCGAGTCTTGCTCGAGAGAAACGAAGGCAGATGATCCGTTCTCGCAATAAGGCCTTGAAGAAGATGAAGAGAAAACAGCTCAAGAAGCGAAAGGATCGAGGTGAAGGAACTTCGACATCTCCTCGTCATTCGAAGAGGGTCCGAAGTCAATAAGTTCCTTGTGTTTTTTTTTTTTTTGATGAGTAGAAATGAACAATGTTGATTTGTAATGTTGGGTTGATGTTGTAATAACATTGGGTGTTTTATTTAGGGGGGGTTCCAACTTAAGGGGAGTTAGTAGTTTTTGTTTGAACTTATTTTTGCGTCGTAGTATTTTATCCAGAAAGACAAAAGGGGGAGATTGTTGAGAAATTTATTCTTGGCAATAATTCCTATTTTGTTATTTGCCTTTCTTGGGCACAAAATAAATTAGGGAACTAGATTTAAGACTTTATTTGTTTCCTAGTTGATGTACAAGACTTTATTTAGTTTTCTATATTGTGTTTAGGATTTGTTTTACTTGTTTACCAAGTTTAGGACTCTAGGATTGTCTATTTATTGGAGACATCTTGACGCACGAATTTTGTGAAGACACGAGCAAGCAACACACAACAAGGAAAGAACACAAAGACTACATGGAGCCACTGTTCGAGATTAACAAGTTCTTCGAAGTTGCGTGACCAACGGAGAAGATCTTTTCATCTAGGCGACAAGTATTTAGTATCATGTTCTTTGATACTTTAGTTTTCATATATTACTTCATATTTTTGTGTTGATCGAGAACAAGAAAGTAATATAGTTTTCGGGTTTGTACACCCAAGTTCACAAATATTTCTACTTGTGAACTGAATTTAATTTGCTGTGTTCTTAAGTTTTATTTCCGCTGCATATTTTTAGTTTAACTGAGGTTGATGTTGGTATTCAGTGTTGGTTAACATTATTGAAAGCAACATCACAAACTGATACTTATTTTCAAAACCATAGACCTTCAAATTTTACAATTCTTAATTTCACCATTGAAGACCTTAAACAACTTTGCCCCTTAGCAAATAGACATAATAAAGTATTGTGCAATCATCAATAAAAGTGATGAAGTACTTCATTCCAGCTCTAGTTGACATAAGCTTCATATCACAAATATTAGTTTAAATGAAGTATAGAGGTGTAGAACTCATTTCTACCGAATGAAAAGATATTTTAGACATTTTTGCTTTAATACAAATCTCACATTTGTGTTTTGAGTCAAATTTAAAATTATTCAGTAAATCATATTTACCGATTTCTTTATTGATTTCAGGTTAACATTCCTAAGTCTAACATGGCACGAATATCATGGCTCAGCCACATAAGAATTATCAATAACTTTATTATTAATAACTGGGCGATTAGCTATTACATTCAATTTGAACAATCCCTTGTCAAGGTGACCCTTAGTAAGGAATTATCATTCTTAGTAAGCACAAACTGAATAGACTCAGAGACTACAAGACTATTTCTAATATCTAATACATGGATCACTTTCTTTAAAGTCATCTCCAGCCCAGGCGTAAACCTGGGGCGACGAACATGGCCCAAGATTGTCGTGGATAGAGATAAAGATAGGGATCCAWCTAGATCTTGAATCACTATTTCTATTTTTTCTTCAGCAGCATCTTCTCAATTCCAGCAATTTCAGTAGTAGAAGAATTTCTTATATAGAGGTTCTAATACAACGTGGACGCGGGGGGAAGTGAGCCCAAATCCACCTTAAAACCATGTTCAAGAGAGAAGGTTTGCTCTGGTCCCTTTATTCAAGGACAACATTGCATCATAACCCGATTTGGGATTCCCTCTTAGGATTACCACCCACCAAGTCCTCACTGGCTTCCTAAGAGGCTATATTGATTCACCTACACCATGTTCCTTCTAGAAATTGAAGTATAGTCAGGAATACGTCCCGATCAGAACATACATAACAAGTAGCTCAAGTATCAATGAACCATTCCCTTGGTTTATTTATGAGATTTGCCTCAAACACCATTACTAAAAAGTCCAAATCAGACATACCGTCAATAAAAACATTGGAAAAACTTTGATTATCTTTTAGAGGTTTCTTGCAGTTTATCTTCATGTGTCCTGGCTTACCACGATTGTGACAGTTGCCTTCAGAATTCTTCACCTTCTCATGGCTTAGTTTCCTTTCTGCCCATAGCTTTGGTGCTTGCGTTTTTTACTAGAATCAGCTTCAACCAAGTTAGCAATTGCCTCAATCAAGGTCAAATTATACTCACAGTTGACTGTATGTTGCCTTCTTCAATGTGCAATCAGATTCTCCAAAGTCATTTGCTTCCGCTTATGCTTCAGATAGTTCTTCAAATCTCTCCTATTCGTTGGTGATTTCTCAATAATCCCATCCATTTGGAATGACTCATCATATTTTTCTAATCAATCATGACATAATCCAACAAAGCCTCGATAATAAACATCCTAGTGTCAGTGTCATCGATCTTTTACTTGTTCTCCAAAGAAATCTATAGTTCTTTGGAAGTACTCCTAATCGAACCATACACACCATGCAATACATTATCTAATCTATTATAGATATATGTGATACTTTAATATATTTTATTGTTTTAATAAATTTTATATGATAGTTTGATTTTTCTTTAAAAAAAATAAGATGTCAAATAAAAATATAATATGTTTTATTTTTACTTGAATTTGTAATACTTTTAGTTGAATCCGTAATACATTAAAGTGAAATTGTGATTCTTTCCAGAAAAAAACTCAAATATGTTTTTTATTCTTTAACTTATAATTGTATTTGTGATACTTTTAGCTAGTTTTGTAATATTTTAATATGATACCATTCCGATGTATTTTTTGGACGACAATTTTTTTTAATTCGAATTTGTAGTTTTGTAGAGTGAAACGAGAGGAGATGAGAGGTAATGATCGATCAAAGTTTGTTTCGGTGAATCGTTGTAAAACGGGGGTCAAAGTTAATGTAGTTGTGACTTTGAGTCCAGATCTATGGCGATTGGACCATTAGATCATAAATGAAATTTTGAATTTGAAGGAAGGGGATAATACGCTTACAATAAAAAATGTACCAGTGAACAGTAGTCATCGCCTTGGTAAGCTATTTCCTCACCAACTAGCTAATCAGACGCAAACCCCTCCTCAGGCGGGATACCGACCGGTGACCAAAGACGACGGACGGAGGGCGGTAGGCAATGGCTGATGCCCGATATAGGTTTCTTTTGGGAATCACCATATTTCAAATTTCATTTGGCAGCATCCAAGTACCTTCATGACGAAAATGTTGTTTTTAAACATGAGATTTTTATTTAGTTTTATAATTATTTCTCTTGTCATTTTTTTTTTTTATAAATTTTAGAATTATTTTAAAAGTCGTTATTTATTATTATAATTCTAATTATTTTATATTTTTATATTATTCTTTCTTTTTATGCATAATATTTTTATATTTTTCAAATCATTGTTTATATTGATAAATTACATTCATATCAATTAATTTAATCAATTAAAAACTTTCAATTATTCGTTATTATCTCTTTATATCAAATAGTTATCAACTCTTTCTTTATATCAACTCGACCAATCAAACCGAAGTCAAAATTACGTATATAAGTGACTAAGCTAATTTTCCCATTTTTGAAAGAAACTGGATTAAAAAAGAACTTTCTTTAACTTAGAAGATAACATTTTTTATTCTTGGACGTTCAGGTGGTAATTTTTTTTCCCACTAACAGAAAATACAGTTCATTTTTTTTTCCACCAAAACATTTTCCCATTTATTTAGTTATTCTCTTTCTCTCTCATCTCAATCATCATTAACTCCTCGCGCCACACACAAACAACTCCTGTGGGTCTATTTGTTTTTTCTTTTTTTTTTTTTTTACAAAAAAATTTATATCTTATATATTCAATTACCGTCTCACCATAATATTTTCAGCTACCTAAATTTTAATTTTCATTACTATCTAATTAAACGAGAAAAAAAAAAAAGAATATCTAAGAGTATAGCTACCTAAATTTTAATTTTCATTACTATCTAATTAAACGAGAAAGAAAAAAGAATAAATAAGAGTATTTTCAATCGCCACAGTATTTACCCAAATCCACGCCTCTTTCTCTCTAAACCATTAGAAAAGTAAAGTCATCCTTTGTATGTACGTCGTATATGTGATTTTTCCTACCAGTTTTAAAGTAATTTCCTGCTGAATGCAATTAAAGATTTCTTTAGAAAATTAACTATCTAGTTTCATTCGAACACGGATTCATGTATAGCTCAAGCAAAGCTGACAAACAGACAAACTCGAGCACAATTTTAATACTCAACAAAAAGTCCAATTTAAATAATACATGTTCAGCTCTAGCCTCTACACGATTTTTTCACTTTGTTTACATCCATCATGCAGGCCGCGGGACCCTCGCATGTTACTATGAGATGTTTTAAAACCCCAATTGACTTCGATACATGTTTAAAAATTATAAAATGAGAACAAAATAATTGACATTCTTTAAACAAACTCTAGTTATTTTAGTAGGGCCTTGTCGTTATTTTATATTGCCAAGGATGGGCCTATAAATAAGCACTTTTTGAGGTTACAAAATTAAATAAAACACCAATTGTTGTTAGCTCAAAGTTAAACCCCATTTTGAAAAGCAAACTCTATCCTAATACGGCGCCGTGCCGTACACTCTGAGAAAAGAGACGACGGCCGTTTAAAAGAAAAAAAGAATTGAGATGCGGTCATATTCCAGGGACGGTTCTCAGCTACCAGAACCACCACCAACGGTGGCTGACTGGACGGTCGAGATCCGAGATTCATGGAGAAGTGGGTCCCCCCAGCCTCACCGTTAAAGGTTCCCCGAGTGAGAGGTGGCGGCGGAGATGGCGGTGGAGAGAGAAATGGGCATGAGGCAGAGGCCCTTGCCTTGGAGATACTGCATGGCGGACCCCATGTTTTCCTCCATCAGCTTCGCCACCTGCTTCTCCGTCACCGTCATCCCCTCGTTGTTTGATGATGAGGCCGTCTGCGTTCCGTTACCATTCCGATCCTGCAGTGCAGTCATCATCACTCTACAAGGTTTATGGTTTTGTCGTTTTCTAAAGATAGAGAAATTTTGTGAGGGGCAACATAGACATATGTTTGTATTTATTCAAGCAATGCTTTTATGCCATTTACCATTTGTTTGTTTTTAGACCACAACTTTCTTTTATTATGTTATATTCCATTTGCCAAGCTAATTCTTGTTAAGTTTTAAGCATATACTAAACTGCTCATCATGTTAGCAAGCACTCTCCAATCAAACTTAACATAATATAGTTTAGAAGTGAGAATTCCTTACACCTAAAAATCCAGTCATACTCTATTAGGCCACCCCCTAAGCACAACTCTTACATGCATTATTGCCCCCAAGACATTTTTTTTGAGGTAAGAATTCTTATACAGTCAGGCGAATATTTTGGTCATTTGGCTAACAAAAATACTATTCAGCCATATATTTCAGCATCATTTTTTAGCCATTTTCGAGCTCCTGTTTTGCCCTTTTTTTTCATTTCTATGATCCAAGCTAACTTTCAAAATCTGGGACTGATTTTTGAAAATTGGTTATATAACTGCCAATATGCAAGGGTGGTATGAATGTCATTTTTATGTTAAAATGGCTATAAAACATTTTCAGACAACATGAATGGCCAATTTGCCTTACTATAACATTTCTTAGATTATCTTCTTACTTTGCCTTTCTTTATTTGGGAATATTGATAAATTATGGTAAGACTCGAGACATGCAATTTCATTGTCTCTAAGTCGCACTTGAATTTCAAGTAATCTAGATGACACTAAAATTATATCAAGTCCAAAGTACAAACAGTATGATATTATCTTTCAGAGTTGCAATGCTACTACTCTTAATACAATATATTACCTCAGAGGATGTAACAGCAGCAACACCGCCTAGTCTGCTCATGCTTAGAACCTGTGCACAAATAAATAAACCAAAGCAAGAATTTAACAACCAGTTGCAACAGAAACCACTATTATTTGCCGATTAACAATTTGTCAGAGAGAGAGGGAGTACTTTGACTTGGAGCTGTAGGAATTTGACATAATCGATGATCTCATCGAGCATTGAGGCTTTGTCTGTCTGTCATCCAAAATTACAATATATTGTTATAAAAATAACCCCATCTTTTCAATACTTACAACCACATGGATTATTATATTAATCCCAACTAATTTAACAACTCTTTAATTGTTATTATCAGCTGATTAAGATTCTTATATCATCTCTGCCAAATTTCCAATCTCTAACTTTACATTTACTACAAAAGGAGGAAATTGTGCTCTTGCCTGTATATGGACACGTGCTGCACCCACATGTTATATATCCTTTTTGAATCACAGTTCACAAAACAGCATGTGAGGTAGGAATTGATTAGCAAACATTACAAGTCTTCCCAATATTAAAGAGATTAAAAAAATCATCACCCCTAAAAGAAACCCACAAGGAAATTTCTTCGATCTTCCTCAAAAAGAGCTGTAGTAATAACTTTTATTGCAATAAAATACTTGAACACACCCTCCTTCGTCCAAAAACAAATACTTATGATTATTTCACACCGTTTAAAAAAATATTTGTTAATATAAATAAGGTATTGTTTTTTCCATCTACGCTCCTATGATTAATTACACCTAACATCCACAAAAGATAGACATGTAGGCAAAACCACAAAGATTAAGAAAAAAAAAATTGGGATTGTAAAGTTTTTGCAATTCTTCTTACTTTATATCAACTTTAGTATTCTAATAAAGAAAGTAAATAAAATACGGGGTCTAGTCTTTTTTTGTGTAACTAAATTTTAAAAAGAAAATAAGCCTGTCTTTTGTGATGAAATGGAAAGAATGTGTATCTTTTGTGGATGGATGGAGTAATTGTTTTTAGATGTCTCCTCGATTTCCATAAAAGTTAATTTAGGTAAGTGAAGTATTGTGATCTTAATATTATTAAATAAGGGTATACATTGAAATGAAAAGGCAAATGTAGTACAAACTCCGTTCAACAATTATAGGACACTTCCACTTTCACAAATATTAAGAAATTGGTAATTAATACAATTGCATTAAATTTACCTTCATTTTTCAAGTATACCCCACTATTAATACTAATTGCCTATTAATTGATTAAAACTAGATGATATCAAATTACATTAAAAAGGGTATATAAGGGAGTGAATAATAAATATACATGTAAAGTATGGGAAATGTCATATATTTTGGGATAAAAAAAATAGAAAGTGTTCTATCATTGTAGGAGCGGAGGTAAAAATTAGAAAGTCTCATATATTTGGGAAGGGCAAAAAATGAAAAAGCAAACATATTTTGTTGGACAGATAGATAGAGTACTTCCATGACATTTGTGGTCAGTTTAACCACCTCTAAAACGTACATTAATGCTGGTTTCTAACAATTTTAGGCTTCTCACTTCCTTTTTCTTATCTTCTCTGGGATTATATTAAATAACTTTTAGATGTTTTTCTTAAATTTATTATAATACAAAGTAATGCTAAAACTAAGATAAATCAACATATAAGAAAAAAGTAATTAATATTGATCCACTCACAACATTTAAATGAATATGCCTAGTAAAATGCTTTGCCCAATCTGTCAAGGTTGAATGCCACAGCTAAGAAAGATATTTCATCAAATCTCACTAAAAGATACGGGGGTGTTGGTCAACTAATATAGAATGTTTAATATCTTATCGATACAGAAAAAAAGTGATTTATGCATGAGAAATAAAATTTAGATAAATTAATAATTGAAGTACTTCAATGTTCCATTAAAATTATAGGGTAGCAGTTAATCAGCTGGGGTAAGTAAGTAATTATTCTAATGAAAAAGTGAAGGTATTACCTTATTAGCATTTGGTACAAGCTCCTGTAAATCCTTCATCCTCTCCGCAATCCTCTCTCTCCTCACCTGCCCACAATTCAATATCACAAAGAAATATAATAAAATCAAATAATCAGAACCAAATATTCTCTCAACAATTACAAACAAACGAAACAGGAGAAGCTAAAAATATCAAATTTCAATAACCAAAAAAAAAAAAAAAGAGTTCAACTGTTCATCAGTTCATACACACTTACTCTTTCAGCAATGCTGTGGGGATCGGTGGCCTGCCCTCGCCTAGCCCTCACCTTCTGCCTTGGCTGTCCCGCCACCCCTCCTCCTCCACTTGCCGGAGGCGGACTTGTGGCCGCCGCAGCCGCAGGGGCTCCAAAATTTTGAGCCTACAATTAATTATCCCTCTTGTTAAATGTATAAATGTATCCACGAGTTGTGAAAAAAGAAAGGGCTAGAAGGAGATATTGACAAAACCTGAGGGTGGTAATAATTCTTCGGTTGATTTGGAGATTGACCAAGCGACCCGGTGAAACCATTGTTCAATAGAGCTTTAACTGATGCATCATTTGCCTGGAATAATATATCATTAAATTTGAGGTTATTATCACTTTTAATAATATAGGGGTGAAAAAAGAGAAAAAACAAAATGGAAAAAGGAAAGAAATAAAGCTGACCGGATTGGCGGACTTAAAGGAGGCACTGTCAACGTCGTTGTGGTCACCTTGAGGAATGGCGACGAGGCCAACACCGGCTTCGGCCGACGAACGGAGACCACTGGCGGCGGCGGAGAGCAATAACTGCTGCTGAAGCGTCATGGACTTGGAAGCACCGTTGCAGATCTGATACTGCCTCGTCTTCGACGTCAGCGACAGAGGCGCCAAGTAACCGCTCATCTGCGGCGGCTGGTCGTCGACCCATGGAAAAGAGGCGGCGGCGGAGGATGGGACGGAGGACAGTATTTGTTCTAGAAAATCGTCGTCGGACGCCGTCGGATCGAATTGGGGTGAAGAGGATAACTGGGGTTGGCCATGATTGTGAATTTCTTGGAGGCGCTGATTTAGCAAGGAGTTCAGACTGTCCATGGCCGCCGGCAATTATCGGATGCTAGGGTGCTTAAATAAAAATGTTATCAATAGGAAATCGTGGTTTGAAAACTTCGAGATAATTACAGGTCAGAGAAAGAGAGGACTAGAAGCAGAGAATCCTGTTTGGGGTTTGGGAAAGTTGGAATGTTTATATAGGAAAATGAGGCCCTAGGGTCTCTCCCAGTAGCAATAAATAGCATAATATTCTCTCTTCTTCATTGTTTCCTTTTTAATTGTCATCTCATGGAGTAGTTTAGTATACCAAATATTTTGACTAAACATCTTTAATCAATTGATTATATTATTAATTTCTCACTTCGTAAATAAAATAAAAAATCATCTATAAAATTGTGTTTTATAAGAAATTGAGTCTGTATTCTCCAATTCCAATTCGGTCATGATTTTTGTAGCATATTGTTGAACATAGTTAGTAAAAAAAAAAAATTTGTAAATTGACAAGATGACTTTATAAGGTATTCGAGTGTAAATTACTGCACTCATATACTCGGTTTACACTCGAATACCTTATAAAGTCATCCTGTCAATTTACAATTTTTTTTTTTTACTAACTATGTTCAACAATATGCTACAAAAACCATGACCGAATTGGAATTGGTCCATTTCTTATTTCATGGCTTCAAGCTACCTCTCTTTATCTGAATCACCTATTGTATTTTTTTAATGTCAAAGGGTCATCCTCAATTCCAACTGCAACATTTGCTTCTTTGTGATGGTAGCGAATTGGTAGTTTTACTACCCTACCACTACGTCGAGGTTTGTCCGTATTCTGAAATATTTTGGTCGTAACTTTAGTTGTTTCCTTATCAATTCTCGTGGCTCATGGTCTGATCTCATCAAAAAGTAACTCCTTAAGTAATATCTTACTTTGAGGTTTGAAGTTTATCACATAATCATTCTCAAGAAAGACAGCATTCGTCGACACAATCCCTTTCTCATAAAATAAGCCTCCTCTTTTTCCCTTGGGATATCCCACGAATAGAAAATCCTCTGATCGTGGGTGCAAATTTTTTGTTTTTCCCTTCATCACATGTGCTGGACAACTCCAAATATGAAATTGGCGTAAACTAACTTTCTTGGCATTCTAGGATTCTGTGGGAGTCTTTTGGATAGATTTAGACAAAACTGCATTCTAAATATAGGCCACTATTTGCAATGCCCCCAAAATGAGTTTGGAAACAACGAGTAGCTTATCATTGACCTAACCATATCAAGCAGTATTCGATTTCTCCTTTCAACACCACCATTTTGCTGAGGTGTGCTAGGTGCAGTGAGTTGGTACAATATATCATACCCCAGCAAGTAGTCTTTGATTTCTGTATGAATATACTCACTTCTCAATCAGATCGAAGGCATTTCAAAGACTTGCCCAACTTCTTTCAGCTTGTGCATGAAATTCTTTGAACTTTACAAATGTCTCAGACTTTCTTTGCCTTAGATAAACATATCCATATCTCGTGTAATCGTCAATGTGATGAAATACTCAAAACGCCCACTAGCTTGTGTAGAGAACGGTCCATAAACATCACTATACAAGCCCAAGTGGTTCTTTGGCTCCATATCCCTTTGTAGAGAAAGGTCTCTTAGTCATTTTTCCTTCTAGACAAGATTCACAAACACGAAGAATGCCAACTATTAGCTCTCTTAAAGGACCTCCCTTTACTAGCATGTTAATCTTATTGAAGGAAATATGTCGCAATCTAAGGTGCCAAAGATATGCTTTCATCATTAGAAATCTTTTTATTTTTATTTTTCAGATGTTCTACTCTAAAAATTCTAGCATGCAGTAGTTCATCATTAGTTTTCAAGAGATATATCCCATTTATCAAATTTGCATAAAAAATCATCACGCCCACTCTTCTATAAAAATGACATTATTAACATTAAAAAAACGGAAAATATATGTTCTTGCAACTTAGAAGTGGAATATGATTCATACGAAAGTTAAGAATATAATAAACACTATTCAAAATAAATTTTCTATTATTAAATCTCAATCTGAATTCTCAACTACTCTTGCCGGAATGTCACCCCATTGCCCACTCATATCATGAAAGATCCTTCGGCAGGCTCTTCATAAGGTCTAAGTAGTTGTAGAGAAAAACAAACATGGTTAGTAGCGCCTGAATCAACAAACACAAGTAGAAAAATTTGAATTGGAATCGCTTTATAAGTGACGCTTCAAAGAGGAACTGCTTCAAAATGTGCATTATTAGCAATGAACCGCCACTTATGAAAATGAAAAAATTAAAAATTTCATCCGGGTGGCGCTTATTGATTACCAAGTGCCACCAATAATAGTATAAGAGGCGTTTGCATTTAGAAGCGACATTAAAAAAAAGGGTGGCGGTTTAGTAAGGAAACACCACCAATACACTGTGACCGGGTGGTGTTTTGCATGTAATTGTGGTGTTTTTCTCGTATTTTTAGTTATAGTTTAGTGTTGATTTTAGTAGTTTTGAGTTGTGTTTCATTAGGGTTTTAGGTTGTTTTCTTGTTTTAATGTTTTGAGCTTTATTTATCCGATGTTGGTGATGTTTGTGCGATTCTTGGGTTTATGAGCTCAAAATTCTTATGTTATAGGTGGCTCAAGGAATTGGATTTGCTCCAAGAAGTGCCAGCATATGCCTAGGTTCGAGTCAAGGCATTGAGGCCCAAAATCCTTGCCGAGATGAGAAAACCGAGCCGAAAGCAGCCCGGATCGACTGAAAAGCTACCAATCGACTGCTAGTCGATCGACTGACCACGGATCAACTGACAGCTCACAAATCAACTGCTCGACAATAGCCAAACCACTTGGAAGCAGGGCAGTCGATTGACTGCTTGACTGAGGATCGACTACAGTTGATCGACTGACCACAGATCGATCGAAATCTCTGTAATCGACTGCTCGGCAGTAGCTGGCTTGGATTAAGCATATCAGTCGATTGGTTGACCACCAGTCGATCGACAGCTAACCGATCGACTAACCCACAGTCGATCGACTGCACGTTCGGGAATTGTGGCATTTTGATGATTTTGCCCCTACAAACAACTATATAAGCCCACATCTTTCACCAACAAAAGGATCCAATCTCCTCTCAACTCTTGCATGTGTTTGGGATTAATTCACTCTCTAGTTTTGAGATTTATTTTCTCTTTCTTAGGTTTTAGATTTAATTTCAATCTTTGCCTTGGGTTTGTAAGCCTAAGAAGAATTCAAGTACTCCCTTGAATTTTACTTTGCTTTGTAATTTCATTCAAGCTTTTGGATTCTCTTTTAATTCAAGTAAGTTTTCCTTTATTTTCTTCCTTGTTCTTCAATTTCATCCATGTTCATGCTTTTTGCCTTAGCTCTTAAATTTCTTGTTAGATCTTGTGAATCGTCCATGGAATCTAGGTGAGTGACACACCAAGATCATAGATCGAGTCCTTAATCATTTTTATTTTGAGTATTTCATATGCTTTATTTTGGATTTTGTTTTCATGCATAGCTCTAAGTTGAATCCTAGATCTACTCTTTGTTTCTTGTAATTTCTCGTAAAGATTTAAACTTTAAAGTCAACTTTTGTTGCTCTTTACATTGGTGTTTTCAACTTTTGCTAATTTGCATTATTTTGAATTTTATGATCATGCATGCATGGTTGTACTTTAGGTTGTTTTAGTTGTACTTGGTGAAACATTGCATTTTGTTGCTTGTTTTCATTCTTGCTTGCTATTTCCATTTCGGCACACGCTCGAGGCATACGACCAACTTGCATTTTACATTTTCTAGTTAGTTTATTTTTGTTATTTTCCATTTATTTGCATTTCCTTTATATGTTTCAAGCTAAAAACCCCTTGATTCTTACATAGCAATCGAGTTCCGATAATACCGAGTCATGAACCTACTTTCCTTATTTTATTACCACTAAAAATCTACAAAACAAAATGGCGCCGTTGCGACTCGACTTGGTTAAGGTTTTCGATTTGCTTGTAGTTTCTTTTTGTTTCTAGCTTTCTTTTGCACTTGACGCTTTTATTGAGTGTATGCAAGGTCGTCGAACCCTTGGAAACAACTTGGCTCCTTATATTTTGAATCCCGAGCGTTTAAGGCGTTTACAACGTCCCCTTGCTAGTCATTTTGACATGGCAAATAATCTTCCGAATACCGGCCCGTTCTCCCATCCCAATCTCCACGGGTTGATCCTCAAGGCTCTACAATTCCCGAACCCGTTGTTCACATTGAGCCATCCCCACTAAACAATAAGCCCGGGCTTTCAACTCCTGTTCCCACGACTCCTCCCGATCATGCTATATGAATTCCAGGGAGTGGTCTGACCACTCATGGGCACGCCATGGGCCTACAACAAGGTACCGCACCCTTTCCTAACCCTTCTAATGCTTTCATTTCCAATACTCATGGCAATATGGGTTACATTCCTAACATGGGAGGGCATGGTGCAAACCATGTTAGGAATGGGGTGTTTGGTACCGATTTTGGCAACATCGGAGGGCATGGTGCAAACCATGTTGGGTATAGCGGCTCTATGAATCCGAATGTTCTGTATGGGGGTTATGGTGCTCCTTTACAATTTCCGAACATGCAAGGCCCGATTCCCAGCCCGTATGGGGTTCCTCCCGTGTACCACTTCAATTATACTCCAAACGTGAATTTGAATGGTAATGGGGGTGGTCCAGGTTATGGTGGTGCCGATACCAATGTTCATGATGACACTCCCAATCCGTATGCCTTGTTTAGCGGTATGAACCCTAATGCCCAATATAACCCTCCCGTCCTTGCTATGAAAGAGGTTAGCAAAGCCTTTGTGGGGGCGACTATTTCATCATGCATATCCCTTCCCCACGAGGTTATGGCTATTGATATTCGTTTGCTTGATTTTTCTCGGCTTCTGATCTTTCACGGGTTTGCTAAAGAGGATCCTCTCCAATTCATCCGGCAATTTCTATGGTATGTCTCGAGTTTCCACCGCCCGAATATGATGAGCTTAGAGCATCTTCAACTCTGTTGTTTCTCGTATGCTCTTAAAGATAAAGCATTGTCGTGGCTTATGGGTATCCCCTCCAATTCCATTCATACATGGGACGACCTCTCGGCAACATTCTCGGATCATTACTATTCCATGGAAAAGACGGCCGAATTGAGGGTTAAGATTGTTACGTTCAAGCAAATGAAGAACAAACCGTTTCACTCCGTTTGGGATCATTTCCAAGAACTTCTCATGAGTTTTCCACATCATCGCTTTCTGAAGGAGCTTTTAATTCAAACTTTCTATGAAGCGTTGGACCCATAATTTCAATACATGGTGGACACGTCGGCGGGAGGTAATATGAAGATCCATCCTCCTCAAGTGCTTCTCAAGATTTTCACCACTTTAACCGAAAATTCTCAACAAAAAACTTCCCGAGCGTTATATTCGAGTGCTAATGAAGTGATTGAATCGTCTTCCCCTATGGATCTTTAGAAATACAAGAGGATCGCGGCTTTGGAGGCTCATGTTGCTAAGTTGTCTAGCCCGAGCCCAGACCCCCCGTGTGCATCGTGTGGAATAATTGGTCATGATACTACTTATTGTTCATCGAATCCCTCTTTTTATATGCCAATGCCTCAATCGGAGGAAGTGTGTGGGATCCAAGGGTATCAAGCAGGACCCGGTGTTTCTAAGTCGCCTTTTCACTCGACCGCTGCATTCCAACCCTCCTTATCATTTGAACAACCGCACGCATCCGAATTTTGGTTATGCTAATCCACATGCGGGCCCATCTCGTCCATCCATTTCGATAAATGCTCCTAATCCACCTTCCGATCCAACCCTCTTGGATATTATGCAACATTTGTAATCCTTGTCCCTTATGATGGCTTCACTCGATGCTCGGTTTGATGCTAGGTTCAACGCTCTTGAGGCCACGACGAATTGATTGAACACTAGAATGGAGCAATTGGCAAGTGATGTGAATGTGCTAAAATAAGTTCACGAGAAAGGAAAATTGTCAAATCAACTGTCACATGCTCATGCGGTCACGACCCTTTGAAGTGGTAGGGTGTTTGACAATAAAGTTACTCCGTCGTCCGAGGAGGAGGTGATTTCCATGCCCAATGATCTTCTTCCACCCGAATCTACCCCCATGAGTCCCGTTTGATAAAAGAACTTCCCGATGGCTTACACAAGTCTTCAAATACTTATAAGCCATAAACTTCTAGGCCCCCTATGCCTTATCACCCCCGACTTCAAAATACCAATAAGGATGAACATTTCAACGGCTCTACGATCTTTTATCAAATGTGAACATCACTCTTCCTTTATTAGATGCCATCCGGGATATGCCCGCTTACTCCAAGTTCTTCAAAGATATTTCCTCCAAAAAGCTTGAAAGCGCTTTGCATGAGAGAGTTTATCTATCTAAAGAAGCAAGTGTGATTTGTGATCCTTCTCTCTTGACTCTTAAGAAAGCGGACCCCGGCTCCTTTTGTATTGATATTACACTCAGGAATGGGAAGGTCACGACGGGCATGCTAGATTCTGGGGTGGGTATTAATTTGATGCTGTCTTCGATCTATGAACAATTGGAACTTGCTCTATTACAAGAGACGCGTATTTGCCTACATGAGATTTTCACCTCATACGGCTCCTCGTTCAATTCTTTCGAATTCATTGGATCCCTTTCCGCGCTCGAGAATCCCCTCCCTTACAATTGTCCAATCGGTCAATTCGATACCCAAAGGGGATGATTAAGGATGTTCTTGTCCAAGTTGGGAAGATTGTGGTGCTAGTCGATCTTGTGGTCTTGGATGTGGGCATGGTGACAAATGATAGCGCCGAACACACAACTTTGCTAGGCCACCCATTTATGGCTACAACTCAATGCTTAATAGATGTTGGAAATAATAATCTCACCCTTTCCATAGCGGGTGAATTGGTCACATTATCTATGTCCAACTTGCCATCGATTCCATCAAGCATTTATCATGCGGATTGTTTACTTTTTGATGAGATCTAAGAGTTGGTCGAACTAGTGCATATGGAGGAGACCGTGAGCAACTATAGTAATAATTCTTGTAAGGATGATATGCAAGACATCGATTCAATGGTGTTTCAATGTGCTGAAGATTTTAGTGCGAGCGATTGTGTACGTGTCGTTGAGGGCAACGACAAGATTTTGGCGGGGGAGATAGAAATTGTCGTTGAAAAGCTTGAAGATTGTTTTGAAGGGATCGGAAAATTATTTGAATTAGCCCCCGGCAAGGTTGAGAGGAGGCACAAGCCCGATCTTAAGCCTCTCCCATCTCACCTCAAGTATGTTTATTTAGAAAAGGGGAGGGCAAACCGGTCATTATCTTTGCTAATTTGAATTAAGAAGAAGAGGAGAGGTTGATCGAAGTGCTTAAAGATCATAAAGGAGCTATTGGGTGGAGTCTACGAGATATCAAAGGAATAGCCCTTTGACATGCATGCATAAAATTGTCTTGGAGGATGACGCCAAACCCTCTCGAGAATTCCAAAGGCGGTTGAATCCGAATCTTAAAGAGATCGTGAAGGCTGAGATATTAAAGTTTTTGGAGGAGGGCTTGATCTTCACAATTTCTGAGAGTGAGTGGGTGAGTTCCGTTCACATGGTGCCTAAAAAGAGCGGCATAACCATGGTTGAAAATGAGAAAGGAGAATTGTTGGCCGCAAGGGCTACGACGGGATGGAAGATGTGTATCGACTTTAGGAAATTAAATGCGGCCACCAAGAAAGATCATTTTCCCCTCCCGTTTATTGACCAAATATTAGACAAGCTAGTCGGCCATCAATCCTATTGCTTCTTAGACAGATTATCGGGTTACTACCAAATTGCAATCGCACTCGAAGATCAAGCCAAGATAACTTTTACTTGCCCGTTTGGGACGTTTTCTTTTCAACGGATGCCATTTGGGCTATGCAATGCCCCGGGAACGTTCCAAAGATGTATGCTCTCAATATTCTTGGACATGATCAATAAATTCCTTGAATTCTTCATGGACGACTTCTCCATTTATGGGGACTCATTTGACGAATGCTTGAAGAATCTTAAAGAGGTGCTAGCCCGATGTAAAGATACAAGCTTGACCTTGAGTTGAGAAAAGAGCCATTTCATGGTTCGGAGTGGCCTAGTTCTTGGGCATGTGATCTCGGAACGAGGGATTGAGTTGGCAAGGCCAAAGTTGAAGTTATCGAAAAGCTACCCACTCCCCTAAATGTGAAAGACGTGAGGAGTTTCCTTGGGCATGTTGGATTTTATCGTCGATTCATAAAAGACTTCTCAAAAATTACTCGCCCTTTTTGTCGATTATTAAGTAAAGATGTCCCTTTCGAATTTAACAAAGCTTGTGAAGACGCTTTCTTGGAAATTGTTAGTTGAATTTTCGTGGTGTTGAAATGAATCAACGGGTTCATGGCTCGGTTTTATCGGAGATCGATTAAATTGTGAGTTTCAATGTGTTTCAAGCTTTTGAAAATAAAGGAAAAATAAAAATAAAGCAATTAAAATAGCTAAACTATCCTAGGAATTGAAATGCAAGTGGGTAGGATGCCTCGGTCGTGTGCCTTAATTGAAAATGCAAAGCAATAATGAAAATAAGTAAGAAAATGCAATGTTTCACCGAGTACAAGCATGCAAGCACAAGGTTACAACTATGCATAAAATCCTAAATAATGCAAATTAGAAAAAATTGAAAGCATGGATGTAAAGAGCAATGAAAATTAACAAGAAAGTTTAAAACTTTAAGAAAAATGACAAGCAACAAAGCCTAGATCTAGGATTAAGCATGAAACAAAGCATAAAAATAAAGTGCAAATAAAGCATAGTAAAAACTCAAAATCAAGATGATCCAAGAGCCGATCTATAATCTAGATGTGTCACTCATCTAGATTCCATAGCCAATACATAAGTTTCATCATGAATTCAAGTACCTAAGACAAAAAGCATGAAATGAAGAAAAATGCATGAAACGTATGAAATTAATTGAAATTAAACAAATCAAGGACTTGATCTATGATCTAGATGTGTCACTCAACTAGGATTCATAGCCAATTCACAATATCAAGCACAACTTCTAATACCTAAGGCAAAAAGCATAAAACAAATGAAGAACAAAGCATGAAATTAAAAGAAAGCTTACTAGAATTAAAGAGAGAATCCAAAAGCTTGATTGAAATTGCAAGGAATTAAAAATCCAAGGGAGTACTTGAATCCTTCTTGAGCTTACAAACCCAAGGCAAAGTTTGAAAATTAAATCTAGAGAGAGAAATTAAGTCCCAAACCTAAACTTGGGTTGGGAGGAGGTGTTTTACAAAAATGAGAGTTGTAGTCTATTTATACTAATTTAGTTGGGTTTAAATGGGCCAAATTAGCCAAAAAGGCTTGAAATTCCTGGGTTTGACCAAGTTTGACCCGGAGGTACCTTCCTAGACCCTTGGCTAGGTTTTTGGCACATTTTGGATTGATATGGCTCGAGATGGCTCGACCATGGCCGAGCCTGGGCGCAGGTGGGCGCTGGCGCTGGGCGCTGGTCGGCAGGCCTGGGCGGGCGCTTGTGGGCGAGTGCTGTCGACGCTTGGCGAGGGCTGGCGCGCGCCTGGGCGAAGGTTGGTTAGAGGTTGCACGAGCGTGCCTGGGCGCTGCGCGCGGGAGCAGCGCGCAGGTGTGCGCGAGGGCTGCCGGCAGTTGCGCGCGTTGCGCGCAGAATGTGGGCGGGCGCTGCCGGCAGCTTGCGGCAGGCGTCGTCAGGCGTGCGGGCGGGACTCGGCAGCGCTCGGCAGCTGCTGGGCAACTGCGCGCAGGCGCGCCTTGGCTCGGGCCAAACTCGCGCCAAGGTGCGCTTGGCGAGTCCTGGCTTGTCCTGGCTCGCCTTGACAACCATTCCAGAATGTTTTGGCGTTTTGGAGCTAGTTTTTGGCTTGAGTTGGCACGTCCTGGCTCGTCTTGGCTTGTATTTTGGCCCTCACCAATTTTGTGCCCAGATCAAGCTTAAAAGGGAGCAAACATTCTGGAATGGTGGCCTAGCCTAGCCTAGGCTTTCCCTTTTTCAAGCCTAAGGGAGTAACACTGTTTTGGCATGTAATTGGTTGTATTTTTCTCGTATTTTAATTAGGTTTTTATTGTGGTTTTAACGGTTTTTATGTCGGTTATTTAGGTTTTTAAGTTGATTTTTTAATCTTGTTGATTTTTTATTTCTTGCTAATTTTCTAATTTTAATGGGTTACTTGGTTCAATTACCTTGAGGTTTGGCATAATTCTTGGGTTTTTATGTTTAAAATTCCTAATTTTAAAGGTGGAGAAA